>VWZF01003015.1:90129-190463 GCA_013396755.1 Sclerurus mexicanus
GTTTGGCGCTGGCGGGGCTGTGCCGGGATGCTTTTGGGTCGGGATTGAGTTTTCGTGAGATGTTCTGGGGCCGGGCCGAGGTTTTCGTGGGATGCCTTGGGGCTGGGACGGGGATTAGATGGGATGCTTTTGTGCTGGGATGGGCTCTTTATGTGATGCTTTGGGGCTGGGGTGGGCTTTTCACGGAACGCTTTTGGGCTGGGGTGGGCTTTTCGTGGAATGCTTTGGGGCTGGGACAGCATTTTCATGCGATGCCTTTGGGCCAGGTTATGGTTTTCCTGAGATGCTCTTAGGCTGGCATGAGGCTTTCCTGGGTTTTTCCCTGCCCCCAGAAGGACTGGGGTGCTGCTTGGTATGGGCACAGCATGGCAGCCATGCTGCCCCACGAGGATCTGGGTTCTCAGGTGGCTCTGTGCTGGAGCATCCCCCCAGCCGTGAGGACTTCAGTGCCGTGGGTTTATAATCAGCAGCACATGTGGAGGGTCCCGGGGGGTTTGTCCCCTGGCACTGTACTCTCTGATCAGTCAGAGAAGGGCATTTCAGGCTTTCATTAATTAAGTGCTGCTTTCAAGTCCCCTTCCTTATTTAGCCTGTGTCCATGCTCAGTATCCCAGATGGATGGCAGCTCTTCCTGGATAACTTGCCAAAAGCAAGCACGTCCTCAGCAGCCCAGCACGAAGCCGACAGGCACGGGTGTCAATGACTGCTTCTATTTTTGGCTGTGTTACTATGCTCTGAGAGCTTTCCCTTGTGTGCTTTCTTGGTCTCCAGCTTGTGAGTGGTGGCAAGGTACCAGACCCTGAGGGTTGTTTAAGTGCCCACCAAGCTGGCAGCTGATGAAGTTTCTTCCCCCTTACCAGGAACTTCCCCAGACTGTGGGAAAGGGTCTGAGGGGGAACAGTTGCCCAAACCAGTTATAATGAAAGCCCATAATTGCCCCTTACCAGTGCCATGGGGCAGAGTAAGTCTCTGAGATAAACTAATGGTCCGTGGCATTGCCAGGAGACCATTTCCAGGAGGTTTCCCTCCCTGTAAATATCCACTCTCTGTTGTATGCTTGTTTTCCTAAAATCTTCATTCCCAGAACCATGCCAATCCAGGAAAAAAATCTTGTTTCTCAGTGGAGAAGGCCTCGAGAAATGTCTCTCTGAGGCTCAGGCATAGGGAAATGTGTGGAGAACCCAATGCTTCCTGTTTATTTTCGTTGTTGTTTGGTTTTAGTTTCAGATGTCTGGACTTTAAAGCCAGTCACATGTTTTCTGCAAAGCCTCACCCTTAATTTTGGCCCACAGGGGGTTAATGTAGTAGCAGAGTGATGACTGTGCTGGCTGAACAGCCTCCCTTCTGCCCTCACTTCTTCTCCAGCATTGAAAAAAGCTGCCTCAGCAACAGAGACATCCTAAAGGTAAACATGTGGGGATTAAGAGGTGCTGCTGGACCTGCAGTGGGTGAAGGACAGGGATGATTACTGCATAATGAACAGCGTGACCAGGTTCTTGATAAGTAGAGCACATGACAACAGAAAACACAAGAGCAGCACAAGAAGCACTGATGTGGCCCTAAAATCTGGGAGGATGCTGAGCTACCTGCAGCTGGGCTCAGGCATGTCAGCAGGGTTTCACATTTTGTACAGTCCCAGGGATGGCTGGATGAGACCAAGTACCTGAGAGTACATCTGGCAACTGGTTCTCCACTGGTAGCAACAACATTCTCCACAGCCCAGCATGGCAGTGGTGTCCTGCCCTGGTCAGGTTCACTCAGCCTGTGAGATGGAGGTGTGGTGGCTGCATTTCTGCCTGCACCAGCACTGTGATGGGACCTGCTGCCCCTCAGGGTCTGCAGCCTTTCCCATCATAGGCAGGTAAGTTTTGGGGGATAGAGCTTGGGTGCGCTGTGCAGAAAGGTCTCCATCCTTGTCTTCTGCCAGCTTTTTAGTGCAGACCTTGAGGTGCTGGCAGCACTTGAGGCAGCTCCAGGCTGGGGGATCTGGCGGGACTTGGAGCAGCTCCACCTTGGGCAGCAGGGGCAGGTAAAAGAAGTGCTTATTCCAGGCTATGCTGTTGGAGGGACCTGTTTTTCAGGTGATATATTTGCCCTTACTAACAAAAAATGTGTTGTACTGTACAATGCAAAAGTGACAGTCAGGGGTGTCCTGTGGTGCTGTGCGTATGGGGGAATGTCCAGAGAGTCCCAGCTGTTCCCCCACTCCCTGAAACACAATGCCAGAGGGTGAGGGTGCTGATCCCAAGGTCCTTGTTAATGATTTGACATGGAGGTGACAGCCACCACTTGCAGCTCATTGGCCACTTGTCCCTGCCCTTGCAGCCTTGGTCCCTGGGGGTTATGGGTCTCCAGCAGAGTATCCCCCAGTCAGCAACTACCACCAGGAGGTATTTTTGGGATACTGGGGGACAAAATGCTAGGGAACAGCAGACATCCCTGGGATAGGGACAGTCTCAGTCCAAGGAAGGAGATGGCACAGCCACAAGCAAATAAACTCGGGGAGCATCCCTTTGCCACTGGGAGGGGGATACAGGATGCAAAAGGAGGATGAACAGAGCCACTGCCATTCTCAGCCTTGTGACCCCTTGGAGATGTGCCCTTTGTGATACAGGGGGACAGCTGGCACCTCAGCAGTACCTTCGGACCTGGCCAACCAGTACTTCTCAGGCCAGTAGGCAGCGGGGTGATGGTGTTGCTGTAGCATTCCTGCATTGCCACCTCTATCAGCTGCTTGGTCTGACCTTGGCTCAATGGGTTTTGTAATAGGAACATTGCTAATCCCTACAGACAACAGAGAGTGGGAAGAGACACCCATGCCATGTGGCAGCATCTGTCTTCACGGCTGTCGGGACACACGGCAAAGCTGATTACCAGGCAGGATCTAATGCTGGAAGTGCAGCTGGAGATCCGAGCACCAAGCCTCCCTTCATGGTGGGCATGGGGCCTATAGCAGCACTGTGATCCTCTCTCCAAGCTCCCTGCTTGCCCTAAACTAGGGGACTAAGGATTGCTGGACATCACTGGCCCCTCTCCCCCTGCAGCCAAGGTGTCCATAGGCATCCGGGCACTTGGGGTGAGTGCACTGGGAATGGGGCCAGCAGAGGGTGGGGAGTTACAGGACCGAATCAATGTCCTACGGCTGGCAAGGCCAGAGAGGATTTGGTCTTGTGGGGCAGAGTGGTGCTCTGGTGGATAGTGTGCTCCATTTCTGTCCCTCCGCAGCAGTGACGTCCCTGTCCGTGTCCTCTGCTTGCTCCCTCATTATAATGCACATGCTAACAAGGCTGTGGGAGATGAACAGGTTTGCAGCGAGCTTTTCCTCAGCACCTGTGACCTTCTTAGCTCCTGTGGGGAAAGCTGTGTCCTACAGACAGACACACAGGGAGACTTGGTCTCAGGAGTCCCTCCTCCTCCAGGACCAGGGCTGGGGGAGGTGCTCACAGGGGTGGGCCTGGGGACCTGCAGCCCATGTAGGAAGAGGAACGGGGCTGGTGCTCTGCCAGCCCAGGGTCATGACTGTGAGATTAGTGATGCCACAGAACGGGAACAGTGGGATTTGGTGGCTTTCTGTCAGTCCCATAGCTATGCTCCACTTCTAGCCTAGGGCACAGCAATTGCTGCCAGCATCACACCTGGGTTGCACCCTCCTGGCTTCATCCTGGCTCCCAGCTTCCTCCTCTCCTGCAGGCAACTACTTTAACAATGGCAGGAAACAGTTTCAGCTAGTCCTAGTTAAGATAATTTTATTTTAGGAGATGCAGGAGCAGTGATTATGGTTTTTCCAGCCCCCTTCTGCTGTATTTCCTGTATTTCCCCCTTCTGCTATATTTGCAATCAAGCTGCAGCCAAGGAGCCCCACACCAGTGCTGCCAATGCACCAGGCACAGCTGCTCCAGCCTCTGTGGTAGCCACGGGAATTATTCCCTGCTCTGCTTCCCCTTTTTGATTAAAAGCTGGATTTAGGTGATCCTGTGTGGCTTGTTTTCTCTTTCATCCTGAGTAATGGGCTCTGCAGTCAGAGTGAGTGATCCTCATCCGTCTCAGAGCAGAGAGGCAGGTGGGTCATGCCAGGGAGGGATCTGCATGAGCTGGGTTGCTTTCCCCAGAGCTGGGGAGTTAGGCAGAAATCCTTGCCCCTGCAGGGATAGGGGCAAGCCAAGTCCTTCTCTGGCCTGGCTTGTCATGCAGTGCTGACTCAGAGCCCTGCTCTGCTCCCAGTTCTAGCCCCTCTGCTGCCACGTTTTCAGAGATTACTAGTGCAGACCCAAGTCTGTCTTGGCAGGGTGGATGCCAACCCCTGCCCCTGAAGGGCTGCAGAGCCCTGCTTGGTTTGCTGCTGGTGACTGTGGGGTTGTGCAGCCCGTGGCACCCGAGTGGTCCCAGGTAAACATGATTAATGTGCCATTAGAGATGAAGAAAACAAGCTGCCCTTGGTTTTCACAACCCACTGGTCTCTGTTGAGCCAGGTTTAGGCTCTCCATCAGCCCCATCCCCTCCTGGGAATCAGGGGGAGGCTGTGAGGGAAGGGTGAAGCACCCCAGGGCACAGATCTGCAGAGGCGGGGTCCAAGGCTCTGGGTTGCGGGGGGACTAATCCTACACCAGACTCGATGTCAGCGTGAGCCACTGGCCCCCCATGGCTGTCCCCTGCCCCTGGTGGTCCATGGGTTTTCCAGCTGCTGGTGCTGGACTTTAAAATCAGTGCTTCGCTCCTGTGCCAACAGCTTTGAGGGGCAGAACAGCTGCAACGCTGGAGAAAAGGTTATTTTTTCACGCATCAGTGTTGTACAGACACAGAATTTCTTTCTGCTTGTTGCAGGCCAGATGTAGGGGCTGGGGCCAGCCTTGTGTGCCTTCTCACTTCCTTGGGGATAAGTGTTTCCCAAATGGTGTGGGGGGCTGGCCAGTCCCTGAATATGCACTTCTGCCATACAGCACAGCTCCACACCAGCTGCTGTTTCTGGGCCCAGGAAGGATGGTATTCTACATGGGATGAAGGCTGCACCCCTGATTTCAGTATCCGTGGCTGCTGAAGGCTCAGAGAAGGTGATGTAGCTCACACCTTCTCACCTCAGTTCTCTCCAATGAAAAAAGGTTGGCAGGCTGGTTTTCATATGTATGCTTTTTAATATCATTAATTCCGTTACACTACACACAACCAGTAACAATGATAAATACTGCAATGGAAATGTTAAAAAAAATATTATACACATTTCGTGTTTTTGAAAAAAAAAACCACCCACATTTTTAAATAAATTAATGCATAAAACTGATGGTAGAAAAGAGAAAACCCAAAACAAACCACAACACAACTGATCTGTTTAAGGCAATACTCTACACAGACGGGAACAAAAGTACAACAGTGTGCTACATGATCTGAACAGGAAAAAAGAAAGAAAAGAAAACCCATACACGATGTAGACTGATGCTTCAGGAGTGAAAAAACTCCCCAAACCAGATAATAAAACCAATGGCCAAGTTAAGTGCAGCATTAATACACTCTGCATGTCAAATGATTAGCAGGTTCCTAACAAGGACTAAGGTCAAGCTACAACAAATTTATTTTCCTAATTAAAAGGTTATTCAGGTCAAACCCTACATTTAACTCTATTTGCATTTGGCTGTTTCAGCTATGTTTCACTATATGCAAGGACAGCCAGAAATTCATCTCCTGCTCTTGAGATTAACACAAAGGTCGTGAGGTCTGTCCTCCTGAAATGTATTTCCATCAAATAAATCCAAAAAGGATCTTGCTTTTGGTGACCCTGAAATGCCTCTGGCCATCCACTCCCCTGGGGTGCCAGGCACCACATGGGGAATGGAGACCTGGAAAGCACTTGCTTAGGTTGAGGTTTTTTTTCATGCTGAGGACACAAAATGGAAGTGCAGATTTGATTCGGACTTGGAGGAGTGCTGTTTTTCTGTCTGCCAGAAATGTCCATCTGGAGCCTGCTGAAAGTACTTTGCCAGCATGGGAGAAACCCATCCTGTATCCAGGCTCTGGATACAGCCACACCATTTGCTATTAAGGTTGGTGCAAAGCTCCACATCTGCCTGGACAGCCAATGAACCCCAATTATTAATGCAGCCCAGAACTTGGCCACTGGAAGGTGGACAATAATAATGCCAAAATATCCCCTTCTCCCTCAAAAAAGAAAAGAAAAGGGACAGTAGCCACTTTCTGCCAACTTCCCTGGGTGGATCCCCATCAGCCGCCACCCATGCAAGATCGGCAGTGCCAGATGTCACCAGCATTGACCCAGTACATTCCCAGTAAGGTGCATGTCTGCAAGGTGCTTCTGGGGGCAAAGAAGCTTCCTGGGACATGGTCAGAGCCTCCTGTACTGCCCTGCTAGAGTGTGTGGGAAGGAAGCCATGGTACACAAGGAAAGAAACCCAAGTGGAATTACTAGAATTGTGAAGGCCAACAACTGTCCAGGCTGCCTTGGGTTCGGGTGGGAAAGGGGGATGCAGAACTGGGATGGGAATCACTTTGGTGCAACTGCTTCTGATGCTCATCAGTAGTGCACGGGGCAGTGGGAGGAAAGGTGACAGCTGCTTTGAGAAGAGGGGAATGGAAGGAGGACGTGTGTGCAATATAACAAGGCTTGCAATTCTAGCACTAACCACTGGACACGGATACCAAAGATTACCTGTGACAACTAGCTATCCTTCTACTGCTGCTGCTCCTTCCCCCACTTCCTGGTCTGATTCTGCTTCAGTTTGGGAAGCCAAGGCTGTTTGGCATGATGTCCCATGCTGACTCCCCTAACCCAGTTCTCACCCAGCCATGGGGTGATTCTGCTACAGGTCGTACAATGAGGTCTGTAAATCACATTAGGCACAGACCAGCTCTGCATGCCAGGTAACACCTGCTTTCAGACCCTTCAGAAAGCAGTTTAATGGCAGCTCATTTCCTTTATTAAACTGAAGGTTCAGTGACCTCTGTGGAAAAAGTAAAAATGGTTTAAAAAGTGCAAAAAGCGTAGGGGTGGGGCAGGGGAGGAAATTCTGAGTTGTCTTCCCTGCAAAGACTTCATCATCCATAAGAGTCTTTCTCCCAGCAGAACTACAGCCCCACCAGCATGTCTTAGAGCCCCTGTCCCAGCGCAGCAAGAGCACAGTCTCCAGCCTGCACCAAGAGCCCCTGGTGCTTGGGCCCCCGACCTCCCACAGCACTGAGAGTGGGAGCGTGAAGGCCAGCTCAGACGGCTGGATCTCACCACTTGCCTGGTGAACCCTCACCCTCAAAGCCTTCAGGTGGATGAAGAGAAACCCCAGTCTGCTGTCTGGCTCACACCACACTGTGTTCACTGGATTTGCTGCTGGTCTGGCGTTTGCTTGGGGTTTGAATCAGGGCAGAGACAGGCACAAGCCAAACAGCTGCTAGTGCAGCTTTTCCATGCAAAGAAACTGAGGAAAGAAATCTGTGAACTGGGGATGGATAGGAAGATGATAAAAAACAGAAAGTCTGTCATGAAGAGTCTTGCCCAAGTTTTTCAGCTCCTTCCACATGTCTATATTGCATGTCTCAACAAACTGTGCCTCCCAAATCACAGAGGCTTGAGGAAGGTGGATAACAAATGGAGTCGCAGCTTATTTGGGATGCAGGAGCAAGAAGCATTGTCTAGGTGAAGAGCAATGCTTCCCAATGAGCTCACCTGGGACAGGCGGGTGGGCAGCAAGGGGACAAATGCTGCTCTGGGAAGGTAAAAATCTTGGCAGGTAACAGGACTTATTTCAGCATGGCCTTTCAGCGGTCTTTTCCTGGTGCCTACTGTGCTGCTTTCCAGTGACATGTCTTAGACAGTCACATTTTTAGGAGGTTTATTTTGTACTTTTCACTCCCTGATCCAATCCCAAAACTTGTATCACCAATTTGTTACTATGGAAACAGCTCAACAGACCAGACACCATCAGTGAGATGGGCACCTTCCAGGACCAAATCTATCTTTTGCAGGAGCAGCTTTGAAGAGAAAGCAAAAGGCTAGAAGCTACCACAAACGGCAAATGGGTCTGGGAAGCAATGAGAAAAGCTGCTCTCCAGAGGCACCAGGGAAAGCTGCAGCCTGTCCTGCCAGTGTCCATGCTGCTCTGTGACACGTCTTCCTGCATGGCTGCATGGGCCACAGTGCTCTGCTCCATGTAATTCCAGTTAGTCCCAGCCTCTGCCTCCCCAGCAAGCTGTCAAAGCAGCCAAACAGCATTTAGCTGCTCTCATCCTGCGACTGCCAGCACTGTCAAATGGGGCAAAGGAAGAGATGTAGCTGTAACTTTCTGGGAAACAATGCAGTAGCTCAGCTGCATAATACAGGGAGTTAAAATACAGATGACAGCTCCTGTGAAAAACCTCTGTTAATCTTCTGTATGTAATTCCAGGTCTCCCTCTATGCTAGATTGCTGGCCCTTCTACTTCAGAGCTTGTGTGGTTCAGTAGCAGAGGTGGGTTTGTATGATGAGATGTGGTTCAAGGTTTGGAGCAATCCCTCTCACAGCAGTCTTGAAAATAAGTGACAAGGATGCCTAGAGGTGAAAAGCACCTTAAAATGAAGACACTCCTATGCCTTCCCAGCTAGCCCAGCTCACCCTGTGGCACTGCCCCTCTATGCTGATGTTTCTTTTGAACATGCAGCCTAAGCTTGCTGAGCTGAGCAGTAGCCAGGTCACACAGCCTCCTGCATTCTAGGTAAGAGCGGCCAAATCCCACACAGGTTTGAGGTGAGAATGGAAAAGTAAAGGAGGAGCCCAGGCAAAACCACCAGTTTAATTGCTGAGCTGACCCTTGGTTGCTAAATGCAAGAGCATGAAACTGCTGTCAGAATATCCCAAAAATGATCCTTTCAATGCTCTGTTCTCTCTCATCAGTACTTGCCATCCCAAGTTTCACTCCTAAATTCCTTAATTCTGCTATCAGTGGATGGTGCTGTTGGGCCAACAAATCTTACATGTTCTCTCTGGCAGCAGGCAAACTCAGAAGTCAGTTGTGCAAGAATCAGCTACCAAATAACCAGAAAACACATCCATGCCAAACATCTTCCTCCACAGATGTTTAATCGCTCCACTAACCTCCACCCCACTGCCTTCTGGCACATGTGAGTAACATCACCAACTGGTAAACAGAGGGAAAGCAGAGAACTACTTTGAATTAAATTTCTATGGCATGGTATTTACATCCTGCTTGCAGAGCTATCACTGGTGCCTGTCTCACACTCGGCAGTGTCCATGCAGGGTGGTGGTATCATCCTGGGAAGGCAGGTTTCTCCCCTGTGCTGCAGAAGGGAATGGACATCAAGAGGGGATGTGACTTGCCTGAGGTCAGAGCAAATACCAACAGCAGCAAGGGACACCAGATCTCATTTCTGTGCTCTAACAGTCCAGCAGACCCTTCAGGGTTGTATTTGGCTGTGGTGCCAGATCAGGGATATGGTATTTTTGGTGGGTACATCTGAAAGTGAGCTTTGCTCCCTGCTGGCATCAGCACTGCACTGAGACAGATTAACTCAGACAACTGGGATCTGCCCTAGGCCAAGAGAGCACTTGGCAATCTTTTTAGTTACTTGTTTTCCCTTTCCTGTTGTTCCATCTGTTGCCCAGCTGGGCCCTTCCTTTCTTCAAAAGCATCTTCATGTTTCTGTTGAGTCACACAGAGGGCACTGCACTTTTCAAGCCTCCTGCAGGCCAGCCCAAAGACAGACTGTGCATGGAAGGGGAAGAATCCTGCTCAGGACTGCAGACTCTTGCACCAGCCAGCACACAGCTGAACACAACGGGGGCCTCCTTTTGGGACAAGGGCTGGTGAGACAAACCGGGAGCTGAGTCCATCCTGTTCATGGGGAAGCTGTCTGACATCCCTTTCAAAGCCCATACAGCAGGCCGGGTCACCTGTTTTTGCAGTCCCAAGGCATCTGCATGCAGGAGAGTCAGAAGAGCACAGCAGTCTCAGTGGCTAAGAGCACATGTGAGGGGCAGACATGCAGCAATGTCAGATATGATCCAGTGACTCTTCCAAGGGTTGACTTCAAGATGTGTCTGATAAGACATCAAATGAGCATTCAGGATGGTTGCCTGGACATCAGCCTCCTTTCAGACAAAGCTTATTTACAAACACGAGAAAAGCAGGCATGACCATACTACCTAAAGACCTTCCTGAAGACTAGGAGGATGTTCCTCCTCACAAAGACATCTGGAAACACGGAGTTTGCAGACAATGCTGAGACCCTGGAGTTCAAGTCCAGCTCACATTAAAGGATATTATCTGATATTTTATCAGACTAACATCTGATAAAAGGAAAGGACTTGCTTAAACTCAGTGAATTTGGTGAATGACATTACATAAAATGCTAACAAAAATCCAGTCTGGCTTTAGGAGGCATCAAACGCAAATTCCTTTGTGGAGGCACCAGCATCTATATCCTTAAATTCTGCTTGCATGGTAATTTAAATGGACAGTGATGAAGCATTTCATACTCCATGGTGTTCCTCCTGTTGGTTTTCTGTACAACTTTGGACCGAAAATGGGGTCTGAGAAGATCCTCTCATTTGCTTCAAAGACTGGAACAAGAAACAAAAGGTTTTCTTTCTTGCCTGCAATTTGCTCTTAGGAGAATGACCAGCAGCTCTGCAGATTTTAGGGCTGTAAAATGCTGCACCAGAGTCAGGATCCATGCTCTTTTCTTTCGCCATCTCCTGGCCATGGTGACAGAGACTGGTCTAAGGAGAGCAGTGCCAGAATAGCCATGACATACACCTGCCCAGAAAATCACCATGGCATAATCTTCAACAAGGGCTGCTTGAGCAGAGGGGTTGGACCACATGACCCCACTGTAGTCCCTTCCAACCTTACCTCAGACTCTGTGATTCTGAGGGCATAAGGAAAACCTGCTGGCTTAATCCAATGTCTGAACACAAGACCAGACAGGGGGAACCTGTAGTTAATACATACCAATAGGCAGTCCACCATATTCCATAAGGAGCCAACAAACACACTGCATGGTCATAACCTGCTCAAGGGGCTGCAGTTCAGAAGGGTTAGTGTTAAATTTCCTGTGATAGCCAGATGTGCATTGCCTTAATCCACTCAGCCTTTCTGATAGTGACCCTACACAGGTAACTACTTTTCCCCACCCCTTCTACTTTATTCCCCTAATAAAATATATGAACACAAAGCATAGAGAGGAGAAGCCAAAAAATTGCCATTTTATGGTCCTGTACTGTGATGCCAAACCAGCTGTTTGTGCAACCAACTCCTTCTGTGCACAGGCAAAAACATGTGGCTTGTGCTTCGGTATTTGGAGGAAGCACTGGGTGAAGCATTTCAGTTCATCTCCCTCCCTCCCTAAAGGATTGTGCTGGAAGCAGATGCACATCACACAATGCAAAGGGCTGAAGGCAGATGCAGGGTTGAGGAATGCCTCAGGGCACATGGCAGGCAAAAAACCAGCAACAGGGGCAATAAAAGGACTTGGTCACAGAGCCATGGGATGGTTGCTATCATAGAATCATTAAGGTTGGAAAAGACCTTTAAGATCCTCATGTCCAACTGTTAAGCCAGCACTGCCAAGTCCACCACCAAATGAAGGTCTGTCTCTCAGAGGACAGGCGCTGACGCTGGAAGTAGCAGTGCCACCAAGCCTCATTCCATCCTAGACTGAACAGGACAAGTGCTAGGTTATGGCTGGACTCAATAATTTTAAAGGTCTTTTCCAGCTTAGATGATTGCACAATTCTATGACAGTAGCATGATGGAGACCTGTGGGACCTGCAGGCCCCCACGGCTGACCCAGGTGAGCAGGTGTCTTGTCACTCTAGCAGTCACACCAAAATGCTCCCAGCTCCTGAGCAAGGGCTGTCAGAAAGGCTAAGTGTGTGCAGCCTGGCTGGAAGGCACAGAGACTGACCCAGGAGGGTAAATGTGATGAAGACATTCCATGCTATGAATGCTAAACTGCAGGATAAATGCGATGAAGACATTCCATGGTACCAGTGCTGAACTGAAAAGTCCCTCTTTAGAGGAGTGAAGGTTTAAAGAGCCTTAGTCATGTCCTATAGGATTTTGTTTGACTGTGGTGTTTCTATTAGGTTTTGACTACATTCCCCATTAAAAGACTCCTTAAGGAATGTTTTCCCCTTTTATCCTTCTCTCTACACAGCATTGGTAGAGTGCTTCCCCCACCTCCAGACACCTTGCTAATCTGAACCTGAGCTGTATTTTGCAAATGTTCCCCCTCAGCACTACCAGGTGGTGAGAAAAGGCAGAATTCGCTTGAGGAACACTATCCCCACAGGAGGTGGCAAGTCAACCAGCACTTCTGCATGAAGAGGCAGGAATGCTCAGTAAACAGCACCACTCCTCATCCTTCTATGGGCTGGAGCCAGGGTGGCAGTTTCAGGGTGCTGTTTCAGGGAGGGGGGATAAGCACAGCTTTAAAAGTTGCCCATACCTGTTAGTGAATAGTTAAGCCCAGGAATACTGTGTACCTGCTCTCTCACTCATGCTGTGGATGGTATCAAGGTCTGCACCGCACAGAGTGAAACCCCAGGATGTTCAATAAATCTCCTAATCATAAACACACTTAAAGATTCAGCTCGCTTCATGCAGATTTCAGAGGGTGGATCTGCCTCTTATGGTGGAGTTCAGACTCTGCCTTGTGACTCAGGAACTGTGATGAGAAGTTCAGAACTGCCCTCACTTTTTCCCTTATCCTGGCTACAAAGCAAGTGATGACCCAAGGCAGGTGGTCCTTCCTCCTGGCAGAGTAGGAAAACACACAGTTGTGCCTGTGGCAAGAGATTTCAACACTGAGAAAAATGCCAGCCTGTCCTTCGCAGATGCTGAAGNTCTGATGTGTTTGGTGATAATTTAATGTAGTGCTAAGGGTAGATTGCATTGGCTTTGTGACACAGCAGCTCTAGCTAGTTCTGGCTCACAGTGAAATGTCACCTATTTGTCCCTTTTGCAAGTGAATGAATTGTGTCATGCTAGTCCTGGCTAGCCTTGCCATAAGAAAGGATGCCCTGGTCCGTTCCCATTCCTGTGCCCCAGTTATAATATCATTTTGGTTATGTAAATGAAACTGGTTTAGTGAATGAATTAAGAACTGACTTCCTCTCATTGGTAAAACATTTTGATACCTCCAACTCACACTAATCTTGCAGATGGAACGGTTTCAGTGGGCAGGATTACCTGAAGTCCCATCTGACCCTTCCCATTCTGGAAAAGACACTTTACAAAATATCCCCAGTGCCTAAACAAACCTAGGAGGTATCTCTGGACCCCTCTGCATTCACTCTCTAGATCACTCAGTTCTGCCAGGCACTGCCTGGCACTCTGAGCAACTTCTCTTTTTTTTAACCATAGTTTAAAATAACTTATCAACCAATCATAAAATGAATTTTTTGGTTTCTCCCGGCTCCATGAACACAAAGAGGTGCACGTCCTACCATAGGAGGAAGCAATGGCTGTTAAGTTTTACAGTTATAGTGGAAAGCACTGATCACAGCCTGCCGGCCTCACTACTGGATGTGACAGGCGGTGGAGGAGGTGGCTTGGCAACACATGCAGGTAGGGTTGACCGATTTAGGGGGGATTAGGTCGAGGTCCTCGTCATCTGGGATCTCATCTAAGTGGTACCCATCCTTTAGAAGCTGGATGTTCAAGTCTTGGTTGGTCTGCTACAGACAAAGAGACAAACAGTCAAACACTTGAGACTTCTACTTCTGGTGGTCAGAAGATCAAAGAGGTCCCTTTTTCTGGAATATATTTCCCCATCATTAACATCTGCTCCACTAATGAAACAGTCCCAGTTTTTGATGACAGGTGAGGAGAGAGCTGCCTTCTGTTCTATCTTCTTCCAGAATAGTAATATCTAGAGTGAGATATGACATTTTATTCTGGAATACTTTTTCCCTTAAGACAAGCCCTTATTTAAAGTAATGTAAAAACAATATTTACTGGCTCCCGGGCAGTCCCCACTCTCAGTCTGGGGACAGCTAAAAGATGGTAAAATTTGGCTCTTTGTGATCTCAGACCCAAGTGCTGGATGAACAACACTTTGTCAGGGCACAGAGATGGCTCAGATCATCTGATCTAGTCCCTGCTCTTGGCTGTTTCCCTGTCTTTCAGAAATATTTTGCCCAAGGAAAGGATGCAAGGGGGAAAAGTTCCCAGCAGCTTGTGTGCAGAATGGCTGCTCAGCACCCTGGATCCAAAATCAGATCCTCCAGAAGCAGTAGCCAGAGGCTGAGCAACTAATTAATGAGAGAATTTGGGAATATAATCAGAAACAATGCAGAAGAATTAAGAAGCTTGGACTTTCTGCCTTGTGTCTTTGAAAGGGCAAGAGTTCATATCTGCAAGTCCTCCCTGGAGTTTCTGCCTACTTCAAGTAAATGCACACGGAATGACCCTGACCACTCCAATAACTGGAAATCACAGCACACCCTCAGGTCCTTCATTTATGTCCTTGGCAAGCATAGAGCTGCTGAGTTGCCATGACAGACAAGAGGATGCTTTTGCACAACACAGGCCAACACTTGAGGATTAGGCAGAACTGTGAAAAGCTTGAGTGAAGGCAAAGGTAGCTGTGAAAACAGCTGACGGGCAGATTCCTGTGCCATGGCACAGTAGGTATGGAGCCAACTGCATCACCTGGGAAGAAAGCAACGTGACACAGTTTCTGCCATGGCCCCTTCCAGACTCACAGAGTCTAAACCACTAGTAATTTGTTGTGTAGCCACTTCTGGCAGTGCAAGGCCACTCCAAGCCATTCCTTACTGCTTCCATTTGCATTCACAGCAAGGATGGCAGTAGAGAGTATAACTCACCTCAGCTGACGAGTATCCCGAGGAGGAATATCTGGACATATCAAAGTCATCATCACTGCAGGGAAGGACAAGATAAAGCAAAGAAGGAAATGGTTAGATGAGACCTGTATTCCCCACTTAGCTGTATCTTTCTTGTGCCATGAAACTGTTCTTGAGGCACAGAGAAGTTACATCAAGGGAGCCTGTAGAGCAGCTTTCATCAATGACCCTCAGATCTTTCCATCACAGTGCTCTTTTACTCATAGCTCTTTTGACTTGTTCACACACACAGGCCTGTTATGGCACAGGTCAAAGGCAACTGTGGAAGGAAGAGTGTGAGCAAGAGCTGTTTCAGCAGGAGTTGGCTCCAGTGCTGCCCTCTGGCATGAAAACTCGATTACACCATCATGTATAATTCTCTTTTTAACCCTCTGCATACCTGTCCGTATCCAGGGCTACCAGTGGCTTCTCATCTGGACTCTGGTCTAGCGAGGAATAGCCCTTATTGGGGACGACGAGCCTGGAAGAATCAAATGTTGTTCATTAACCACACAGTAAAGCTCAGTAGCAAACATTGCCTAGGGTAAAGCTATATGATAGCTGGCTTTCCGTGTGTTAGTTCCCTGCAAGCCCTCCCTTATTGGTGAAGGTGTTCAGATGGGTGGAATTCAGAGAAAGCAAATTGTGTCTCTGGGTAGCCTGGAGTAGTTTCACAGGGATAAACTCTGGATGTGCTTTGGGAACATGCTCCTCCCTGGAAGGAAAAAACCCCACTGGGACACTGCACTTCATTCTGGTGAACCTGTTTGGCTAGCGCTGCTTGTTCTACCAGATTGCTCCTTTTTATGTTGCTTCTTTTCCCCTGGCAATGAGTACATGAGACTAGCAATAAGTGCCTCCCTAGGGGAAGGCAAAGGCTCAGTGATCCTACTATTCTACTATTGGAAGTCAGAGAAGTGATGTGGTCTTTCTGCCTGAGTCCTTCTCCAGGCCCACAGCAACACAACACTTCTGAGGCCTCAGTCCTAAATTTAGTAACACTTGAAATAAGAGCTGGTGGGTCCAGTGTAAGACATCAGTCAGAGCAGCACTTTCTAAATTTCATTATTTTGTAATGAATTTCACTCCATCAGAAATGTTACAAAGACTGAGGATGACCTTGCACCTTTAACTGCCTGAGAGAGTTTGCAAAATGAAATACAGGCTTCAGAGGTTCTAGGATAAAGAATATGCAATGGTATCTAGTTCACAACAGAGTCCTGTCATCCAAAAAACCTGCACAAATACTTTGGTCTATACTTCAAATAAGATTAACCAAACCAAGCAAGTGAACTAAGATTCTTCGTTCAGCAGGTAGAAACCATAACAGTGAATAAAATCTCCCCATTCAATAGGTTAACTCAGGTTTTCTCCCAAATGGTCTTTAACAACATGCCATGATGCACAATGATTCTTCACTGCGAGTTTGAGAAATATAAATCTAAAGATGATAATCCATCTCATCCATGCTTCTACTGCTGTTGAACTTCCTGACGTGTTTTTCTGCTTCTGCTCAGAAAATTGCAGCAAGCCATTAACAGTTTTAGGAATGCAAAGGCCTGGCAGGCACTGATGATGGGTAGCCTGAGAGAGTAAAATATATAAAATAACAAAGGAAATATAGAGATTCATGATTAGTTATATTTTCTTATTGTATTCATTGAAATGTAAATGAAATAAATTGATTTTAAAACTGATGCAGAATTTCCAACCTGCTGCACCAGGGGACTGGAGAAAACAGGGTCCACTTGCAAAATTCAATAGCCCTTCTCACAGCACTAGAACAGTCTTTCTGCTCCTGAAGTATGTAGGCAGGAAGTCAGGGAGCAAAGGTGTCTGGAACTGAAGGTGAGATCTGGCAACACCATCTTGCTCAAAGAGCTATCAGAAGTACTGACTTTCATTTTTGCTCTCCAGTTTTCCAGTCCCTGCTCCATATATATTCACTGACAGTTGCTATTATATCATCAGTGAACAAAGCACTCCCAGGGGATCTATCAGAAGAACCCTTTGTGGTGATATTTACTTGATGAAAAAAAGATCACTACATCTTTTTCTTGAGAAATGTATTTTTTCTTAATAACACAGAACTTAAATTCTACTGCAACAGACAAAAACTGTTATAATGTCTCTGCCCTTGATTTAAGTCTTTCCTTCGCATCCTGATTGCCATTATTTTCACTTCCCACTATTTGCACTTTCCACTGTCCTTGAAATAAAGTCAGGTAGCAGTGGCAGCTGCTTTCGTCTGCAGCTGTCCCAGTATGAGCTTCTTGTCTTGGTGTTTTTGCTCGCTTAACACGAAACATGTAATGACACAAATCAGAGTTTAGGTTATCCTGAGTAGACTGTAGCACCCAGCTGTGCCCAAGTGGTGTGGATGGTGTTGTGGGCTCTGCCTGTGCTTCACAGGAAGCGTGCAGCATCACCCCAACCCTGTTCACATTTTATTTGCTCTCAGGGAGACTGAGTGTGTTACAGATCCAGTTACTTTCACCCCTAAGGCTGGCTGTACCCTTGTCCCAGGGAGAAACAAATGGTGAAGGCAACCTCGTACTGGAGGCTGGATGTTAGAAATCCACAGGAGTAATACAGAATAACACAGGCCTTGGGCAAGGAGGACGAGGTGGAAGATTAGAAGAGGAAGTGTGGTTTGCCTGAATGAAGGAAAACATACTTGTTGAGAACAGCAGAACTGCTAAAAAGGGGGAAATGATGTTAGCTTATTTTCCTGCAGAGACCAGAGGAGGCCAACAGCATACCTGAAAACCTGGAAGTTTTGCAGTGTATCCTGCTGGAATATCTCCAATTATACCTCATCTGTGAAAAGCTGCTTAAACAATCTTGTGATATTTCTGCCTTTCTTATGCTGCCCTGTCTGTGGCAAGACAGACCGAACCATTCTGAGGTGCTCAGATGTTCACAAGTGGAGTAAAACTGAGCTGGCTGTTTGAAATCTTTTGTCAATAGGTGTCACTGCCCTGCTCTTCCCCTCTCGAATCACTCCTCTTTCCGTCAGCAGCTTGGAAACACCATCTCCAAGGAGAAGTCACTAATTTTACAGGCAGGCACCTGTATTTATCCCATCTTCTCTCCCTTACCATTTTCCTCTGCTAATTTCAGTGTTTCTAAATCTCTCAAGCAGCACATTCCTCTTGGCACACTAGCATGCAGCCTATTGCCAAAAGAAACTAAGTCTTTCCAGCTTGTACTTGGAAGCCAGGGAAGAACAGTGGGCATGGAAAACCCAGATGAGAACAGTTGCTGCATTTCTTGCTGCCATGAAGGGCCTAGGTCTATCCTATGGTCTCAACAACCAAACACAGAGAGTAAGCAATGCAGCACATTCCCCAAATATTGCAGAGACTTACAAATAAAAGTTGATGAAGACCTGGCATGATTTATGACTAGCATTTTGGGGTTTGGGAGTTAACATGAATAAGGAACCTCATCTCTCAGTTGCATTGTATACAGAGAGCTCTGACCTGCAGCTCCTGTTCTACTTAAAATATGGTAACCCAGGCAACTTCCCCCTTCATCAGTAAACACCCAGCATTCACCAGATTCTTCTGTCATTTTAAGTCAGGTCCCCCACTAAAAACTGCCACCTTTCTAGCATCATGTAAAGCAGGCAATCCTGTGGGCTCAGGATCTTTCCTTCCTTCTGAATGTAGGTAAGTAATACACTGGTGTACTGAAGTTTCCATGGAAATAAAATTGAAATACTCTAAAAGAAAGCATTCAGCTAGGAATGTCCTTGTTTACAGCAGTTTGTAGCACTGTCTGATACTGTCATTCAGAGATGTGCCAAAGCATCTCCAGTAAAGCATGACCATGCTGTTCCAAGGGCAAGGGGGTGTATTAGGTGGCACATGGAGATGGATTATTTACAAGTCTTCATTAAATCAGTCAGTATGGGGAAGGAGTCACTATCAAAAAGGAGCAGAGGAATTGCTGTGATAAAAGCAGCCAAGGCAGAACTAAGCTCTAAGACAGTTTATGTTACATGAAGCAGCACTGTACCTCTCCCACTGGCAGGATTAGGTGTTAAATGAGACTGCCCAGAACCTTCAAGACAGCCCTATCAAACGCCCGGTTTCACCTAAGCTGGGCTGCCCCTGCCTTCTAGAGGATGCAGTGTCACTGGTCCTGGGCTCAGCTGTCCCTGCATCTTCCCAGGGGATGGGATGCAATGCAGCAGAGCACACAGGCCTGCCACCTCCAGAAAGGGCCATCATTGCTCTTGCAGTGTGTCTGGCAGCAGGCAAATGGCAATGAACACTCTCCTTGACCACCCTAATTCCCCAGGAATTGCAGCTTAGAGCACAGCTATGAGTACTTTTCCAGTCCTTTACCTTGTTCATGCCATCACATTGTTCTTCTTGGGCTGCTGATTAACTGGGCTTCCCATGTTGCCGTTCTTCAGGGAGCCCTTCCGAGCCAGCTCCCTCTGCTTCTCTGCATATGAGACACAAAGAGGAAAAGCAAAATCAGGGCAACAGCCTAGCTGGCCACCATACAGCTACAGAAGTCCAGATCTGATAGTGACAAAAGGCACAGCAGAGTTAACGGGGAAGGACATGAGCTCTACATCTCTTTTGGAGGGACAATGCAAAGGCCAGATGAGCTGTGTCCCACTTCCTCCAAGGTCACCAGGCACTAAAAGTAATGTACACTCACTCACAGTAGCTTATTGACACTAACACAGTATGATCTTGGTCTTTAAGATCTTGGAGCTTCTGGATGAGACCCAGATGAGACCTGGTCCCTGTCTGCAGCTGCTTGCTGTATAGACCCTAATACTGTGCTGTACTAATAAGGCCCTGCCTCCAGCAGGGATAGGAACCCAGGGATTATGGGTATTTACATAAACTGATATTAAATTTTCTGTTTCAAAGTCTTTCCTTGTTTCCTGCGGAAAACCAGTTGGGTAGAGTTACCAATTAGTTGCAAAAGTTGAGCCAACTGCCCCAATCTCATGACAGACAAGGCCTGTAGGCAAAAGCTGAGCATGGGGCCAGTAAGGCAGGAAAGGGACCAGTTAAAAACCTTCTCCAGAGTGTGAGAAAATGTTGGAAACTACTTTCATGGCATGCCTGAGTAACAGGGGCATACCAGATGGAGGAACCTGGATAGTGAATTTGTTTTGCTTCTGGTTCCCCTACAGTGTGTGAATTGTGCTTTTTTTTTCTTTTGCAGATTTTATTTCCCCTTGGAGAGAAAGCAGCTTTTCCTCCTTGCTGCGGAAAAGCAGTGTGCTACTACGATGTACAAGTTCAAGGTGGGCCAACTCTGTCCCTTTCTCACAAGTCAGAGCAGGGGGACACATGCCCAAGGCTGCCTTTTTTTGAGGGAGAAATAAGCATGCCTAGAGACTGTGATGACGAGGACCATGGAGAGAAGAGTATGTGTTCCTACACGCCATGCCCAGTCCTGCTCCTGCTGACAGCAGAGGCCATTAAATGCTCATGGAATTTAGCAGGAAAGGGATTGGATTAATAACTCCCTCTGGCATGAACAGCTAAAAGACTGATAGAGGATTGAAGTCAAAACCTTAAATCATAGCAGTTTCTCATTACTGGAATTTGAAAATGCATTGGTTATCTCGGTCTTCAGAATAAAAGGCTAGTTTTTTGCAGGCCACTTGAGTTTCGCTGCCCAGAGGGGGATAAAGTGGGGCTCTATGGAAGCAAATGTTTACAACAGTAAATACAACCCAAATTCCACTCATCTACATCAGAAGCTTCAGCACTGACCACGAATACACAGCACTGAGATAAACTGCCAAAGCTTTAGAAGACCATGTAATGCACAAAAGACACCTGACTCAGAAACAAGGGTACAGGTTTCATTTTCTTTCCTGGCAGTTAAGGCCTGCCTGAGACTTTTAAATGAGCCAGCGCTCTCTCCTTTGTATTGATTCCTCAGCACAAGCACTAATGCTGTTCTCCAACTCAGAATACTCATTCAGCTGAGGGACCTGGACTTTCACTAACCACGTTTTCCTCCAGCAGGTCTCTCTGTGACTATTTCTACACTATTACTGATTTGTACTGCAATATGTTGGTCTAAATGACATGAGCTTTTCCATTTAATCCTTTCACTTATTTAGTGGTATGGAGTGCAATGTGAATGTGGTAGGAACACCTATGCTTGTGTCCCCAGCCAAATTTCCAAAACATGAATCAGCAGTTCTGTTGGATGCTATGAGGTTTGAGTTCCTGGTGGTCAAAATGCAATTTTGGCTTCCATGGGGAGTGGGAGGTTTACTCAGTCCTGGTGTGTTACCACAAGCTCCTGGAAGGTGGTGGAGATGTGCATGAGTCACATCAGGTTTTGAGGCACAGAAACCTAGCATTTGAGCCTAGAGTGTTATGAACTACTTCTACTTCCACCATCACCCAAGGGAGCTTTTGGGTGCCAATCTCTTGCAGTAATTCTGGGCTGTAAATTCCAGCCTTGCACACCAACCATCAGGTCCATCAGAACAGAGGACTGAGGTTTTCAGTGCCCATTTACTGTGCTGTTTCCTCCTGGCATAGCCAGTGGAGTCTGTGAACCCCATTTCTAGCCAGTGAGGTCTTTCCCTGGCTTCCAGCCCATCTAGTTTTCATTCCCAGATGTTTGTTCAAACGCCAGGTTCCCAGATTCTAAGTACCTGAGCTCTCTTTAGAAATGTGACTGATTTAGGCACTACTGAAGATGCTCCTTTCAGAGTCCAGCATCTTAACAAACCCCTGTAATTTCACAAATTAAAGTATTTCTCACAGAATCTGCAATCAGATGCATAACCAGCAGAGTAAAGACAAGGTGAGAGGAGGCAAGGCTGAGGGAGCTGGGCCTGCTCAGCCTGGAGCAGAGATGACTGAGAGGGGTCCTCACTGAAGGCTGGCTGTCAGGAGGATGGAGCCAGGCTCTTCTTGGTGGTGCTGAGTAGGATACAAGGCAATGGGCAGAAACTGATGCACAGAAGTTCCACCTGAATATAAGGAAGAACTTCTTTACTGTGTGCATGACCGAGCACTGGAACAGATTGTTCAGAGAAGGTGTGGATTCTCACTCATTGGAGATATTCCAGAACCATCTGGATGCAATTCTGTGCAATGTGCTCTGGGATGACCCTGCCTGAGCAGGGAGGTTGGATCAGATGAGCCACTGTGATCCCTTTCAGCCCTTTCTGTTCTGTGATTCTTTGATTCTGTGATTCTGCTAATAGGCAGTCCTGCCAAATGCAGAGAAAATGGGACATACAAGAACAAATGAAAAAACAGAAGACTCTGATCTCCAGTCACTGGTTATTTCATGTTTGGTGAGTTTGCTGTTGGATGATCAATAAAAAATGAATACAGCAGAGACACAAGGTGAAGCACCGAGACTTGGAGATGGGAAAGTCAGAACGAAATAAAGCTGCTCTCCAGCTACTTCAGAGAAATCACTAATTACTGGCAGTATAACAGCAGAGCACCAATGATGCTCTTTACATGGCATTTCTAAATTGTTCGGCTTTCATTTCACTTGGCTATTCTACTTTTTACCATTGTACCTAGCGAAATACTCAAACTCACACATGGTTTGTCATCCCCCCTCCCATGAAAGGGTTACAGGTGACCAAGTACACTGCGAGTACAGGTGTGATGGCTTGCAGAGCTTGGAGAATGCAGACAGCTGTGCTGTCAGTCTGACTCACTGGGGAATTTGTCTGCACCAGTTCCACTACAGCTAATCCTGGACATGGTGTGAGAAAAAGAACACATGGAGCAGCACGTGAATGTGTTTCTCTGTGTGTATGTGTGTGTGTGTATGCAAGGAGGGGATCCAGGATCCTTTTAATACCACTATGTTGCTCTGAACAGCATGGGGAACAGCATCTAGTCTGGATCTGCCAACCACATCACATCTTGCTCCTCCTTTCTTGTCCACCTTGTCACTTCATCTTTAAGACACTTTGTCCCCTTACAATGTTAAAATCATTTAAAGAAAGATGAACCTGCTCAGTGAGTAAACCACTGCCTTCATGGCAGGCTTACACCAGCCTGTGCTGCTCACTGACTCCACCAGAGCCACTCAGCGTCTGCTCCAAGTGCTGCTTCAAGGTAAGCTCTACTGGTGACAACAGGCAAAGCAGCTTACAGAGCTTTCAGCATGGCAGGAATAACACGTAAGTATAAAGGAGCAAAGGAAATGCACACTGCAGGCACAACCAGCACTGTAAGTGGCCCAGCCTGTGCCCTGTCTGGCAATAGTGTCTTATTATGGTTGCCTACAAAGGTGCTCAGTAAGAAGGTGCCCCAGCACGACCAGCACTCAGCAAACCATCCCTGTCCCAGTGTGGTTTCACCTGCCTGATCCAGGATGTGTCAGAGGATGGATGGGCAGACAACTGCATGCTGACAAATGATGCACACTCCCACAGGGAGCCTCCTTTACAGAACACCATGACTAAATTGAGAGAGGCTGAATTCTCCCCTTATTGTGGGAAGAGCTACAGCCCTAATGAATGATTTCAAGCACTGCTTGAGATGACAGTGCAATTTAAAATGGTTACCTGTTCAGCTGGCAGGATGTGTCTAGACGCTTTATGATGAGGGGAAATAGTGACAGAGCCTGGGAAACAAAATTGACTTAACATGAGGGTGTCTGAACTAAAAATCAGACTTGAATGAATCCTTAAAATTACTTCCCTGGTTTCAGCATTTAAACAAAATCATAACCAGTTTTAGCAACATCTTGTTTATTTGGGTTTTTCTTAAATGCTGAACAGTTTCTTTGGTGCATGTTGCTATGTAGGGAGGGGACTTTGGTTTTGCCTGCACTCTGCTCCAAACCAGAAATGGCAAAAGTAGTCATATGCTTGAGACTACTGCAGAACTGCTCCTTTTGTGACATAAGTCAAAGTAGGCAACCCAGGAATCTGTTGATTGATTCACAGAACCCTGTACTATGCTGAAGAACTATATGGAGGATCAGACAAGCCCAATCCATATTTTCCACTTGTCCCAAGACCATGAGTCTGGCTGTGATCAGATAGTGGTGGGTGGAGAGTGCCTTAGGATTGCACTGCCTCAGTGTCACTGTGCTTGACTACCTGCAGCCCCCTCAGCTGGGGTAGCCTGATTGACACAAACACTGTTTTATGGCAGATGAGTCCGATTTGCTTCCTTGGCACTATGGGGTGGAAGCAGGCAGGTGCTGACTGCTCCTGTCTCTGCTGAGAGCTGCTGGCTGAACATCAGTAACTCAGCTGCTGGTGAGCCTGCCAGACCAGGAGACAGAGCTTCGTGCTATGGGAGTAGTGCAGTATGGGCCTTTGGGATTTGCTGCAGTGGGAAGACAAAGAGAAATTATTTCAGTGTGACAGAAATTCAGAGCTCTATTTTTCCATCTTTAAAGTCTATAAGATTTTGGGATGTGTTTCCCTCTCTGTCCCCCACAGTCAGCCAAACTGTTTCTGAGGCTGAGGACTGCAGCAACTCCCTGATGAATTCAAATTTTTCAAGCAAGATGAGAATTTAGATTACACAGTAAATAAACTAATCCTTGTGTTCAGATCTTGCTGAATGATGAGCAGTTATGAGCAAATAGAGGGAGAAAGAACGAAGGGCTGTCTACAACTTCTTCAAGCCCAACTCCTGACTTATTTCACTTGCATCACTTAGCTTGGGGACATTAGCATGCATCTAATTGACACTGAAACCTTCTCTACCTTTCACCTCTGACAGAGAGTATTTGTCAGTGAGGACTGTGTCACAGCTTGGAGAGATTTCAGGGTACATGAGGAAGGTGTAAGAAAGCTGTGTGACAGGGCCACGCTGGTCCAGTGAGGGCTGTGCTCCCTGGGGAGATTTGGAGTGTAGATGTGATGTGTGTGGCATTAGTGCAGCTGATGGCTGTGCCTCCCTGCATCGAAAAGAAAGGCAAATGTAAAGTGATTTTTACTGAACAGGAGTAGCAGAAACAAAAAGGATCTGTCTGTGGCCAGACCCCTGCTGTGAATACGGGGAATAAGGTTTCAAGCTGATACGCACTGGGCATCAGCACTGATTATTCAGGCCAGCCCAATTGAATCAGGATTGTTTCACTTGGTTTTAGAAAAGACTGTTCAGATAGCAAGGGTCAGAGAGCTAAGTCATCCAACTACCAACTTGGGTGAGACACAGTATTCTTGGCTGAAGCACATTATTTTTCTGGCCCACTGAAACTTGGGGAAGATAGCAAGGTATTTTCTGTTTTCTAACTCTTATTTGTGAGAACTGGCTTGCAATAACAGGTGATTAATCTGTCTTCCAAGGTCCCTCTTGGACCAGGTTTTAAACATCCAGGTAGCAGCGTTTCCATACATCTTGTTGATCTGGCTGCTGCTCTGTGCCTTTCGCATGGCTGAGGGCTGGCACAAACACCAGTGCGATGGGAGTGGCTTTAGGCTCCCTTCAGCTCTCAAGAAGGCATGACCAAAGAACTGGTGAATGACCTAGGCAGTACAAAGTTAATGTTTTTGTCTCTTATTATTCAAGGATGCAGCTCTTTACTTCTTGTGTGTAGCAGCTACTAAAAGCAGTGTCCAGTGCACTGTATGCGCGCAGCAGTGCAGGGCTCATTCTGGGGTAGTGGTCAGCTAGAATGCTGCCTGCACAACCTACTGAGAGGTTCCTGATGGCCTGGCTGATGTTATTTTTGCATTTCCCTTCAGAGAACACACAGCAAACCAAAGCACCACACTGTTTCTTAGCACAGAGAACAGGTAAATGAGCGCTCGGGTCCCGACCAAAGATAACACATCTACTTACACCACACACATCTCCAGGAGTGGCTTTATGTTCCAGCTGCATGTCCCTGTTCCCTAGCCTTACTCATTTTTCTGAACCAAAGCTCATTTTTCTGACCCTCATGTGATTATAAGAGCAATGACCTCTCTGTTTATATCCACTATTGTGCTCTGTCACCTAGGAGAGCAGGTCATTCCCTGCAGTTAGACATACAGCAGTGAAAACCTAATGGCTGTACCCTCGGGGGATAAACCCCCCAATATTTTGAATGTGGAGCATCTTCCTTCTTCATGGCGTGACACAATCATGAACCACCTTTGTAAAACAGCAGGCTGTATTTTACGGCCGGTAAAATCTATTTAACTCATTTATCTTAAAGCCACATCGAGCACCTGTGCCAGCAGGGGGATGGAGAACCCGGGAATCCTGCTCCCAGTCTTCTGCCTGAGCTGTCTCTGCAGCCATTTTATTCACACAGGTTGTGAGTATGTAGCAGCAGGCAGCAATTCGTCTCTCTTTATCTCTGAACACCTTTCTGTACTGATTTCAAAGGCATCTATTATCACAGCTCCCACCTCACAAGGGCATTTGTTTTGTTCTCATTCAGCATGTGCTCTTTCACTTAATTTTAAAGGATTGAGACTTTTATTCCTAATGGCTGCAAAATACTGCACAGAAAGATTTATCACTGTCAAAACCAGAATATATGAATAGTACTGGTTATATTTAAATGTAATTTTTTTTCCATTTTCCACATTTACCTTCAGAAAGGGACTTATCTGGTGTTTTCATGTACTTTTCAAAGAATATTTTTCCTGCCAGCCAGAAGAAAACAATTAGATACCTGGGGAAGCATTTGTATCCTGACAAGCCCAGCTAAAAAGTTTCACTTTATAAACAGATCTCTACAAAATATAATTCATAAAACTGAGCTACTTCTCTCTCCTTTAACATACTTTAAAGGGACAAAGAGAATTAGGCTATTTCACCTAGAAAGATCTGCAAATGCTCCCTCATCATTTCTACTCAACTGAACACAGGTTTAAGTCAAATCCATTTACTCAACCCTGCTAAACGAAGTTGCAGACAAAAAAAAAAAGACATGACTCTATTAAGTGCAATTTAACTATCCTCATTTAAATAGCTCAATTCATTTAAAACAGCACTTATGCTGAAGGCATCACCTACCAGATAAACAGAGGTAATATTAGTGCCTACATCACATTTGTTCTGAGTCCTGATGTTCTGTGAAGAAGCATTAAGGTCACTGGTGCATGTGGTAAATGTGATGTGTATTTAGGAGAGTAACAGTATAAACTTGCTTAGCTGAATACTCACAGCCTTTGGTTAAACAGGAGGTCATCATATAGTGTGTATTTGTATAAAAAACACTTGAATAGTCTAGCAAAAGTAGGGTTGAACTGCATAGGCACTTAGTCAAATGTCCAGGACTGCATGCTAAAGACTGGCCTATGGCAGAGGGCATGTGTTGTATTGTCTATATAAACTACAGATTTAATTTCTTTTTAATATGTTGCAGTTGGGAAAGCTTTCACTGACTCGCAGAGACCCCTGTTTGGAATGACTTGTTGAGTTCCCATCTAGTAGGCAAATCAAAGTTTTAAGTGCTAATACCACATGAGCTTGGAAGGGACTTGCAGCTCACTGAGTCCAGCACTGTTCTTGGAAAGGACCCTGTGACTTTCCCCAGGACTGGACTGCAGCTGACAGTCCAAGCCATGTTTCTGGTTTTATTTAGCAGCAAAATGTCATATATCTGATCCATTCTGCTTTATCATCCGCTACACTGGATTTCTACAAATCTATACATTTCAAACAAAATTCTGTATTTTCTCTCTAATAAGATGAAAGCAGATGGAGAAAGGCAGCCAGGCTGCTTAACAGGCTGAATGGATGGATACTGCTCACCCTACCATGCTTTGAGAAATCTCTGCTCTGTAGTACAATATCTACCATTTTCTTACCTCGAAAAGGGAAAGAAAATGCATTACTAGTCAGCACAGTATTTGGAGGACAAGTCACCTTGCCCAGAAGTGGACTTTCAGGCATTGTTTCACTAGATGAATTGCCTGTTTACTTTGAATCTCTACAGGAGAACAGGATATGTACAGCTCAGGGTGCCTCTTCCTGCTATTCAATTAATGACTCACAGTCCCGGGTACTTGGATCACCAGCAGCTCAGCCAGAGCTGTCCCAGAGAGCAAACCTTCTGCCCTAACAGGATTACTGACTTGATTCCTCCTTTACAGAGGCTGCCACAGTCTGGAAATTTGACACACAGCCTTAAAGCCCAATTAGTTATTTAATAAGTTTATGATGAACCAATCTGCTGAATAAGCTTTCATTAATAAGGCTGGCAGGAATTCTATTTCAGAGGAATAGTGGCCCCTATTGTCTTGGAGATGTCCGTGTGAACTCCTGTGTGCTGCATGCTTTCTTCTCTCTCCTGCTCCAGAGGTATCTGCAGGAGTTGCCTGGGTGGCACCTGAGGCTGCTGTCAGATCATGGGGGACATGGTGGCCCTTGGGGACAGCTCAGTGTCACAGACAGTTTGTTATACCTGCCTGCAGCTCAAAGGCTCCTGCTCCTCTCCTCTCCTCTGAAGTCTCACCAGACAGTGAGAAGGGAGGCAGGCAGGATTTATCTAGGGCAGCTGGAGACCTCACAAGTATAGTTTGAAAGGGCCTAGCCTGTCATTTTTTGGTATTTGGATTGGCATGGGTGGCTCAGCTCAGGGAGGAGTGGGAGCTGCTTTGCTCTTTCTCTTTGCAAAGAGTTTAGAGAAAGCTCACAGCTTCACCTCTGGCTTTGTCCTTTGGCTCATGCTCTGGGCTCAGTGGGTGTGCAATCTGTTCCCTGTAGGGTGCCTTGGCAGAGAACAGGGTGCTGCCACCTTCCTTCTCCAGCTCAGACCCTGCTTTGGTAGGGAAATCAGGACTGGGCTCAGGGATTAGTCCCAAATTATCCTAAATGATTGCACCTTTTCCCATCCTCAAGCATGGGCTCTGCTGTCTGCCTTCTCAGGCAGGGCTGCTATCTGTCGGTGTTAGCCACTGAAGGATGGCAGAGGGGATGGCAGGATATTCTTTAATATCCTTCTCCTTACTGCTGCAGGGCTGAGGTTTGGCAGCTGCCTTTCCCTCACACCTCTCAAAGGGATGCGTGACAAAGCACAGCAATGCTTCCAGTGTTGTCCAGCATTCCCCACAGGGAAACAGGACAGGCCAGAGAAAATCTATGTGCCTGCTGAAACCCCTGAGAAAGGGGCTTGAAAGACAAGATGAAAGACAAGGTTCTGGCTGCAGCTGCTTTTTGGGCTGCAGGAGGGGAAGCAGGGCTGGGGCATGACAGATGCCATCCCAAACTGCAGAGCCCTGCAGCTGTAAATCAGATGTGTGCACTGCTGAGCTGAAGCCTCTGTCAAAGGAGCAGCAGATCCGGTGAAAGGGAAAGATCAGAGGGGCTCAGGGAAAGCCTGACTCATACTGAAGAAAGTAGTAATGTAGTGGGAAAGATGATGACAGTTCTTAATATAGAACTCCAGTGTCAATGAGTTTATGTCGCGGTCTAGTATTTTAATGCTGATGTATTTCACACCTTTGTTCCCCTTTGCTGGGACAGTGAGTGGGGAATGCTCAGAAGAGGTTTGCTAACACAAGCTGCCAGGTGCTGGTGTGTCCTTTCAGGGCTGAGGTTACGCCACTGCAATCCCAGGGCTGCTCCTGCTGGGGCACAGGCAGCCCCAAAGGAGAAAGGGTGGGTGCTAAAACACTGCTGGCCTGAACAAGGTTTAACACTGAATTCGGGAGTCTGTAAAAGGGAGTTTAGGCAAAGGGGAGGCAGGTGTAACCAGGACTTAATGTCAGACCCTGTGTCTCGCTCCACACACTACTAATCCTGCAAAGACTCACGCCTTTTGATTGGCAAATGGGCCCACATCCTCCAAACAGCAGGCAGGGGAGGTTCCTAATTCTGCCTCTCAGCTGCCTGCTCTCAATACCATAGCACTGAGACTGCTGGCAATGCTGCAGCTGCTGAATCTGACCCTCTCTCCTAAATGAACCAGTGAGGCAGAAATTCTGGCAGACCAACATTTTTACCTCCCTCCGGAATGACCAGCTGTGTGCACTGAAGGGATGAAAAATCCCAGCTTGGATTTGCCTATCAAAAGACCATTAGCTAAGGATTACCTACAGCACTTCTAAGAGAAAAGGAAGGAGATATGCAAAGCAATACAAGAATTATCATAATTTTTTTTATGCCCTTGCATGCCTAGGTCAGGTATGTGTTGGGCCACAGCATGAACATCTTCAGCTTCACTGGGCACATTTAAGAGCTAAAATTGCCAACTGCATACAAACATATGGCTTATTGTTGCACAGCTACCTGTTTGTCTGCCTGACTGAGCTGTGATGAAATGAAAGGAACAGAAGAGTTGTAAGAGTAGAAGAAAAGAGGAGAGAAACAGCCCGAGGGTCTCAGCAAGGAAGGCTTTATTGCAGTAGAGCTAAGGGACTAATGAGTGTGTATAGAAGATGCAATTGCTTGCCTGAGGAAATTAAGACAAAAAAGAGACTGTACATAAGGACCACAGAGAGCTAGGATAGTAGGTGTTTCAGCGATGTACAGTTCCTCTTGGTTTCAACTTCATTTTGAATTATTTTTCAATAATTAAGATATACATTAGGCTTTAACTGTTGTACACACAGACATTTAAGCACAGCAGAGGGGGGTTGAATTTAATGATGAAAAAGGGGAGTGAGGTGAGGAGGCTCAGGTTATATAAAGGACTATAAAAACGTCAAGATATATAAAGAACTTTATAAGGCTCAGGATATGTCAGGGACTCTTTAAGAAACGACCTGTCTGCCCTTCAGGCAGGTTGTGCTGCCAGGCAGACAGGCAGAGGAGATGACAGTGGGGAGATGCTGGCTGGCTGCTGATGGAGCAGGTAGGAGGTGCAGCGAACTACATCCTACAGGCTCCAATTGAAAGCAAAAGACATGAAGAGCAGGGGGCTGTAATCTGAAGGCATGGTGCGATTTCACAGAGCCTTTGCAAAGATACAAGCAAAGACACGAGCTTGCTTTGTTTTTCTTTTTCCTGTGCATTCTTGTAAGGAAACTAATTTTCCTGTTAATAATCTGACTTGAATCAAGAACACAGGTTTCCATTGCCAACCAGCTGCATCCAGGGCTCGTAGTATCAACTATCATCTTTTTTTTGCCTCACTAATTTTCCCCACATAAGCGCTAGCGACTTTTAGGTCACACTGTATCTCAAATTACCCTGGGGACAGAAAATAAGGGTGACAGGTTTATCTGTCCTTAAGATAACTTCACTGTGAAGTGACATCAGAAACTGTCTCTGAACTGGGATGTCTGCAGGAGACGTGCAGTGGGAATGAGGCACCAGTTCCCCTGAGAGAAGTTCAAGCAAGTGCAGGGAGGACTCTCTCAAGTCTGGAATCTCTTTCTCACACACAATATGCTGGAAGGAGCCTGGCTTTTGTCAAGACCCAAACAGAAATAGCTCAGATTTCCGGACAGTCTTTCCACCCCACTGGTGCTGGCACACTCAGTGCCAAAAAAGGTCCAGGAAAAGCTCTAGGCATAGGGAAAGGGTGGCAGAAAATACTTGCTGCTTTCAACAGGTCTTTGTGGCTTCTAACAGCTGCATTTATGAGGTGAATGGAAGGGCAACGCCAAGCTTCAGGGAATAAAAAACCTTTAACTTCTCTTCAGTAGAGATGTGGAGGAAGCCAAAGGACCGACAGCCTTGTCCTTTCCTGGGAAGGCATTTAAACCAAAATTGGGGGGCAATTTCTGATCTGCAGAGCTGTCTTTAACAGAGTTTCTCCTTGGACAGTGTGTGCACTGGGACAAGAAGAATAAGAATCATCATTTTCTTATCACCCAATAGACAACCCAGCAAAACCATCTGATTGAGGAGACGTCCTGACTTGGAGCTCACAGGGATAAAAAATGAGGCCGGAAAGAAAAACAACTCAAACTAGCAATTTTCTATCCCCTCCATCTGTTCCCTGGGCGCCTTAAGTCATATTGACTCAGTCTGATGACAGAAACAAGGTTTCTTCCTACCAGGTCTCCAGGGTCCAGTAAAATATAAAGGAAAGCAAGCTGCATCTCCTCTCCTGACCACACTATGACAAAGCTGTCAGAACAGCTCTGACAGTGTCATGTCTGCGGCAATGTCTGGTGGGAAGGGCACAGAGAGCCAGTGCTCTTCCACATCCCTCTGGAGAGAACTGTATTGGAAACCAGAGGCAGAAAGTATTTTCTTCTGTAAATTGCATTGATTTCATGCTTAAAAGCAGTGAATTGGAATTAACAAGACCTCTAACAACATGTCCGTGCTGTGTCTATTCTGGAGAGGCTGCTTTGCAACAGCAAATTCTAGTAACACAGAGGGATAAATCTGGGGGTTAAATATACCACACTTTGCTCACTAGATAGGCCTCAGTGGGTGGAAAAGTGACCATATGGTTTTCTTTACTTACAGAGTTAAATGCTCTCTGCTGACTTTGCTTGACCTTGTGAAAAATTATACTTAGGATTCACCACTGGCTCCATAACCTGGTCATCTGGAACAGACCTCATGAAGGTCAACCAACATCTAACAACAGCAGTGCAAGGTGCTGGGGATGTGGCAAGGCATCACCCTGAGGGTGTTTGTGTTTACCAGGTACATCAGACAGTCTCCAAGCGAAGCCAGAAGTCTCCAGGTGAAGGGACAAAGCAACGGTTGGTGCCTGGGCAGATGGTGCCCATGGGGCACTTTCCCTCTGGAAGTCTTTGAGGACCATGGTCTCCACTTGAAGTCAGTTGGGTAAGCTCAACACTGCTGGACTGGCAGAGGGACCTATGTATATGTAGCAGACCCCAGAGGCTTTGAAGCACTGCCCTGAATACTAGGTTTTTCATTGATGCCCATTTACAAATCATGACATGTCGCTGCTTACACTGCCCTGCCACCTAACAACCTCATTTCCTCCACTGAGCACAGTTCAGAGCACTCAGCCTTTTCACAGCCCTGTTTGTTAACCACTGCTAAGGGCCCCTTGAGCACTAACCATATGATGAGTACTCAAGAGCCAGAGTAAATAATTTGTTGAGGTGAAGGATCGGAAGAAATGTACCCATGAGTCTTCAATTTCAAGACCTCAAATATTCTCTGGTCGATTTTTCACAATTCTGTGATTCTGCCTCTGGATTACACACCTGGTATGTAAGGTCTGACAAGATGGCTTTTTGTTGTGTCCCACCTTTGAAAAGTTTTAGTGTTGTTCTGTAACCTTGTTAAATATTCTGTTAGGAACAATCAGCTTTGTTCTAAACTCCAAGACCATGAAAGAGAACCTGTTTGCTACAGATCGACATTCCCTTTGTCCCAAGACAACCTCCACACCTTTAACAGTCTTGAGCACCTGCCCACTGCCTTCATTCTTACCCTAAAATCTTCATAAGAAGATAAAAACAGTGTTTTTCCCAACCTCACCTATCAGGGTGGATTTTAATCTTCTCTGATTCAAATTAATTCCCCCATTCTATAGGGAAAACAACATGGAACACAATAGGGAAAAACATGGAACAGGAGGATTAATTTGCCTTTTTTTTATTTATTTTTATTCTGTCTTTTCTTACATTATTGGTGGCATGCAGCAGGTAGGGATCTGTGTGGGACAGCCAGCCTCTGAGTCATGATTTTTTTCTGGGAAGTCCCCCTAGAAATCTAAATCACAGAAAAAAAATAAATCCATCTGCCAATCTAAGGTACAAGTGCCTTTTCCAATGTCTAGTAGAGCTCAAAGAAACGGAGGTCTAAGAAATGGGGGTGTTGAACAGCCACCTTAGCAGCAGCTTCATTGTCACCTCACACAAACACATGCACAAACACCTTGATTTTGGTTCTGCTTTGTAATATTTCATCACTACACTCTGAGAATGCCCTTGTTTTGCTAGGACATAGTCAGTAAAAGTAATCAGCTGCCTGCTGGTATTAAAAAAATCATTCAGTATGTAGAACCATGAACAAAATGCAAGTTAGGAAACACATCTGTAAAAATCCCAAATCTCTCTGTCTGTGCACTGGAGTCAGTAAGAGATACAAGTGAAGGAGAAAATAATTTTAATATGTTTTAAAATTGAATTACTGTAAAATCAAGATGGTTTGGTTAATTAAAGAGAGAAAACAGAAAGCAATAATTAAAATTTAAAAAGAAGAATATTTATAATGGAGTGAAAATCAAGTAGCAATTGGGTTTTTCTTGCTTACCAGTGGGCATATCAGAGGACTGCTTTGTGTGCCAGTAAACATAAATCACCTAAAGTCTACCTCTGCAAATCCAATTGTGTTTGTGCTGTGAACCCAAAAGAATAACTAAGAGGACTTGTTTTTTTTAGTGGCAAGCAGAAACTATATGACATCTAAAAAAACAACTGGAGTCCTAACCAGAAACAGGATCACAGGATCACTTCACGTTGGAAGGGACCTCAGGAGCTCTCTAGTCCAAAGTCCTGCTTCAAGCAGCATCAGCTATGGGATCAGACTGGGCTGCTCAGAGCTTTATATTCATTCATATTTTCAAAACTGTCAAGGTTAAGATGACACTACCTTCCTGGGAAAAGTTTTCCCAGGCTTGACTGTCCTCATGGTGAAAAAGGATTTCTGTAAGGTGAAGAAAAGAAACAGATTGGGAATGAAGTATCCACTCGATGCTTCAGGGTATTTACTACCAAATCAAGCATTTTGGTATCAATCCTCACTAACACAGAGGAAGTTTCACATGAGGCTTTTCCACTCTTCTTAGAACTCTCCAGATTATTCTGGTCATCTCTCCCATCTGATGGTCATTACCAGGTAAATGCAGACAACTGGCACTATCTTTTCCCTCTTTACTCCTGCCCTTTTCGCTTTCCCTATCTGCCCTGCCTGGAAACACATTACAGAGATTACAGCATGATTCTAGGTCAGATCAATGTCCTGTTGGTGACTCAATTCACTTAGTCAAGAAGACCCAAAGCAGCCACAGCCTTAACAGATGCAGTCATGACTCTGCTTTCTGGGGAGATGGAATGTTTAACTGCAGATAGAAAGAAGACCATTGCCAACAAATCAGCTAAGATCACCTCCTTGAGTTGCTGGTTGTTTCCCTTCAATGAAGGATAGAAAACCCAAAGGACTCAAAGCCAAATTCAAGGACTGTTGTGAATGGTGGCTCTTCTGCACACAGGCAGAAGTGAGTCGGCTGTGTGAGCTGGAAGGAATCAAAAACTTAACATCTGCCTGCAAAGAAATAACTATGTCAAAGTTTTGCGCTCACATTTTGCTTCACCCCCTGCCCAACAGATCAGAGGCTGAATAAAGCCACACTTCAACTCGACAGTTGAAGCATTCAGGCAGAAAAAGAAATTGAACCTGAATTTTTCATGTTCTGGCTGAAAGTCTGTAGCTATAAAAGACACAGCTGCTTTGTGACCTGAGTCCCCCAAAGTTTTTAGTCAAAACCATGTTGTGAATTAGACATAAATTTGTGAAGGGTCTTGGAACAACCAGTTAAATGTTCTTTTAGTGAACTTAGGAAAAAAATGTAGTGCTAGGGTTTCCTAGGGAGTTTAAGTACAGGGTACTTATTTTTCTTTTAAAAAATGTAAGCAAAACCTGAAAATCTGAATTTTAAAAGCAGCCTCCATTACGAACTCCAACTACCCATGTTTGACAGCATCACTTTAAAAATTAAACATAGTAGCCTTGTTCAAGACATATTTTTAGCAGTGTCATTTGATATGTCAAATATGGTTTTTCAGATGAAATTACTCAATTGTCTCACTTGCACTCCTCTCTCAATTCTCTAATCCTACAACCAGTATTTAAAATAAATGATAGGAAATCTTTTCTTTTTTATTTGAAAATCAGCTCTTACTTTCAGGCTGGGCAGTGATGGGGGCCAGAGAGGGGCTGTTTTCTGGTACAGAGTGGCTGGTGTGATTTGGGAGCTGTGCTGCAGCAGAGGAGCTGCCAGCAGCCCACAACTCTGAAACACCCACTGTGATTAAACCTTCCTCTCACAGCCAGCTCACCGTTTACTCATGGCAGAAAGCACTTCTAAACTCATGAGCTTCAGACTGGTGAGCTAGACAGAAGAACTGCATCATTCCTCCAGAAGACATTAACACCTGCTGACTTAATTTTGCCACTCTCATAGCAGTGATCAAAAAAGAGGGTATGTAGATTGTTTGGAAAAAGTGGGGATTGTCTTACACTTAAGAGCACAAGATAGAAAAAAATGAAAGTTGTAGCAAACATAAAGTGATGGGTTTGGGTTTACAGTAGAATTACCTAAAAATCCTGTAGAGGATTTACTTTATTGTGCTATGAACAGTGTTACTTTACAAGACAAAGAGTTGGAACAGTTCCCCATTCATAAAGGCTTAGGCCGAATCAATTCAAGCTCTTCTGAAGGCAAGCAGTGAGTGGGGTAACAAAATCAGAGTTAAGAAAAGAAAAAGATTTGGGCAGAGCTCACAGGTGAAAGGGACAGGGAGAGGAAGGCAGGAGTCACTGAGAGCAATGGCTCAGCTGTGCAGTCCCTAAGAATGAGGATGGATGATTTCACTGATATGGAAAGTGGGGGGAAGCCTGGGAGAGGAGCAGTTTGCAAAGCAGTGTGGGGGCAACAGGAGTTGACTACTTGTAGGCAGACACAAAGAGATCACAGTGGTTTATATGGGTGAAGCAGGAGATGATTCTTTGATAAAGACTTGGTCCATCTGCCAAGAATGTACATGTTACCCCTTCTTTCCCCTGGCAACTGGACCTGGAGAAAGGACACAAATGTTGTCTAAGGGGCTTGCTTTTCCATAGGTTAAGTAATGCTCAAATGTTTTAAAATTTGATGAACAGTTCCTGGTTTTCCTCCTGGAAGATGTTTCAAACAGGAGACTACAGCTATTTTGCACAGTACCAGGCTGCACAGTCTCATTTCCATGAATGATGCAATAAAAACATACCCTCAGCACAAGCTGTTTAGCCATGATTCAGGCAGCAATTAAGGCTTTTTGAATGATAGTTGTGTTTAACAACTGGAGAAATGGGATCAGACTGTCCAATTACTGCTGTGACTTTATAACTTCTTAAATAAAATCTTATCTTGGTAAATATATGGCATCCATAAAAACAGCTTTATTTTCCTTCAGTGTGACCTGCTTTATAGAGAATGCCTGCCAAGCGGAACAAGAAGAGAGCTGTGCCAAAAGTCTGAGGTTTGAAAGAAAAGGAGAGGTGCCAGAAGAGTTTCTATAGGTGGCAGAGCAGGAAGACTGTGGTCTTTCCTGGAGAGGTCACTGCCTTGTCACTACCAGGGGCTGAAGGGACTGCCAGGGAACAAAGCTCCCTCTTAGTCCCAGTCAGGACTCACAAGATCCAGAGGCCTCTGTGCATAACTAGCCTTACAATCTCCACTGCAGCTTAATTCCCAGCCCTAGAACTTCTCCATAAAGGATGTTGCTGGTTGGTGGAAGAGGCTGAAATGCTGAGAACAGCTGAAGCTACAAGAGAGTTGCTTCTACCAGTCTGCTCATCTAGAAAACAGCCTCTTCTGCCTGTGCCCAGTATAGGCCCATATTGCTCCATCACCTGCTTCAGCCAGTTCTCCCTTCACAAAGAACTACAGAGGAAACCTCTGTGGTTTCTTCCATGCTGCCTCCTGCTTTTGGTAATTGCTCCTCCCCAGACCCCTGAACCAAAACTGACATCACAACTGATGTGATGAAATTTGACTGTAGCTAACTGGGTAAAAACTGTACTTAGTTTGTGGTTGCTGCTTCTATCTCACCTCTCCTCCACCATTCCATGTGGCACATCTCCCTGCCTGCCACATCAGAGCTTGGCCTTGCAGGTGGTGCTTTGGCTGCCCCACTGGCTGGGACTGGCAGATGAATCTCGCTGTGTGCAGCTGGGTGTAGTGTTATGTGCTGTGCCTGAAACAAAGATTGTTCCTGGGTTCACAGGAGGACTCCCTGGATGTATCTCTGTTCATGCTCAGATGAGGTCTGCATCTGAGACCACCATGGTACCCTTGCCTAACAAGGACTCTGCTACTGGCAGGACACATGATACATATGACCTCCTCATCTACTCTGCTCTCCTGCTGTGGCACATCAAGGTTTTGGTGTTCTTCTGAGTTCTGAGTCTCCAAAGGATCCTTTAAGACCTCAGGGAAGCAACATGAGGTTTCTGGGGTGCTGTGAACATCCTCCGTGCATAAGGACAGCAGTTAAAAACCAAGGATTGCAGAGAACTTACTATACCAGGCCATGCTCCTTCCTTTTGATAAGTGAGTATTATTTCTGTTTAATAGAGCTTGATCTGCTGATGGAGCATTTCAGTCCCCACATTCAATAAGCAGACAGTAACCTTCCCCTGTTAAGAGCTGAGTGTGCAGCACAGAGAAGACAAAGTGGGAGCCCACATCACTGAAAAATCAGAACAAATTCAATTAACCATCAAGTACAGTTTAAGGCTCATCATTAATAAATCACACACATTAAAAAAATGCATCATCCAATACTGTCCTTAGATACTGTGGTCTGTTCTGCAGTCCATTTACATTAATTACACTGGGATGTACTTGCTTCCCTTGAGTGCTATGCAGAAGCTCATCTACCTATGGAGACATTAGAAGGAATTATAGAAATAGTAACACCTGGGTAATTCAGAACCGGCGAAATGTTACACTGTGGTGGGCCAGAGGAACATGCCTAACCTACGTGTGAGGATACAGGACTCCAAGAAGCCAGAAAACAGTACTGTTGCCCTTTTCTGTGTTGATTTTGTTAAAGATACCAACACCTGAGCAGCAGCCATATCATCTCAGCTGCTGTTGATCTTTTTAATGTCAGGAACAAGCTGAAAATCACCTTCGGGGACATCTCTCTTCTAAACCAGCTTTCTATATATTTCACAGAAAAGTGATGAGAGTAATGGGTTCTTGTGTAATGAGACCTCAACAGACCACTGTGTGGTGCTGCCTGCTGGGGTTAGGCTTTGCTAGACCAGGTAGTTTTTATTCTCATCACTGCTTCAATTACTGAATTTCTTCTCCCTTCTATCAGAGAATCTCAATACTTTGCTTAATTTGTTTTGTCTCACAATGTTCTGAGCTGCTTCTTGTATTTGAGTTGATTGACTATGGTGGGTCAGACAAAGAGAACCTGCAATTTGCAGCTCTGGTCTTCTGCTTTGGGCATGAAACCCATGACTCCCGATGCTTTGGTCCATTCTCAATACAAAGGAAAATAATTTGTGTAGAAGAAGATCTTCAGGATTAGCTCTCTTTCCTAGACTATCAGACCTGTAGGTGTTGTAAAAATATGGAGTGGCTAAAGGATGGTGAGGTAATACCCAAAAATTACTCAGTTACCTTACAGCTTCCTCCTTCATGACTTTTTTTCTGGAGGTATATTAGCCAACAGTGGTGTGAGCAGCACAAATTGTGAGTGGGTGTGTGGCTTTGCCCAGTGAGGTGTGTTCCCAGGAACAAGGCACAGGAGAGGTGCACATATCCTGGCGGAGGGCTGGAAAAGGCCAAGGAAGCCCTGGTGCAGGGGCATAACAAATCAAGCAAATTGCAGTGACACAAAAATCAGGGTCGTTTGGTGAACTTCATGCCACATCATTCCCATATTCACGTGCTCATGCTTTGCTCCTGGGATTTGCTGACTTCCCTCCATCTCACCCCCTTGCACACTCCCTGCTGCCTAGAGCTCTCTGTTGAACTCCAGGGATTACTTTGTTCCAGTTTCTCTAAGTGGCTTTACTCTTTACCCAAGGCTATCTCATGCACCTCTGCCTTTCTACCCCTCTACTTCTCCTCTAAGTAATCTGCAATAATATGCCTGTCAGAACTATTTTTCTGCCCACATCTCTGCTGCTCTGTCTGCAGACAGCCTTTCGGCCCTTAATGTGATGCAGCTGTTTGCCCTCTTATCCCCTTCAAAAACAGCCTGGAGATAACCTACAGAAAGGATGCTACCACAACCTGTGCATGTCATTTCTCTTATAAATGAAAAGAGTGATAACAGATGAAATAATGCTTGAATAAATGCCTCCCAAGCTCCACGAGACTTCCGAGTGGTAGGCTGCACTTCTATCTTCATGAAGAAAATCAATAGCAGTGCTGAACCACTCTGGCTTCCATACTGCTCTCCTCCCCCCACACAGAGTACAGACTGTGTTCAAGGAAATGGGTGCTCCCAGGGGAGCAGAATGGCTCTGTGCACTTAAGGTAATGATGTCACTTGAGGTCGCCATGCAAACAGTTATGGATATGGAAATCTGCAGTTTCGTCAATAGAGCTGAAACCTGGGGACCTAACTTAAGAGTTAGAGCTTTTTTATAAAATGTTTCCCTAACTTACCTACAGAGCAGTCTTCCCAGAAACAACAGATGCTGTTCCTAATTAGCATTAATCACCTTGTTCCAGAAGAGCAACTGGGAATAGTACAGTACTTGAAGTACTGACAAAATGATACACTAATGGCATTGATTTGTCCAGTCTACTTCAACTTCCCTTTATTATTTTGTTTTCTATATGAAAAGCACAAGAAGCCACAAGTTGTGAGGCAGACTGGGAAGCGATGACGCAGGAGACACAGATGCTGGCAGGTACAGAGCCTTCCAGACTACACAAGACGGTTGCTCCCTGCTCTGTTTGGGACTGCATCTCCCACAGCCAGTTTTGCATCTTGGCCTGAGGCAAGAGCAGCTCTGGAAGGGGATCTCTGAGCACCAAGGCCTCTTGAACAGCAATGAGATAAGGTTGCTCTGCTGTGTGCTGTGCAGCGCTTCGATGGAGAGCTTTAAAACAAGCTCTGAACCCACACCCTGCCCTAGGAGAGGGGGTTAAATAACTGCACCAATTGAAAGATCAGCCTCAGGAGCCACATGGGGAGATAAAGGCAGTCTGTCCTTTACTGGGATCAGAGACAATCTGTAAAGTTTCAGCCAGGAATTCACCAATTTTGTCACGTTGAACCCTGAGGGCTTTGTAGTTCCTACTGATATTCCTAGTAATATTCCTCCCTGATCACACAGCAATTCAGTATCTGCCATGAATGCAAACAGCAGGCTGGAAAGCAGGAGCTAACACCACAGACATGTCATCAGCCTCTGTCCCCAAATGGATTACCTCCTCTGTTCATTTCAATCTCCACCAAGATAGGGCTCAGTCATAAATTAGATCCTCAGTTTTGTTCAAGTCAAGCACACCAGGGAACAACATCCTCTATGTCCTCATGACAGCATTTTTGTTGCTGTTCAACCCCTACCAGTTTTGCTTGGTCCAAGCAAACAGCATTCCAGTGAGTTGCTTGAGGTTTCTGAGAATCTTAACGAGCAAGAACTAACCCAATAACACAGCGAAAATAACTCAGTGCTTGGAAGTGGACACACTAATTGGTGTCTCCATGCAGAATCCCCAGCCTTAGCTAGAGACTGTGGAAGACAGAGATAGGAACCTCTTCATCTTAGGATGTTTATACATCCTAAGATGAAGAGGTGGGGCTGATACAGGAAGAAGCAGAAGCAGACAAGAAGCCCTGGTGGTCTCATCTGAGGTGTCTCCTTGGAGGCTGAGCACTGTGGTTCTTTGCCAGAGAATTACTTTTTATACCATGACTTTTTTAGCTCTCCCTGAGCCATCTGCTTGGCTCAGGACCCACTATGGCTGTTCAGGTGCTGTCATCTCCTTCTTGTGATATAAATAGCCAAGAGTCCAGGCTGAGACCTAAAAGCTCACCCTACCAAGCTGGTCCAGGCTCCCAGTTAGCTGTGGCTCTAAGAATGATTTGCACTGTCTCCTAGAGAAAAAAAGTAACATTCTACAATGTGGTTGGCAGGAGGAAAGTGTTAGGATCCTACTAATTAATGAAATAACTCTGCACTGTTAGCTTTACAATAGCTTCGTGCCTCTTGAAGCAGAGAAAGTTTCTGGTTAGGCTGGTGGATTTCATACTTGAATTACAGCAGCTTACACCAAAGACAGCTTTGTGACACTTCGTTCTCCTTTCAGGGGTGACTAGAATCAGCCACCTTTCTTTTTAGTCTTAAGATAAATACCAGCATGAGATCTAAGCTGGGAGGGGAACAAAACAGTAGCTAGGAGAACAAGAAAATTATCTGATACATTTGCAATTCAGGTTGGTGGTTTATTTTTATTTTTTTTTATGAGAACCTCTGCAAAGAAAATCTAAACCAAAAATCATAAGCACTTTGAATCCTGCGTCAATATGAACTAGGCTTCTGCTTGGTCATATGGCAGGAGACCTCAACTCACTCAGCCATACTTTTAGGCACTCTGCTGATCAACCTTCCAAAAACAGAGCCTTATGCTCTAGACCAAGGAGAAGAGGTGTTCACATCTAAGGCAACAGGCACCTCAGAGGGCTGAGGGCTGTTGTGAGTGTATCTGCCACTGCCACAACCCCACATCACAACTGTTGCTTGTTTTGCAGCACTCCAACCAATTTCCACATTGCCCGTTCTGTTTTAACACAAACTGTAACGTCATTGACTGGCAGGTAAGACAGACACAGACTGTCTGGGTGGGGATTTCAGAGCAGAGAAGGGAAATTAAAAACGCAAAATAGAAAAGCAGATGGCATAAGCTTCATTAAAATAATATCTTGTCTCCTGGGAATCCCAGCAGGATCTGTTGCCTTCCGGTGGATGCAGTGCCCCTGAGAGTCACACTTGGGGATTATTCTGTTCCTCCCTCTCTCCTTATCATAACTCTCTTCTGTTTTCAAAGGCTTGTGGTGTGTGCTCCATCTGGATATGACTCCTAATAAGGATGTGCTGGAGACATCTCCTAAGCACTAATGTACACCCAGCCCCCAACCCGTGCTGTCAGGAGTCTCCTTATCAAGGCTTTCAAAGAAAGAAAGAAGCATGGCTGAACCTTGCAGCTCCTGACAGAAAGACTAAGTGGGGGTGTTAGAAAAGTAAGAAATACATAATTAATATGGGTACAATATCAGTAAGGGTTTAAAATTATGAACTGGGAGATGATTTCCCCTTGGTGTGAGGTTCTTTTCTCGATGTGGCCCTCAGCAGCAAGCTGTATGTTTCACTGTTCCACTTATCAACCAGGTGTAACCCACTAGAAATACAAGACACCTGTGAAGCTTTTCCTGAATTTAACTGACTCCCCAAGCAAATGTGTGGCCAAGTGTATTTATTTAGCAAGGAAACGACCACTCAAGCAGCAGGGTAAATCTGCGTTCAGCATGTGCAGTATATCACACTCTTTCTGTCACCTTCAATCACTGTAATGTCTGGAAGCAAAAGTTGTGTTCATGCTGGGTTGGTATTTAATTGAGCTCACTTGAACCAAGCTTACAGCAAGCACATATGATGCAGATTTATACAAGAATCTTCACAAACTGAAAAATGACATTTATCAACCTTCCACCAGAACATTTGACATTTGAACAATTGATTCTGATTTAACAGTGAAAAATGCCACCAGCCATATGGAAAACCTGCAATAGGATTAAACCCCTAGTTGCTACCATCCCTAACAAAGCCTCTGCCAGTTAAGCTCTTAAACATTTATGTACTACCTTAATTTCTTCTGGCCTTAAAGAGATTAAAACCTATCCAAATCCTGACAAGTTTAATGCAGAAGACACAAAAAAAACTGGCTGGAGGAATGAGGGCCAGAGCTGTGAGATGCAAAGATTAAGCAGCTTCGAAATTGTAAAGGCTGGGCAGATTTTAAGAATAAAAGCAGCAGGGGCTGGTTTGGATTAAAGCATGTTACACTGGCTACAGACAGTACTGTTAGTCTCATTTTGCCTGAGATAACCCAGAGCTCATCTGGGGATGGCTGCGAGTAAAGAGTTGGTCCAAATGCCAGTAGATATGTGTTCACCTAATAAAAGAGGCACGCTGCTTCCACAGGCAGAGGTGTTGGAGCAGACTTCTTTCTAGAGATGAGGCAGGAAGATGCTTGTCAGCCTTGCACGACAATTCCTCTCAAGCAGGTAGGTTTCACCCACTGTTATCTTCATAACCACACTGTGGTTAGCACTGGGCAGAAGCACCAGCTGGAAAGGAGGTCCTGGAAATGGTATGCCTCTATCTACTGCAAAAACTATTCAAACTCCTTCAATACCTCCCTTTGCCTCTTTATGCCATTCAGCACCGGCTAAATGAAGTAGTATTTTCCCTATGTGGAAAAGCAGAAGTTCTGGCAGAAAGGCTAATCACTCTCTTATATCTGACCCATGGAAAAAAGATGCTATGTTCTTCAGAAATGTGAGTATGGCCTATTTTCATGTATTAGTCCATTTTAATAATTAGTTACCTTGCAGTCAACTAATGTAGTCACCTGCAGTTAATAAATTCCAGTTTACAGAAGACTGAGTTTCTCCTACAATATTTTTCTCATTTCTATTATTCCAGATTTCACATGTTTTCTCTAGGCTATTTCTGAATCTTTATTGTACTTATATCTCCCAAATATGCTCTGACTACATTTGCTTTGCTGACTCCTACTTTTTACATAAAAGTCATTAATGAATGAATAAATAAAACAATTGTTATAGAACTCATTTAGCAATGCCATTTCTTCTGATACTTTCTTCTTCAACACTGCCTGATGTGTTTGGACTTCCTGACTTTCTCATTCTACTGGCTTTGTTTATAATACTGAGGTTTGCTAAAAATCTACATCAAATTATCTTTCTATTTAATGTGCATGAGTTGCACTTGTTTACGCTGAATCCAAATCTATTTTCCATGAACAGATCTCCTGTAATATTCTCATAAGTGACTAAAGCCAAGTCTAAAAAAGCACCATTTACTGTCAGGTTAATGAATCTCTAGAGGATATTTTCATTGTCTCTGGGTCTACTGTTACATTCCTTTCTCCACTGTTGTGGCCAATTTACTACGTACTTGGGTGGAGGCCTGAGACTTCACAAGGCTCCCCAGTCTTCCTGGTGTTTCTTTAAAGCTCCTCTTATAAATGAGATTAACACTGACTTTCCAGAAGTCCTGCAGGTCCTTGGGTAAATCAGTCAGTCTGTCTGTCTGTCTGTCTATCTATCTATCTTCAAAATCTTATGTCAATGCCCAAACTTCCCCAAACCTTCTTCAAACTTTAGTCTTCTGCTGACTATTACTCATTTGGCAGGGTCCAGAACTATTCGACTTCCATGGGGGTTCCCACTTCTTTCAAAGCCTTCTGAATGTGGCACAGTCACCTTCAATCAGCTTCAGCAGCATCCTCTCAAAGTCATTTGTGCTGATGTGAAGGACAACCAAGGGATTGCTTCCTATTCCTACTGGGAAATTTTCCAGACTTAGATTTCCATTTTTTAGGAAAAAGCAGTGTTCCTTTGACTTGTTTGTCTTTAGGTTCTTGAGGCTGTGTGTCAAAACAGTGGCTCAGGTTTTGAAGGCAGGACAGCCATGTGTGGATTGTTGTCCTCTTGTAAGCATTAGCCTTGCAAGGAAGCAGGGTACTGTGCTAACTGGATGATTCTGCATCCAGAACTTCAAAAATATAGCTCAGAAATAGCATGAGTATTTGTATAAGAACCTTTACAGACCTAAAAGCACTCCAGCTCACAGTAACACAGCTCTTTCTTTTCCTGGTACTGTTTCAACTCTCTGATCCATTCTCTTTTGTTTGCAACTATTCTGTCTTCTCTTCTTTTTACAGTCCCTCTATATTACCTTCATTCTTTATCTAGCCAAGCCCTGATCTTAGCTTGATAAAAAAACTGTAGGTTTAAAAAAGCTATGCCTTCCTTTCAAGGCACAGCTTCCTTCCTCCATCACATCCCCAGACAGAGGGTCTTTACACATTTGTAGGTCAGTTCCCTCAGCAGCAGAATCATAATGATAAAACTGTTCTGTGAGCCGTTTGAACCAAGCTGGTGTGCTCAGCCACATGCATGGAGATCTGCATATGATCCCACAGGCATCTCATTGTGTTTCAGACCTTGGATTCAGCCTTTTCACTCTTCATCAGCAAAGACTCACCTAATTTCACTTGAAGTGGGGATGGCTTATAGTTCATGGCTACAGTCTCTCCCTCTCTTGTATCACAATCTCGGTCAGAAATAGCCGCAGCTGTTGGATCCTGTTAAGAAAGAAAAGGAAACAAAACAGAACGGTTTAGCTAAAAGTTCTGCAGCCTCTTCTCTACCTGGTTGTTAGGCAAGTCCACCCCCAACCACATTCAGAGAGAGCAGAGAACATGCCAGTGTTCTGAATGGCTGAAACGCAGGGGCAAACCACAGAACACTGGAAGCACATTTACTATGCTAAAAGTATCTTTGGAAATGCCAGGTTCCAGCATCAGACTCACAGGATGGATGATACTGGGAATATAATGTGGATGATGGATCACCAGTTCAAATCCAGCCTGGCTGGGAGTAGTCTCAAATAATTTTCACATGATGACTCCTTGGGGAGTTGTAGGAAACAGATTTACAGTTTCAGCTGATTCCAATGGGAGCAGTCAACCTCCAACTTAAAACTAAGAAGTCTGAGACCAGGCCTGTGTGAAAGTCCAGCTTACAAGGAATGAAGACTGTATGAGCAGGAGAATTCAATTTTCAGTCTGTCTTGGGACCTATTTTGGCTGACTGGAAAGATTTCAGTACCTGTCAGCACAGCACCTTTCACTGTCACCAAAATCCCCCCTGGAAAACAAATCTCCCCAAAGACAGAGTCTGCTCCGTGATGCCTACTGGCAGACAACATGTTGAACTCTGTGGTACAGCACATCAAAGAACTCAGAGAGAGACAAACTACCAATTCAAGATGTTATACCACTGCTAAAAATATTTGAAGTCCTTTCATAGCAAACTGTAAACTTGTTGGAACCATCTCTACTTAGCACTATAGTGAAAATTAAAACTGGTTTTCAAACATGTTCACTTATTGCCACTTAGAAGTCAGAAATTAAATTGAGCATGTATATACTTATATGTGCATGTAAATTTGGGTTTATAATAGGTAGACCTCCACATGCACAACAAACATTGAACATTAGGTCTGATATCTGAATAAGCCATCACTTTGCAAGAAATAGAACAAGGCATCAAAAATTAAATATTAGAAAATGCTATTCCAAACTGGTGAACTGATCTTGCCCATCTCTCAGTTTCTGGAGTTCTTATTTTGTACACAATTTCTTGTAAAATGCAACTCAGCATTTGGCACAAACACCTGCATGCAAAGCAGAGTCACTGGGTTTCAAAGCAAGATAACATTGCTCTTCACTTTCAATAAAAAAAACAAATTACTTGGTGAGCCACTGTCTCTCCTGCCCCCTTCTCCCTGCAGTGCACATTAGCTCTTTTTAATACATTGGGCTTAGCTGATAAAACATGATTCTTGAATTAGGCTCCATCTTTGTGGAAACTGGGTAAATAACATATGTAGGGTTATAATGTTTTATCAAAACTCTTCTCCTTTGCATTACCCAGTAGACTCTGACAGTACTTAAAATGCAAGACCCTGCATTCAGTGACAATGCTTTACCATACACAATTTCCTCTGCTCTCCTCTAATGCAGTCACTGCTGCACTGTTCCTGTTATGCAGCAGTTTAATGACTAGTGAAAAAGCTCAGAGCAGGTTGCAAACCAAAAAAACAGATTCCAGGAGAATAATTAGGCATAAATTATAGAATCACATGTATTTCAGGTTACAAATCCTACTTTAATAACCACATTAAATGACAAAATAGCAAAAACAGAGTAGATGAAATTAAAAAAAACTGAAAGTGGCACACAGAAACAATCCTGAGCCTATAAATGAAAATGGTGAGCTGTAGCTATCTATGGACACTCAAGGAAGAGATCTTCCATCAGATGACCAGTTAGACAGACCAGGACTCTTCAGCCAGGGAGAGACAGATGGGAGCTCCAAGAGAAGTCAAAATAATCCCCACTGGGGTGAGAAGGTGAATTGGGATCAGCTAATCCTTATTTTCTACAAGCCTGAGATATCAAGTGGCAGCTAACAAGCAACAGCTGCAAACAAAGGGAAAGGAGAGGAAGTGGAAGGGCAGGTATCAATTTCTTCACTCTCATTACCAGTGATAGGACCTTAGGGAATGGACTGAAGTTGTGTCAGAGGAGGGTTAAGTTGGATATCAGGAAAAGGTTCTTCACCCAGAGGGTGGCTGGGCATTGGAACAGGCTCCCCCGGGCAGTGGTCACAGCACTAAGCCCAACAGAGTTCAAGAAGTGTTTGGACAATGCTCTCAGGAAAATGGTGTGATTCCTGGATGTCCTACACAGGGCCAGGAATTGGATGTGATGATCCTGAGAGGTCCCTTCCAAATCAGCAAATTCTATGTTCTACGATTGTATGAACAAACTCAGTGTTTCACCATAGAGCAGATGATTTACTGCTGTGGATGCTGAAAGGGACTCAGGAAAGACTGAGAAAAATGAATGTAACGAATATCTGTCAAATCCAAAAGCGCTGATTCTGGCTCAGGCCAAATCTCTGGGGGGAGGGAACCAGGGAGGCACCACCACAGGCTTACCCTGCTCTTGTTCTCTTAAGGAAACAACACAGGGGCAGGTAAGACCTTTAATCTGAGGCGAAATAGGCATCCTTATTTTCTGTGTCCAAACCTATTCTATGATCTCAACTAAGGATCAGTTTGTGTGGTATCCTTGGAACATGGTTTTCATCTCAGACACGCCCCAATGAAGGGGACAGATGAGAACCCAAACTGCAGGAAAGGATATTCATGGTGGTGTTGTCCGACCCTTCAAGGGAAGGGAGAACCCAAGATTCATATACTTGTGGTTGAAAGAAACGACAAAAGTCAAGAGGGCCTATATAATGTTACAAAGTTCTATTACCAAATTACACACTCTGCACGGAAATTGGTATATTAGTGTCTGGCCTCCTATAAGCACGTAACAGTGAGTTTTGGATAAAGGAGGGTTAAAGGGAAGAGAGAAAGAGACAGAGATGAATTAAAGAGGGGGAGAGAGAAAGAAAGGAACAGGGATCATCAGTCCTGTCTCCAGTGCTGATGCAGCTGGTGGGGTGTCCAGGGTCCCGGGGCACACACATGCATGGCCTTTGTGGGGGGACTTGTTTATTGAGAAGTTTTCCCTGCCCTGGAGGTAGGTTTCTTATTTCTATGTAATTTAGTTATCATGCACAGCCCATTCTTCCAGATCTTTCAGGAAATGGACTGGAGACTTTAGGGGTCTTTGGTGGTCTCCATACCCACCTACAGCCCTTCCCTGCTTGTCAGCCTGATTCCTGCACTTGTGTTGTGCTGTGTTGGGCTTATCTCCAGGAGCCAGAACAAGGATGTCTGTCCTGGAAAAGTGCTTCCCTACCTCAGTATGGCCGCTTTCCAGCCACATCCTGTTAGTTCTCACAGTGTGTTATTACCAACAACCCTTGGCTGTTATTACCAGCAACCCTTGGCTGGCTTCACAGTCATGCAGCTATCAGTGTTTGAGATGTAAACATACTAGCCCCCTTATCTTCTGGGCTTCTACACATGGGAATGGCCAAATAATACAAAGGGCATGGCTGTTTGTCAGACATGCCAGAACCCCTCCAAGAGAGATGTGTAAGATGCTAAGTGGCACCACTCAACTCCAAGATTCTTGAAAGAGAATATTTTCTCTGACAGCACAGGAAAAGGCAGGATACAGCTGTTTCTAAGGAGCATGACTCCAAGAGCTGGATGCTTTCTAGTGCTACTGAACACAACCCAACAAGTCCTTGGAGCCCAAATCTGCTGGCTGCAGGAAGGCATGGGAGTAGATATACTACGATAAAGGACATAGTGTGATGGCTCCATGTTGTCTCCTGTGCTGGTGCAGTGCAGCAGAGACCCAGCTGAGCACACAGCCAGCAGCCCACAAGGCAGAGAAGGGGTCCTGACCACCTGGACTAGCTCAGGTTCACATTGTTAAAATTATGCTTAAACTAAATCAAAACCAACCCTTATTTTTTGCAGCAGACTGATGTGCTGACAGTAGATTTTCCTCTGTGTGACAGTAGATTTTCCTCTGTAGGTAACCTGACCGTGACATTAGACACCCATTTGCATGAAGAGAGAGAAGTGAGAAATGTTCTGAGATGCCTTTGAAGATGTGGACTCTGGTCTGGGACCAGAGGACTCAGCTGGAGCAATCTTAAAATGGGCTCTAGAGCAAAAAACAAAAAAGACTTCCTAGGCCTCCAGAGAAAATTATGATGAAATTCAATAGGTGATTAATATTTATCTTAAAAGGAGACGAATCCAGCCTTGGAGATGTGCTTCCCTCTCTCCACTGACTAGAGGAGGCCTGGCTGCTGGAGGAGCTTCCACCCTGCCTCTGACACTGGAGGTGGGAATGATGAAGAACATAGTAATAAGACAAGTCAACACCGGGAATTCTTCCCCAAGGTTCGTAATGATGCTTTTCAGCCCCAGCAGCATGGCATCCTGCAGGTGAACATGTTACAGCTGCACAACAGACCCAGGACTCAGAGAGGGGTGCCACAAAGCACTGTCAGTCGGGGTGACCACAAGTCTGCTCCCTCCATAGAGTAAAATGGGTTTGAGAGGAAACCAAGCTGGACCAGGCACAGCATCCCCAGTGCCAGCAGCTCTGGGCCCAGGAGTGGCAAGGCACTGTCGTATTTCCCATCCATCACTTCACACACGTTCTGCAGCAACACACAGGACTCCATAGTAACAATGCCCACTGCGAAAACAGCAGCATTCCCATGGCAGCTCGGCTGGAGCTGTCTCTTTGCACGAACATGCTCTGCCCTGTGCATACTGAACGGGTGCAGTTCTCTCTCTGCAGCTCATCCGCACACAGAAACGCTCACTTGACTGATTAGTCTTTTGCTTGTGAATCCCTATGAGCACACTGAGACTCACCGCAGGCTTTTGCTATTGGAATTCACTTGGCAATTTTGTTCTTTCTCACAAGCCTCCCTAGACCAATGCACTCAGCTCTGACCCCGATATCAAAATCTCAGCCACAAAGTGTGACTGGTCCCAGGCCAGATGATGTGATTTCCTTCTGCTCACTGGGGAGAACACAACACTCCCAATCAAAGTGCTGAGGAGTGGCTGCAGGGGCTCTAGATAGCTGTGGGTATTTAATACATTTAAGGCATTTTTTTGTTCCCGAAACCTCCTTATGTCTTCATTCCTAAGAAAAAAATACATTCAGTCAGGGCACTGCATGAATATTTGGCTGGGGCCATAGTTTAATCAAAGTTTTTTTCTCCCATGCTCACAGCCTAATTGGACAAGCACAATCACAGTATACAAATGGTGGGCAGTTTTCTTAGTAGTTTATTTGTTTCTATAGGCTTGACACAATGAACCTTGAAAACTGCTCTCCTGCTGGGAGCAGCAATGTCCTACAGTGTGTGTACCATGTGTCATACCTGAACACCAGAAATTAGTTCCAGCAAAACAGGAGTGCTGTGAGTCGTCAGTATGCAGGGACACAGAGAGAAGCTGAAAACACTTTAAACTGAAATCTGGGGGTTAAGGAAGATGGCATGCTCAGCAGGCTTTTAATTTTTTTCTCTTTCAAATCACTGCTTTTCTTTTTGCAATATTTAAGAGATATAACATCTGCTTCAGTGCACCAGCTCAATGCCCTTTTATCATCTACCTCTCCCAGTAACCCACACTGACTACAGAGGGGAAATAGCCCCAAACAGTCAGCAAAGTGTGCAGTTGCACCATGATAGGGATGGGCACTTGGTACAAGCTTACAACCCCTGTGGCACCTTGGAAAATGAAGCTTCCTTTGTAGTCAATGCTTCTGACACTTGCAAGCTTAACAAGGCCCTGCTTTCCACTCTGCAAGTCCTCTGGGACCACAGTGCATGTGGAAGGGAATGGGCACACACCATTTCTGTGGTCTACAGTTTCCCCTTAAAAACTTAGCTGGAAACTGAGAAGTCTCTATCTGCCCATACTTACCATCCTAAAAATCAGTCATTTTTTATAGCTCTAAGAAAATGTTCTCCACTCTGCTGGCTGTCTGAAATTCTATGATCATCAAGACAGCTCTGCTGCTTTTTCTGGATAAAAGCAGAAGGGCATGATTGCCCTTACCCTCTAATCTCTGCACTGTAAAATCTCTAGCACTATACAAGACTTGACCCATCACTTTTCTCCATAGTTCAGAGGTTTTGGTCTGACCATCATCAGTTGAATCAGTATGAGCTGACTGCTCAGGAATATCCTCCATCTGCCTTGTCTCTCTGCAGTACCCATCAATGCTTGCTGTCTTCTGTCTGACTAAAAAGATGCTGGAAATCTCAGTACCAACACATGTGTGTACACAGCTTACAGTGAGTGCTTGCAGCTCAGCAGACTTTTGCTTTCTGGAGCTGCCCATGTGGATCACACGCTGCACACGAATGCTAACAAGAAAGGACAAGTCCAAGTGTTTTGCTTCTTTTCCACATAAAACACTGAGTTTAAAAAGAAGGAGAGAAAGTTCTATGCATGAGAGGCTGACTTAGTGAGCAGAAATACAAGGGGGAAACTGCACATACCCTAAATACGGGAGGTACATTGGGGTCACCAAGTATCATTCCCATGCTGTCATTCCAGGCTCTTGGGCTAGAACACTGTGCTGCTAATAAATATTTATGCCTTCAGTCTCTCTGCCCTGGGAACAGAAAATCCTATGCTGTTGGCAGATTCACTCTGCCTCAAGCTGTACTGCAATAGGTATTCCTGAGAAATCTGTCTGTAGGCAGCAGGCTTCTGGGGTGGGGACTCTGACATGCACAGGTGGGTATGTAAAAGGATTGTAAAATCTCAGGGTTTTGGACAAGAGACCTCTGCAGCCTCTACATATCACTAGAATATAGACATGAAATATATATGAACATAAAGTGCCTAAAAAACCCACTAGGGACGCTGTGAACCAAGGTGTGCATAGTTTGTTTGTGTAAGAAAAGAGCATAAAGGAGAGGCTCAAAGGCTGTCAGATTTATACAGGATCAATCTGATCCCACTCCATAGATGAACAATGGTCAGTAAGGGCATGTTTGTCAAGAGAAAGTAAAGTGTCACAGGACCATGTACAGGAGGAACAGAACCTGCAAACCTCAGAAGAGACTTGTGCATTTCTCCACAACCGTCAGGCCTCAGCTTCAGGAATTTTGAAGCCCATTATTTCAAGGGAGATGTAATCCCCTCAGCAATCCTACAGATAAAACCTAAGAGCTACAACCACCCTAGAACACTGGAAGAATGGGGCTGTTCAGAGAAGAAAGGGGAAGACTAAGGAGGGATGTAATAGCTGTCTTCAGATACAGAAAGGGCTGCCAGACAGAAAAGAAGGAATTTTTTTTTCTTGTCTCTGATCATCAGAATAAGAAACAATTACCTTAAATTGCAGCAGGCTTACAAGGAAATGTCAGCAAAAACTGTACAGGTAAGGCTAAGGAGCTGTACCTTTGCCTGATGAAGCTGTGGAATAGTTGTTGCAAGCCCAGGTAAGACATTGATCTGTCACACAGAAAATCAGCAGAGCTGATCTGTTTTTTGGGCAGCCTCATCCAGAATTGGTGCAAACTGTGAAGATCCCTGACCTTTTTAGATCACTCTCCCCTATCTGTATTAACAGAAGAGCTTGCTTCTAGGCCAGACTCGTTTAGGCAGAACACCAGTCTATCCTGGAAGACAGGTTCTCCAAACTCCCCTACCCACTGCCAAAGACCATGGCTGACCTTCAGCTTCTCTCTGGGTGAGCTGAAGAAAAGAGTCATTTTACTAAGTCTCATATGTTGAAGGAACTCCAGAATCACCTTCTGACCAGAGCAGAAGGCTCCCAGGAAGACCTGGCTGTCCCTTCTCATCAACATGTGCACACTGCCAGATCCAGAGCACTCAATGTTCATCTCAACATCACCACCCTGCACCAAAGTCAAAGTAAATGGCATTTTGGCAACACAGTGACTGATGCACTGAAATACATTCTGATAGCTACTGACTCAGTTTCAACAAAGCAATAAACAACAACTGTTTATTGACTTTCTACTAGCTCTGCCAATGCACCACTTATAACATCGTTTTTCTTCCCTGAGCAACTGCTGAACAGATCTTATTTAACAGTAATAAAATTAGGCCTGCAATATCCACTACAAGATCCAGATTTTGAGCCTGATTCATTTATAATTGCAAGAGAAACTGGCGTTTGAAACAACCTTTTTTTTCAGCAACTGAGAAGCCATTAGTGTAAATACTGCTGCATGATTAAAACCTCAAGTCACATTAATTAACTTTAACCAGAATGCCACTAAAATTGCGTTTTATTGTGTACACCTGCAGCTGGGGTAGCTCAACTCACTGACAGGTAACCAGGAGTTCAGATCTCTGCTTTTCTTCAGATGGGGGCAGAAGAGAAGTGCCAGTCTGCCTGTGGGTGCTGCAGTGCCTGTGCTGAAATGCTCCCTTGGAGCCCCTGCCTGACTGCCACATCCAAGCTGAACAAAATACAGCAAACAGAAAGGCATAAGCTGTGGGAAAGGGAACAAGACCTTTCAGAGGTCTGTTTTCCTAATAAAAAATGACATTTGCAGTACAGGGAAGAAACTGTCTTTTACAAAGATGATGTATGACTAAATCAGGGAATCTGTGGTAACAGAGGAAGCACCAATTCAGTAACTGGACCAAATACTTTGGGGAAGTATTTGAGGGGCAAGGAAGAAAAACGGGAGTAATTACATTATTTCTGTTAGATTTCCCTTTGAGAAACCAGCAGCACAAGCAGACCCTGGTCCTTTCCTTTCAATCATGATAGAGTATATTTAACACTGTATTTCCCTCCAGGCTCTTCTCACACACATAAGCCATCTCTATTATCACATGCCTTTATAAGTCTGGTATCTTGCGCTAACTTTACTTGACTTAAATTGGATCATTAACATTGCAAATTAGAGAAATGCCACACTGCACTCCCCACTGCCTGAAGCACTTGCCAAGTAGCTGGCATGCAACAGCTATTTAAAGCCAGCTATTAACTGAGGTTATGCTTTCAGGATGCTTCAATACCAAAATATTTCCTTCCTTGTAAAGGATATGTATGGCAAGACATTACACCTTTTCTTCTGCAGCTCTGATTATACAGCCACAGCTCTGAAATGCAACATGAGATCTACAAGTATTTAAGGCAATAAAGCATCACAAATTCGTTGGTAGCTATTTTAAGAGTCAGTTTAGCAACTGGCATCTGCCCAAATCAGGATCACAAAAAACCCCATACTACTTTACAACTGCTCTTTCAACCTCAACTCCTGAGGTAGGATACCCTCAAAATTATTAAAAAATTGAGAAACATGTCAGAGCCAAGCTCACTGTGCATTTGGAGGAGAGGCAAGAACAGGAGCCCTTGGCTACCTGCTGCAGCTGCACCCTATGGAAAACTCCACAGCCCTAGTGCTGTCCATAAGGGACCATGGCAGGTTCCTGTAGTGACTGATTTCATGCACACTGGTGAGTGTTGAGAACTTATTTAAGATGCATGTCCCATCTTTACTTTTTCAAGGCTTTAATGGAGCCTCACCAAGAGGGAACAGCTTATTTTCAGAGAGAGCTGTTTTCCACCCAAAATGAAGACTATCAGAGACTCTACCCTGTGGTGGAGGGGAACTATACTTACTTCCCACAGTCAACTCCAATGTCCAGAGGAACTGCCCGAGAAAGTGCAAGACAAGTGGTGACACCACTACTGAAATGCCATAATTGTCAGCACATACAGAGGGGTTTATGGCTCCTCTCCACACAGAGCTAGGCTGTCCCAGCTGCACATGAAAGATGAGCTTAAAGTCTGCCTGAAGGAAACACTAAAATGCGGGTTGGTCCTGGCAAATACTGCAGAAAGGATATATTCTGACACAAAACATCCCAGTACAATACAAAATGGCAGTAGGAGAGTCCTGTTTCAGTGATGTAAGTTCCCACCAATGTCCTGGAGATCAGACAATCACCTCCATAGGCCATGGATTGGATCCAGCAAGGCAAATGTGATGTTATGAAGCTTTCAGAGCCTCTGGCTGTAAGAACAATAGTAGGAAAAGCTGGGACAGCTTGACATCCACAGCTTTCAACAGACCGAGGGTTCTAATCAGTAGTTCAATGTCACAGCTATTACTGGTGTAACTCTGGGGTCACTGTTCTTTTCCAGTTGATTTGGTTTTGGTGGTTTTTTTTGTTTGTGGTGGGTTTGGTTTTTCTTTTTTTTTTTTTTTTCAAAAGCAGATGATTTTTACATGTTCAACTCCTATATAAGTTAGAGGAATGAGGTTTGCTTTTAGCTTCTGGAATACCCCTGGCACCTTTAATCCAATCACTCAGATAATTTTCTGAGCTGTTTGATTGCTTCTCCTGTTCACTCCTTCTCCAACAGTAATTTTTCATCCTGCTTCTCTCCCTCCTCTAGTAAATGCCCCTTCTTCCAGAGGGCAGGAGTATCTGGCTCTGCAGGCTCTGACTGTGGTCTCAAGTCAGGGATGAGACCTGCACAATGGACAGTGCCACTTACTGAGTGTCAGCTTCAGGCAATTCTGGAATTAAAGCAAGATGTGTGCAGACTGCAGGGCTTTTATTCAGCCTCTGGATTCATGTTGAAATCACGGGATGTCCTCTCCATCGCACACTTAATCCATGTTTTCCAGGTCCATTGCCTTCAACCCAAGGCTCCTATGGGCAGGGTGTTTCCCTGGGTTTGTACACCTGCACTTTACTCAGCATGCACTCACAACCAAGAGCACAGATCGATCTTGAAAGTGCTTTCAGCAGCGAATCATCACATCTCTCTTCATGTACTCAGCCAAAATGGGCTCAAGAAAGAGTTAAAGTGACCAGCATGGGAATGTCAAGGATTCGCTTAAATAGCTGTGCATTTGCCCAAGATCAAAGCTACCTGTGGTCCCAGAGAGGAGGGATGTTGAGAAAACCCAGGAAAGGAGACAGTTTGTAAGCAGGATACAAAGCCTCAAAGAACCATTGTGGGGGCCCACACTCTGGACTGGAGGCTGTCCAGGGAAGTGGTCACAGAACCAAGCCTGTGAGAGTTCAAGAAGCATTTGGACAATGCTCTCAGGCACATGGTGGGATTTTTGGGGTTGTCTTGAGCAGGGCTAGGAGTTGGACTTGATGATCCTTGTGGATCCCTTCCAAATCAAGATGTTCTATGATTCAAGAGATTTCTCAGGAACAATAATGGAAGCCCAGCGGTATTCAAAGCTCTTTAACAAATAAAAAAACATAAATCCTTCCAACACAATCCAAAAGATGTGCAGCTGCCCAAGGCATATGTGCCACTCTGCAGACAGGTGGGGATCCCAGCAGTGGACACCAGCCTAGCCTGGACAGAGCAGAGGTGGATCCCAGCATTAAAAACTTACCCATTTCTCTGTACTAGCAGAGAAAACAAAGCCACCAAGCTGAGAGTTCAGCAGCCCTTTTCTCTTTAGCACCACAATTTCAACTTGTCCCAGGAGACGGAGAGCTCCATCGTCAGATTTCCATATTTATAAGGAGAGAGTTTCTGTTTAGCCAAGCTTGAGACAGAAATAACCCTGCAAACAGCAGCAGGAGCAGCAGCATGGCAAACACATCTCAGGGGCAGGGATGCAAAAGCTAAGGGAGATCTCAAGGCAGTCTCTACCTTGGCATGGCTTTCCAGCCCTGCATGAGAAATTCTGAGGGCACGAACAATCTTGGCTTCTAAAATAACAGCTCTTCTCACCCCCGCCCCACAAGCTTGCATCTCTGTGACTAATTAGCATCCGGGGGGATACAGATTCTCTTCTGATAAAGTGATGTTTGGCTCCCTTCTCCCCTGACACATTTGTATTAGAAATATCCTCATTATGTGACTAATCAGGGAAACTGAGAGAAAGGCAAAGGAGCCGACTCAAAGGGAAATCGCTGATTTTCAAAAAAGCAGCTTATAAATTATTCTGTCTCCAAAGGGCAGGGATATTTCCTCCCCTCCCAGTCCTGAAAAAAAGTGCAAAATTGAGGTCCCTGAGGAAAAACCTATTTTTACTACAGAAGTTGTGGCTTTTATAATCTTCCCTATTCACTAAGTTTGCTCCCAATTCCTCTGCTTATTGCAGGGTTGCAGTTTGTGCCCTGCAAAGGTCCTGGAGGGCATGCCAGCCCTGTGCCATCCACTGGGGCTGGGCTTAGCAAGGTGTCCAACAGCACTGCCCAACACTGTGGGTGGGAAGCGGCAAGGTCGGTTAGTGGTTTATCACACTGAGAAAAACTCAGGAACACACAAAACATCAGCCACATTCCCGGCTGTCTCTTGAGAGGGTCTGAAGATACTCAGCACTGTTATCTTTCATGTAGCACAGCAGGCTGAGCAAAGACCAGAGTATACGTTAAGGTGACCCAGGCTTGGCAGAAGAGCTCTGAAATAAAGGCAACCGAACACTATCTAGCAGAAGCAGCTCAAGAATATTTTAAAAGCATTTGTTTCCCTTCCACGCTCCCTGCAATGGAGCTGGTCTCTATCCGGCTCCAGCTTGTCTCCTTCACCTCCTGTTGACAGCACCAGAAAGAGATATCAGGCCAGACGGCTTCTGCCTTGCTTCTCCTTTTGAGACAGTCCCTTTCTCACCGAAATCAAGCCATCTGTCCCCGGCACCCTTTGAGGAGCCACAGCAGATTGCGGTCCACGGGAGGATGCGCTGCATGAGGTTGAATAGGAGGCTGAGGGAGCTCATTTCACACACCAAAAGCCAAACCAGGTCCCTGGTTGAGCTGGGAACGGAGATGGAAGGGTGACCGCACCATCAGTGCTCCCTGGGACAGGCTCAGGCACACAACAAGCTGGCCCTTGCTCTTTATTCAGCTCCCTCACGACTGCTGCTCTGCCTGCTGCAGAGACAGGAACCAGCCCCAAAGCCCTGTGCCAGGGCTCCCTAAAAAAGTGACAGAATGGCTGGAACAGGCTCCCAAGGGCCTTGCTGGAAGGCAGACTGCTGAGCCATAGAGAGTTTTGCCTGCATTGCTCATTGAGTGTGACTGCCCAAATCTTTGCATTTTGACAGTTTTTTTCATCTGTCAAATGTTTACTCTTTGGGGTGAAATTTTGCACCCTAAGACATTTCTCCTTGATTTAAAATATATACCTATTTGAATATATATATTTTTTTTTAGATTTCTTTTCTTTTTTTTGCTGAGCTAGGGTGTTGGGAATACATTTTGTCACCCTGAGCCCTCCCTTCTAAGTGACAACCCTCTCAGCAAGTGCAGTGTGAGGCTGAGGCTGATGAGGGCAGGGGACTGGCAGGGGTGACCAGGGAGGAAAGGCAGGGTCTGCCAGTAGGACTGGAGCTAGCTGGAGGAGGGGATGGAGGAAACAGACTGGATGGATAGCTAGGAGAGGAAATAGGAATGGCTGAATGACACTCCTAGAAGAACAGGTCCAAGAAGATATGGAAGAGAAAGAAGAGGGACAGTGAAAGGTGGCCAGGGTTAAAAGCACTGGAGAACTCGGCCGTCACATACCCTTGTGCTCTGCCAGGGCTTGCAGGCATGAAGGATAACATCTGACCACTGCTGTTACTTCCCCAGGTGGTTCCAGACTACCTTTGAGTGAAGCTCCAGAAGCCTTCTGGCAATGAAGGGGTTTAGGAATCTGTCTCTGTGACCTGAACTCGGCTAAGGCTGGTGGCACAGAGCACTGTGCTCAGATGGCCCAGAGCCATGCTAGTGCTGCTATGCCAGGCCACACCAGGGTTTCCATATAGTCCATTTTTCTCTTTTAAAACTGCAGGGAACTGACATCAGAAGAAAATAGCAAGACTAGTTTGCCAAGCTACCAAATACAGCTACTGCAGCCTTTAATGGCATACTCACGTAAACCCTTTCCCTTGGTAATTCAGCACGGACCTATACTGGAGATGAATCAGGGTTACACAAGGCAAGAACAGAAGTCCAAGTTCGTGATTTCTTGCAGAAGCTGCAAGTCATGTAGGGAAAAGGGGAGCACAGTGCAGAGAAGAAGAGATGATTTTGTGATTATACCATGTGGAGCTGTCCTAGAGAACTGGGATCCTTATGCTTTTACATGAAATGTGCCAAGTCTCTAAAGCCCTCTCCACTTGGTGAAGTAAGAGCAAAGCAACTACGGTAAAAAATAAGAGCAGCAGCCCCTACCTTTACCTTGATCTTACCATAGACCTGTGCTCATTCACACTAAACAAGGTATGAAATTTCTTTTGGGATGACCTGGCACTTGGGAAAGTTCCTTTTCAAGCCCCAGTAATCAGAGGCCTGTCAGACATGCTGAGTTTGGTGTAGACCCTTGCATCCTCCTTACCCATTAACTGGTGTCTTGTGCCAGCATGTTCATAAGCTGTAGGAATGGATTTTCAATCCAGCCTCTCCCCCTCACCCCACGGATTCAGCTTTGGGATCAGTATCATTCAGTCCCACCAAGTTCTTAATATCTTGCGTTTGGAGTCGAAGTTCAAGTATCTACTAACCCCTCATCTCTTCTTTTCTACCTCCTTGATTACTTTCCTCCTCCCAGCACATCTCCTATTTGCTGCTTCAAGAAGAAACAATCTCAGTATTTTCCCCGTTTCTTTTTTCTTGAGAAAGACCCTTTCCCTGATTCCATAGCATTGTTTTTAGGATGGCTGCACAGAAACACACACTGTGTTCCAGGCAACATACCACTGATCTAGAATGGCTTCACAGTTTTTTGCCTACATTTTAATCTACCTGAACTTATGTTTGCCTTTTTGTCCCTATCACCACACTGCACAGCTGGCTTCATTCCTGTTCCCTGCAGTGATGTTTTTTTACCCCATGTCTCAGATTTTCTACCTTCCTTTTAATCCTTCACAGTGTTTTTGCAAGAGAGGTCGGAGTCATTATTCTCTGTTTTATATTTGGGATAACTAAGATCCAGAGGAGGGAAGCTGCTCAACACAAGAGCAGGAGAGCTGAGTTCTCCTGCAGGGTTATGTCCCCTGCAACAAGAGCATCTTCATAAAGGCATTTCTACTGAATTAGAGAGCACACACCAGAAAGCAATTAGCACCAACATTACACTCCAAACTACACTGCTGGGGAAAAAAGTGGTCAGGAGCTGCAGTTTCAGTACGATATTACAGTCCTGAAATATGGCCCCTTCCTGCAAGCACTTGATATGAAGTGGAAAATTACACAAAAAAATCACCAGCCTCACATGCCAGACCATCCACCAGATGTTTTAAATGTTGGGCTCAGTATATAGGCTTGTTTTTTCATCCTGTCATCTTCCTTTTCCAGCAAATTGGTTTTCCAGAATTGGCTTGTAAATGTCTTCATGGTCTTTGCTCAGTTAATTTTCTCAGGAACTCACTCCTTTCCTGTTATCATCCAAACTACTGTAATTCGGACAGAGATCCACAGTGTTTCAATTACATCACACATTCCTGATCAATGTAGAGTCACCTCTCTACAAATGTCACTTCTGACAATTTCCTCTCCCAGAGAGTCTCACTCGTGTAAGGAGCTTAGAAATAAAAGGGGGAAGAGCAACACAAGATCTTAGCAAATCAAATTTGCAGAACTTTCCTCCTAAGGTACCTTCTCAGTTTTAAGTTTGGAGCTGTGCACAGTGTGTGTAGAAAAATGGAGAGTAAAGAATGGACAACAAAACATAAGAATGGGATCTTCTGGGGTTTCAATTTCAATTCATACGGGGTAAGCATTAAGAAGTTCTCTCACTACTACTGAAGCCTTTTCACTTAATAAGGATGGCATAGACAACACATTCAGATATAGAAAAGATGGTTCACATAAAATTTCTGTAAGAAAGGTCCCTTGAGCCTGATTCTACCTCTGTGTCTTCACAGCTTTCAATTAACACTGCGGGTGGGCACAGAAACACTTTCAGCTCATTATGCTCTTTTCAAATACTGGTGGACATAAGATATTTAGCTGAAAAAACCCTTTGTAGATCTTTTAAATTCCATTATCATTAAGAAGACAGGCATCAGAAAGAGATATTGTTTTCTTTACCTAATAGTTTCATCTTCTGCAGGGTAGAGGCAGCTTTGTGCATTAATTTAAGGTTTGCAACATCTGTGCTGCCGGAAAAATCTATCTGAAATGTAAATCTTCAGAGCAATGATGGATTGAAGCTGAACTCAGGCACTTGACTTATGGAGGCACAAATCAAGAACGTTACTGGCTCAAATATTCATCAGCCTAGCAATGAAATAAAAAATGGTAAATAAATTGAACTATCTCTGGGTGATCATTCTCATTATCTGGCTATACAAGATAACCAGAGAATCACTGAAGAAAGCTTGTCATTAGCTGTTAATTGAAGGCACTTTCAGAAAGTGCTGCTTATACCTTGAAAGATTGACTGTCTCTCCAATCGAGCTCTATTAAAGCAGTCTCATTAGGTCCCTGCCTCCAGCGCCACAGCTCAGAGAGAGCTTCTGATGCTTTACATGAAACTCACGTTTTGAATAGCTCATCTACATATAGCCTAACCCCTGGGCACATCTTCAGGATACTTTACTGCATACAGATCTATCTAAGCTGACGCTCATGTTGTACAAACATGAGATACCTCAGTGCCTTGTAATGACCTTCAAAAGAGGCAGCAGAGTCCTGGTCCATGGTGGTGTACAATCACATGATGTACCTAAGACACAAATCATAATGATCAGCCTGTTTGCTAAGTGCAGCTATCTCAGGACATGATTTTAGGTTTGCTTGCTCTTTACTGCTCTTTCACATACCTTCTTTTGTTCTTACCATCTCCCTCTACGTATTTCCAGACCTTTTATTTTCACTCACTAATGGGAGCCCATTAGTGTTGAAGAGAGTTTCCTGTTGAGATAATAATTCCTAGATGAGACATCATACTTCCCATGAAGCAGCCAGCCTCTACCTACCTGTAACCTGTGCTCTAATCTGACAAAACTGGAAGGCTTTCAACCTATTTTAAAGTGGATACACTTTCATGTAAACTCTTCTCTGCCTCTACAATTGCTGAAGCAAAATTCCATCTTGTACCTACTTTACCTCCAAAACAATGTTTTCAATTAAGCTAAAGGGCCATCTATGATACCTGGACATTGGCCATCACCACAAAAGCTTGCATGAAGTGCCTGCAGAACCAGCTTTTAGCAGAAGGGTGTGATGTGGGGTGATCCTGAGACAGCACACAGGTAGCCTGAGCTCAACACGTCAGGGTCACAGAAACAGAGGCATGGCCTGAAAACACCCAAAACAACCTAAATGGTGGTTTACTTATGCCAGAGAGATCAACAATTTAACTGTAATCATTTGCACAGCCAGTAAAATAAATATCAGATGCAAAGGATAACACTGTTATGTTTAATCACAGGATAGCTGGTATGCGTTTACCCTGTCTCTGTTTTTTATGCTTGCACTTCTGTAGTATGTGCAAACATTTGAAGCAGAGCAATAGTCAACACTGAGCATACACCTGTGCTTACACAGAGAAATGTAATTCACTCAAATTTCCCAGCTCAGTAATTTTAGAGCTATCAAGAAGCTGTGAACTATTTCCTGTTTGCAGGAGAGATAACAGACTAACACAGCAAATTTAAATTATTCTGCTCTTACACTATGTAAAATCCCTGCAGAATTGCTATGAGAAGAAATTAATATTAAGTAGCACAAACAGTACAGTTTAGGGCCATTTACTTCAACTGTTCTGAGGACTTTTCAGATGTAACTAGTCTCCCAGCATTATATAATAGGGCAGGTTTCAGGGAATTTGTGAGCGACTGCTTTCAAAGCTTCCAAAACCATCTGTATGGCTGAACTCCAGTTTGAGCTGCTAGTTCTCAGATCCAGCTTTCGCATCAAGCGAATTACGAAGGTAGCTGCCTTCTGCCACAGTGCCCATGAAAATCCTGATGTGCTGACAGCAACCCATGCACAGACAGACAATGTGTATCCCCTTAATTACACAGGAGCCACGCCATTTTCATCTACAGCCATGCCCAGCACCTTGAACTCAAGACGCTCCTGCTCACTGCACATAAACATTTTGGTAATTGTTCTGAATTTCCATTGCACTGGTGGGTATCCAATTGCATTAGCACGCCACATTTTAATCCAGAAATGAGAAATACACCAAGTAGAACGGGAGCTAGTGTTGTGGTTCATACAGAGCCAAGATGTATCTCACAAACCCATGGCTGTGTGGAGAGCACAGATGCTGAAGTTGTATTCTCCCCCATTTCCATTTAACTCCTCACTGCCTCTTCTCCCTGACATATCCAGCAATTGCTGCAGTATACAGCTTCTCCTGAAGAACATCATTTCCGAAAGGCTTCCAGAAGTAGCCTAGGTCTCATACCAGCAATATAGTTTTCAGGAGGCAATTATCACAGTGAAGGTATTTTTTATGGGAGAAGTATCCAGCCCACTGACAACCAGCAAACAGGGCTTCTTACTGAGCCCCTGGAAAGAGGAATTCCTGCTCCTTCTGTCAGTGTCACTCCTTAAGACTTCTACCTGCACATGATGGATAAGAAGAGTTTGGAAAATCACTTTCCAGTCACATCTCCACAGAGAGTATGAACTAACAGGCAGGTGAACACAACACAGTCTACGACAGTGACTTGAATCAAACCTCAGCAATCCAGATGAGCCCCTTACTACAAACACGATGCATTTCCCCTTCCACTGCAATCAACTTGCCAGCCTCACAAGTCATTCACCCACAAACTGTGACATTTGCTCTCATAATATTTTTGCACGTCTTCCACCAATTACAACGGCACAGTTCAGCTGGCAGCCCAGGCTGGCACGCTGCTTTTTCCTTGAAAGAGGAGGGATATGGCTTTTCTGGCAGCATAGGCTGCCTTATCACTTGACTACCTCCTCCAAGCTGTAGTGCTCGCCTGCCCAAAGAGCCTGAGCAGCAGCTGCGCTCCCTGGAAGGATGGAATAAAGCTGGGATCACACCACTCCTTGCACACACTTCCTGCTGGAACTACAATTGCCATCAGCTCGCCCGGCTCAGGGAAGCGACTGCAGCTGGGCTAGGCTGAGTCACAGTTCTGCTGGCACAGCAAAGGGAGGGAGGGGGTTGGTGCATCTCGTGTCATATTTGAGATGACTGTCACAGAAACACCACAGGTGAAAAAAATAGAGCCTCTAATCGTGAGACTCCTACATCTGTTTAAGTCTGTGAGGTAAGTGTCCACATGTCTCCGCCATGCTTCAGAAACAGGAGGTTAAATGTTACCTGAGCAAGCTTGGTATTCTATATGCAAATTATTACACGGTCCAAGCACCTACTCTTCTTTTTAATAAACCTTCCTCAGTCGAGGCAATGGAGGAAAGAAAATTTCAAGGTGTAAACCAAATGTCTTTGACACAAATGCACTCAGTACCTCCCTTGTAGAACCATTTCCAGCCAGAAGAACTTTACTTTTCCATTCAGATCTTTCTAGCTGATTGTGTTGCGCTAGCACTGAAAATTAAGAAACAGAAGTCAATACTCTTGTTCCTCTCTTTCTTTAAAAGAAAAAAAATTAAAGGGGAGAGGGGCAAGACTTCATTCCAGAATTACTGGAGCGATACTATAGTTACACTGCAGTGAAAACAGTAAAATCTTACTTAAGCCCTGTTAAGATATGAGGATCTAAGAACAACAAACAAGCCCCACCAGGGTGGAGGAAGCTGCTTTCATCCCAGCCAGTGTAAGAACCATCTGTTAAGAGATTCACTCATGTTGTTGGAGTAACAATACCACAGCTGTTCTCTATGAATTAAAAAGAAAGTACAAATTTAAAAGGATTGTGTGTGTGTTTCAAAGATGGTTAAAGAGACTCTATTCCTTTTTATGGCATTTCAAAAAAATACAAGAAGGGAAATGCCACCAGCAAATTCCTGTTCTTTCTCTGAAGAAAACAGGAAATAACATTACTTTAATCCAAAACTCACCACTGGTCTTCTAAATTTCATAGCCCAAGATATTTCAGTTAATACACATTATATCCAGTAATAGATCATTAGAGAACTGTATTAGGGTATTGATCCCTATGTGCTAAGTATACCTCCCAAACAAACTACAAATCTATTCAGAACTGAAGACCCTGAATATTACGTGTTACCTGCAAACAGAGGTGTAAGTAAGCAAAACAAAGCACAAGGCCCTTCAACCACTTCCCCAGCAAAAGAAGTGCTGATCTAGAGATCTTCTGTCAGCCAAGTGAAAGTTCCTTTATTGTTTCTGTTTATTTTAATGATTTGGGCAAGCCTCACTCAAACTGGCACCCACTCAAATCCTTCAGGGCGACAGTATGTCAGTTTTAATGTCCTGTGCCCAACACAACTGACGTAATTCCTGAGGACCCCACTCAAACCATCTCCAATGGCATCTGAGATGCCCTTGGCTCCCAGGGCTGCAAGTAGATGAAGAGTGCATTCAGACTGCTGGCTCCAGATGTCAATCCCAGCCAGCGTGATGACTTCTTTACAGCAGCCAGGACATGACAGACACAGACAGTGAGTACTGTGAATTATTCACTGCTCTCTTGAACCTGAACACACGTGGTCCCAGTCCCTACCCGCTCCTTTCCTCCTGTGCCAGCTGTGACATTGTCACTCTTATTTCTCCACAAGCACTGTGATGAACAGGTAATGGCCAAAGGTGTGCACCACAGTGTTTAATTAGTACAGTCTGCAGAGCATTTTTGTAAAGCAGTAAACCTGGACGTACAGGATGCAACTCTGCATAAGGAAAGGGATTAAAATCCAAGAACAACTGTAGAACACATAAATTCTAAATTACAATTCTTCTTTCTTGTACAGAAATCTACACGATTTTTTTTTTTAACCTTGCAGATACCAAAACCATGGTGGAAACTATTTAAATGCAGCCCTTTTAGGTACATTGCCTAATAGACATTGATAGGGAACGGACAAACTACTTTCCATTTAAACCAGTCTAATGTGGAAAAGTCTGTGAATGTTAAAAAAATAATAAACATGAAAGCACCTAATAATTACTTCATTTTTTTTTTCAAAAACCTAAACTGTTGTGCTTTTAAGAGACTGTCCTCTCAACTTTATGGACTCTGAGAACATTACTGGATACTGTGCAGCACTATAAACCATAAAGATCAGGGCTATTGCTCCAGGCTAATAGTGTAATTTTCCACTGTGTGGTTTTCATTTACAATTCACTTTTTGTACCTGGAACTCTAATTGTAGCCAAGTACATTTTTAGGTTGTCCAAAGTTTAATAAAGAACCAAATGCCTTAGAAAGGCAGCTTTAACTTTATAATTAGAAACATTTGCTATTTCAGCTGGCTTTTTCCTAGCATGTTTATAAATGCCCCATTATATCTTTCAGTATGTTGTAAAAATGAATTATGACAAGATGCAGAGTGACACACGATAGAATAAAAAAATGGGCAAGAGGAGTCTGAATAAACCTGAGACATCAAAGCATCTGGATGTTCATAAGCAAAGTGTCTTCCAGCAGAAGTGAGGATAGATGAGGAACACCTGCACTTGATTCCCAGGAGGCCAGTTAAACCCAAGGTGTCAATGGCAGTTGATCCCCATTTCCCCACACATGAGATGTGAATAGGTTTATCTGTAGATGTCAGAGAAATGTTGTGCACTGGTAGCCACCATACTGGTAGTTACTACCTACTGGAATGGTTAAGGATGCTCCTCCAACCACTCCATGACCCCAGCTAATCCCAGCACTCCAGACCCTTCAGCGCTGGTGGCAGCAACCCAGCCTCTCCTAGGAAAAGTCACTGGCAGCAGCCTGCAGTGATGGGGACGAGGCAGGCCACCCCGAAGAGCCATGATTTGACTAAATTTGACTACTTCAAGGAGGACTATGAAAACCATGTTAAGGAAGACACAGAAAACAGCAGCTTAAATTTAAAAGGCCAAGGGTCAGTTGTTCCATGATTAGTGGAAGGACCATAGCTAGGTGGTTGAATGAAAAGATGAGTTTTCTCTAACTTCCTGGAATTTAAGACTCAATCCTTTCCTACTGCTGTCCCTAAAGTGGATATTAAGGAGCAATGATGAGCAGCAAGCATTTCTGACTGCTGTATTTTCTGCCCTGTATCATTGCAAGCAATTTTTTCTGCAAAATGTACAGGGTCATAATTGCCATTCCACACTATATAAGTAAACACCAAATATCAAGTCTTCTAAAGACTCTTTCCCTGCTTCCATTTTTGGATGTTGCTACAAGCACCCTAATGACACAGATGAAACAGATAAACTCCTTAGGGCCATGTGTCACAGATATCCTGTGTACAGACACAAAAAGGAGGTCAGGAATCTACTTAAAAATAGAAAGCAGAGCTGGAAATAAATACAAGTCAAGATCAGACACCACCTCTTCCAAGAAGTTCTGCGTGGCTGCTGAATCCTGCTGCACCATTACGAGCTGGACCAACAACCACCATCCTCCCGTCCATCCCGAGGGCAGCTCTGCAAGGGTCACATACACAACCTCACTGAGCATGAGGACATGGCCTGGGGGGTGTCCTTCCCTTTTGATACTATTTTTTCATGTTCTATATAAGTAGATACAGTACTGATGGTAGATTTTTCTGTTTTGTAGTTTTATCAGTACAAAGATTTCCATGCTTTAGCTAAGGTCTGCAAGACTGCAGACCATTCTCTGCTTGCAGTGCACCAACGAAAGATGAAGAAAACCCTTTTTCTTTTAATGACATTGCTTGACTTTTATATTAGTGTGCCTCTGCAGCCCTCACTGCCTTGTTGAGGACTCTCATCACTGTCAAAACAAAACAATGAGTGAGAAGAGAACATAATGTCTAAGATTAAGTTCTCCTCTTTCCATATATAACAACATGAATACCTCTATGCAATCAGCATATAAAATACATTTTTTCATTTGATATCTTTTGTACTAAATTCCCATTAGGATGCATGTTTAAGCAAACAGCATAATGCAGAGATTACAGGAGTCAGCCATCTTGGCTCTTACACTAAAAAAAAAAAGAGAGAAATTTAGAATCCTAAAACTGTATTTGTTACAGAGAGGAAAGGAAAATTCTGACTTTGCAACCTAAGAAAACATTAGCTCTAGCCTAATTAAGTAAACTAGGAATTAGACAGGTTGATAAATTCCGTGACTCTTGATTAAGAACGTTTAATGAGAGATTAAAATTAAAAGTCTTACAAGTTTCAACATAAACAAGGGAATTAAAGAAGCCATCAAACATATTCCTGCCTGCCCCCCTAAACAGGCCATGGCAGATGGAGAGGCTGGAGGAAAAGCAAAGATGCCCAGAGCTTTTGCAGAGAACGGTGTTGTCAGCTCTTCCCTCCTGCAGTGTCCATGTCTGCAGCGCTCCCTGGACGCAGGGCATTCCAGAACTCACCTGCCAGGGCTTCAAAAAATGAGCCTTTTATCTCTGATAAAATACTCCCTTCGTATAACATGCCTAGCTGTGTGATGAAATGAGGAGCCACGTGCCTTGCTCTGCTCATACCTGCTCTAACACGAGCGACAGCACATACCAGTAGTGTGTGCAGAGCAGTGACATCCACCTGCAGAACAGAGGAGCCTAGAGCCTAGCTTAGGCTTAGAGACACAATACACACAGAACAGCAAGTGACTGACCATCCATCCATCATCTGTGATGTGCACCTGACTGACTAGCACCTCCCCAGTAATATTCTGAAGAGGAGATTTGGCTTATTACGTCCAGACAGCACAATTGTCTCTCAGTGCTTAAACTCCCTTGAATGCAGGAAGTTCCTCCTCTGTTATTTGCTGGCTACAGCTTTTCTAAGGATCAGCATCCACGTGTCCCAGGACAGGTACTTTCTGCTCTGAAGTAAATTATTTTCTACAGCTGTCAGTTTAAAACCTTTCCGCAAGACCCCCTACACCAGGCACAGATCCTCTCTGGAGATGGTTTCTTCAGTAGCCGGTGTTGCATTGCATGTCACAAAATACAGGGCAAGTTTTATGCCTGCAGTGCCAGTGTCCTCCTTTCCATCCAAAGCTCCAACAATTCTCCCACCTCCAGACTGGCCGTGGTGCTGCATCATAACACCAGTGGCTTCCAGCTCATCGGCAAAAAGAAAGCAGGGGTTTTCTGAGGCCATTATTCAGGTTTTTCCTGAATTACCTCTGAGCCTGAGATAGAAGAAAAGGCTCTTTAAATGTCAGTGTAAAATAGCTGCAGATAACATGGTTGCTAGCAGACTCCATATGACAGGGAGGAAAGGATAAGTTGAAAACGTTCAACAGCTAAAATCATGTAACTGAGCCAATGGAAAGTGTTTTAGGGACATAACAATACCCTGGCTGTAATGATAGGCAACTGACACCTAGTCATCTCAACTGCAACAGTAAACAGAAGTTTACAGAGAAGAAACGAAGAAAAAATTTCTCCAAGCTTGCAGTATCTTTAACTGGATTCTCAGGGCTAAGGTAGAGAACAAGAAATACAGGGAAAAGAAATGGAAATGCTAGAGATTAACTAATTTTAGAATCAACCACATGCTGCTTGCTTGCAGCTGGTGAGTGACCTTTGCATTATTCTCAGCTAGCAGGAAATTCCAATCTACATTAATAAGCAGAATATTGTTCACTCTTTCAACAGCGCTTGTTTTAAAGGCTTTCTTGCACACACAGACCTCAGTCATTTTCTGTGCAATTCTTCACACTGTCTGCTCACCTCAGTGCATCTGAATCAGTGAAGTGGTTTGCAAGTGGTAACCACCATGTGGCTGCTCTGTCAAACTAAGCACTCTTTAAGGAGAGTTTTAAATGGGAATGGATAGCTATGCTGCAAAAGGCATTTCCAGATGGTCACTGCTATGAGACAGTTACTTCCAAGTAAGGATTCACCCCAAATTTTCTGAGATTATTTTAGCAATGCACAATTTCATGGATGATTAGATGAAGACAAATGGGGTGCCATTTGTTGCAGACATACAGTTCTCATTAAATGCAATAATGGCTGTACACAGACGTGACAGGATTTCCAGATTTTGACTGCAACTTGCTGAAATATGAACTCAGCTACAGCCAAGCATTTAAAAAGAAAGCTGTAGCACAGTGACAAATCACTGTCTTCAATTGGAAAGAGGTCCTAAATTACTTTTATAAGAAATATACTTCTGGTTGTCTTCTGTACTGCAGAAAGCCTGCCTGTGTGATGTACCAAAGCATTCTCCACTTGATTAGGAAAGTCCTATCCCAACTAACTGGAAGCAATGGCAATGATCCTGCCCAGCTTTGGTCCCCCACCCATGGCATACTCCTGTCTTCAGCAGTGGCTGCATTTCTGCAGAAGGGAAAGCAGGTGTCTCTGTAAGAAGGGATGAATGAATTTTTGGGGTATTTAACTACAAAGAAACAAATGGAATTTAGCACAGCATCAAGTAATTCAATGGGCTTTCTAGCAGATAGCAGGGAACATCGTTTGGATGCTGGAAAGCATCCAAATTACACGCAGGCATTCCTGTTTGACAACGTACCCAGGCCCATGTTTTGGTTACACACACAACCTCTTCTCTCACTTGGGAACATCAAGTGTCATCTTTTGTGCCTTGGCCACCCCTCCTCCAAACACAGGCTGGTGGCTGCAAACACCCCCTGCTCCTCTCCGACCCTGCATCTTTGCCAGCTGCTGACTCACAGCAAGAGTGTGTCCCTTCCCTCCTTTTGCTGGCTGAGAGGGATGACAGGCTGGCTCAGGTTTGCAGGGACCTCTTGACGTCAGCTGGTCCAACCTTCCCTCTCAAACAACACCACCTCATACTGTATGCCCAGGACCATGATGAAAAGGCTTTTGAATATCCTCGGAGATGGAGCCTCCACCATGGGAAACCTGTGACCGTGCTCCATCAGGGAAGAGCGTGTTTCCCTTGCCTCCCACGACCTGCATTCATCTCTGAGGGAAGAGCAAACCTAGGCAAGCAATCAAGTGCTTGCTCTGCTGCCCTAAAGTGGAGACCTTCCTTGCAGAGATCACCAGTAAAAATTTCTGCAATAGTGTTAAGCACAGGAATTCTCACTTACATTAGGTCTGAGGCATTCAAGTCCCATAAGCATACACTCCTCCTCCTGTCTAGTAAGAAGACATTTAACCAGCTAGGGAAAATAGCCAATTAAACATTTCCCTGCAGGTCATAACCATAGCTAGAAATTCTTAATTAACAAGTTAAAACTCATTTACAAAAGGCTTATTAACATTTTTAGGACCAGTATACTCAGCTTGCCAACCAAAAAATAGCCTGAAATACCACCTAGGCGTCACCAGATTTTCCTCTTGTATTTGTCTCAGATCATATACAGCAAGTTTTAGAATGAAGCATCTAACCTGCTGAAGGTGTATTTATTGCAGAGGGTTTTTTTATAATCAAAAGACCTTTTAAAGCTGTAGTTTATAATTGGTTTTGGAAACTATGACAAGGTGTTTACTGTCCCAGATAGTGATATGAAGGTTTTGATTCATTTAAGGGTCAGCAGCTCCAACTGATCATCAAAATGAAAGGGCAATTAGATTAAAAAAATTGACTTGTCAATTTTTCAATTCATTTCATGAGATTAACCCTGGTACCATAATGCTGTAAGTCACTGATGAAGTACAATGGAGCTTTTCACCTTGGTGCCTAGGTTTAAATTGTAGATTTTACGAGCTGTTGCTTATGTAAGCCAAGACAAAAAGAAACAGCAGACCAGAACTGAGTCCCTAACAGAGAGATGACCACACCTTTCAGGAAAGAAACCTTCCCTGTGAATGCAGTGGAGCCCTGACCCCTCTGCTTCCATAAGTGAGGTAACGCAGTGCTGCCTGTCTGCAGATGGACAGGATTCCCATGGTGGGTCGTGCTCTGCCCACCAGGAGCACAGTGAGAACAGATGCTCTGGGTACTTTTTTTAGGGTGGAGAAAACGATTGTGGGCAGGAAAAATTAACAAAACCAGCTCTATTTTACTCTGCTGATTTTGGAACAGTCTGAATACCAGCTACCACTTATTGAAGAAGACAGATCAAAAAAAGGTGGAGAGGAAAGACAATGGAAACTCTCTCTTGTTCACAACCCAAACAACATGGCTTCAAAGATATAATGCTCCTTCTGTCCAGTAATGAAAGCAACTAGAAGATCCAACTCAGATATCTTATTTTCTGTACATACTGACTAAATGGGACTCCAACATACTAAAAAGCAGGATCACTTCAGCAGGAATCCTGACACCTTTCAGTTTCAGCACCAGCCATGGCCAATGTTGCAATGTCTTTTTTTTCAGCTCTGAGATATCAGATATATAAGCATGTTTCTTGAGCCTTGTATGAGCTCCAAAACTCCTGTTCTATTCCACCTATCCAGAACTCTGCTACTTGGAAAACCTGTGTCCAAGTTTCCTTGTACCCATTTTTGCAAGTCAGACAGATGTGAGAAGGGGGAAATAGGTTTCTGCGAGAATAAATCTGCTTTGTTGGCTTCAAGCACTGAATCCCATATTCTCTCCATTTCCCACCATCCTCAGCCAGCTCAGAGGAGGCTGCTTCACTCTGGCTACACAGAGTCAGCAAGAAGGACCCCAGGAAGGTGAGGGTTTACAGATCACAATGACTTACATTTCATAGCTCCATCTGAACAGAATGAACGAGCTTCCCCTGCACTGCAGTGTTACAGATGGCAGCTCTGTAATGGGAGAAAAGGCACATCCACCAAGACCCTTCCTTCCCTGTTTGAATGAAACAAGCAATTAGTGGTTAGCAAAACCACCCCTAGGGCTGCAGGCTGGTGACATAAACAGGAGAAGGCTGGGAGAGGTGACCCAGGCTGTGCAGAGAGAACAGCTTGTCTCCACAGGGACGAGCACAGCACACTGAACTGCCTTCCCTGCAGAAGCAGCCAAGCAAACAAAGCTCAGTGTGCCAGGGCTCAGTGTCACGTGTGGTGGAATGACCCTTTTTAGTCCACAGCATCACCATCTCTGCTGACCATCAGCATCTGTCCCACCCCTGATCTGGCCAGGGCTTTCAGAGCCTCTCTGCAGGCTGGAAACATTTAGGACTTCCTTGTTATCCACCATATGAGAATGTGTTTGCACCAAATTCCCAGGGCGTGAAACATGCTGAGATTATTACCCAGCACTGCTGTGAGAAGCAGATGGTTTGCACTGAATCTGGCTGGCAGGCTGGTAGTCACAGCCATCCCTGCCCACGCCAGGTGAGTGGCCTGAGGAGGGACTGCTCCCAAAGCCAGGCTGCCAAGGTACCCACTCTCCCCTGGGACACACACAGACAAGTGACAGATCTGTGCGCAAAGGCACAGTCATTGCACTTTGTCACAGAACAGCAGAGCTACAGAGAAAAATGAATTTTTGATTTGTTTTGATTTAGATTTTGAAATGAATTCATACAAGCGAAAGAAGGAACTCTGCTAATAAAAACAGAGCACAGCAGGATTTGAGTGGCTATATTCTGTTACAGTGTGGTGACAGCCGATTCATTTAAAGGGTCTGAAATGCTAGTGCAGTTTTCTTCAATATATTTCTTCTGCCAAACACATCTTCCATTCAGAGTCTTTGTGGGAGAGGGAAGAGCCAGCATTTCACAGAGCAATTTAATCTGTTGGTTAGACCCTTTTAAAATTCCACCTTCTGCCTGAAGGCAATTGCAATCTATAATTTTTTTAAAAAAAAACTAAAGTCCAACAACAAAACAAACCCCAAAAAGACACCAGAAAAACCCCAAAACCATTATACAGAGGAACAGTGGTCTACTGGGGACAATAGGAGATGCATCAGAGAACTGGGAACAAAGAGGCTGATGCACAGGTTGGAAGGAATAAGCTTTCAGCCTCAAAAACAAGATGAAAGTCAACAACACATGATGCTCCGAGTGGCCTTTCTGACCCGTCTCATACTGTTCAGACTCCAGGTGCTGTGCTACCCTGTGGTCAAAGTTCACCCTTTGCTAACATGCTTTGTTCCTTACAAGTTGTTATCTGCTGGTTGTTAGATGACACTGATCCATAAACAAGACTTTTTCTCTAAAGGTCAACCCTTTCTGATTTCCTTCAAAGAAAATAACAGGCTGTCGCCTGACCAGGAAAACTAATAAAACTTGGTTATGCAAAGATTTATTTTGCTCTTTAACCAATATCTCCCCAGCTTACAGCAATATCACTCCTAGAACACCATTGCCAGGGAGCAGAAAGCATCACTCAGACCAGCCAAGGGCCAGGAGTGCACGGCTCGGCTCGAAGGCAGCTGCAATGCAGACCCCAGCCTGCCTGAATTCTGCTCATCCTTCTCACAGCTGGACACTTGTTTGGGTCTCTTCTACCCTACTGCTGTTTTCAAGTGAACCTGAAGCATGGCATGCTAATTATCTTCGGAAAAGAGCTTTAAAATTGGATGTATCAGCCAACAAAAATATATGTCCAGGGAAAATGACTTGCTGTCATATAAGCCTCTGATGCTTCTGCAACTGAACTGTCAGGGAGAAGGATGTGCACTTTGATCATTACCTCATGACACACCTTCATGTCTCCATGTGCTGCTGAAAATACGCTGTCGTTTTCCTGTGTGCCACAGAGGTGCTTTAAAGCAGACCTTACAACAGCTAAGTGGAGCAAATTCATGGCATTCTGGGCACTCAGCTGCATTTTAATCAAGATGAGGAAATGCATAGGAGCATTAACCTCTAGAGATCTGAACAATTTTAACGACTGAAATATAGTGGGGTTTTGTGCACATGCCTCAAAAACTGGAAGAAATTATTGGGAGGGTTCCCAGGGTCACCCTTCCTCTCTTCTTCCACACTTCGCCATCAAGACACAGCCTCTATATTAGTCTTTTCCTAAACACCCGAAGCTATTAAAATTCAAGTTTTTAATTTCCAGTTAGACTCATTAGACACAGATGTGCTTCTTCCAAACCCACTCAAGCATTTATAAAGGTCAGCTGACACGGTATTCCAGTCCTGCACAGCAATTAAAGCATGGCTCCACATCTGGAAAGCAATTCTAAAAATACCATTGCAGAATCCACAAATCTCAATGGCCCAGATCAAACACGCCCCACTTAAGTTCTCTAGGAACATCTTCTGGTAAGCAGCGTGCAATGTAATGCTCTGGCAGGATCCTTTCCCACACCCAGAACTGAAGATGCATGTTTTTAAGGACTCACAGCCATACTGTGGGAAGAGAGAATTGGCAGTGTCAGAGACTGCGTGATTTGACCTTTACCACTTCAACTACAAATGATGCTTCATGAAGCAGGATAATGACCATCTAGGTCTGGACTGAGCTGCTCTTATAAAAACAGCATTTTCCTGCCAAGGCAGGTGAGATCTAACCCAGGCAGCAACCTGGAAGAACACTCCCAACCACAAGTCAGGGGCATTCATTGGTTGAAGCTCTGAGAAGCCAAAGTCATCCTTTCCAGTTTAGAACTCCAAATCTTTATGCCCAATTATTTTCCTTATTTACTCTGTACCCTACACTGCTGGAATTGTTTCAGTCTTAGAGAGAACAAAACCCAAGAAGGCCTCACATCTTCAGGTAAACCAGCCTTTGAATCACAGAAATGGTGGTGGTAAAATCTGTTGACTCAATAAGAGCCAGAGAGGCTCCCTGGAAAAACATGCCTGCCCTATGTTCCACAGTGGTCCTTTCCCCACCAGTTCCACACAGGGCACTGTATTGTCTCTGTGATGATGCTAACAGAAGGATTTTCAGGCCTCAGACTCCCCAAAAAATGCAGCCTATCCTCCCAGCACTGCAGTAAGCCAGGACTGACGAATTTTATGCCTCAAGATCAGGACTAAAACTACTGAATGAAGACCATGTGTAATACAATGATTGTTAGTCCATGGTCAGCTATTTCTAGTAGGAAAGTTTACTGTCCTTTTAGTAGTGATTCCATGAACAGACATTATTCTGCGGTGAGAGAAAACGCACCCGTATCAGAACAGTTGAGTGTTTAGCAATAAGCTTTATGAAACAACAAATAGTGCAAATAAACATTTATTAATGAGAACAGAAACTCCACCAACAGAACATGTTGAAACAGAAGGCTCCATAAAGCTTTACAGAACATTAGAGTGTAGACCAAGCTGTGCTCTGCTGATCAGAAGAGCATGAAGACACAGGGCTTCACCAGGTTAAAATGACCTGCTACACAGAACTGGCAGCGAAAAACACATCTTTGCTCCCTCCAGTATATTTTTTGCTGCACTAGTTCTTTTCATTGCCTTGAGTTGCAAAGCAAAGATAGCAAGACAAGTTGAAGTGATTTATACCTTTACTAACATCAGAGACTTAAAATCATAAAGTGGAACATAAATTTAAGTCACTAACTCCATTTATGCAATAGTTTTTACAGTGATGACTGGTGTCTCTTAATTTTTCAGCCAAGGTTAACTTTCACTTTGCCACTAAACCTAAACTTATTTAATAATTACTATTTTTGCTAGTGGCATCAGTCTGCAAACAAAAGTAATCTCCCATCATTATGTTTGTCCAGACTCTGGTGTGACGATAAATGAATCTGATATCCTTCCCTCCAAATTCCTACTCTGCTGTTGAGACTACAGAATAGAAACTGGGGGTCAAGTACACAAAGCCAGCTTTTAAAAAGCAATGAGAAGTCTTAAAAGCACTGCACATCCAAATTATAAATGCATTTTGAAGCAAAATTGATCAAATTTCTGACCACGTATCAGCAACATTGCAGAACAAACTGGTCTCTGCCTCAGATCTCTTTCACAGATTGATGAAAACAAGAAAGCTTTTTCCCTTTTTCTTTCAATTGATTTCTCAACTGTGAAATTATTATTAATAACCTGAAAAATTTTTGTCATGCCCCTGAAGAAACAATTACCAAAGAAGCTGGGGCTTTGCACATCAATCTAGGCACCAGGTGTTCAGTGATTTGTCCAGATTGCTAGTTGGACCATCAAGTGCTGATGTCCCATGTTCTTCTAAATGATTTATTTAAATAGTAGAAAGTTTCTGGTTGATTCTGAATTAAATATATATCTTGAATCTTTAAAATAGTTGATTACACCTTTAAAATCAATTACTTTTGCCACTGAACTGCCTGGCAAGCTCCATACAATTACCTGTCACCTGACAAGACATCAATGAGCTAAGACTGCAGCAATGAGCAATAGTATCACTACCCAAAATTCTCCAGCAAAGCACTGTTTCTGCACATCTCTGCAATTTCCCTTCCACTACAAATCCAAACACCTCCATCTTACCTCTTTCTTCTTAAAAAGTGTGTGTAGTAACCACCACATTTCCTAATTTTACAGTGTTCCCAGAAACATTCTTTAAACTTCGATATCAAAGTGCTTCTCTTCTTAACTGTCTCTTTCACACAGGAGCTCTAGAACTGATTGCTCAAAAGAAAAAGAAAGGTTGAAAAGTGTTAGACAACAGGCTGACAACTAACCAGACACCTCTCAAGCCTCACCACTCGTCTCCAGGGAGCAGGAGTGTGTCTTGCCTTGTTCAGATTGGTACAGGACACTCATACACACTTAACCAAATGCTGCTTTCTCTCTTCCAGAAGCAGAAGCAGTACTGCTTTTTCACAGAGGTGGTAAAAACAATGTGCAGTCTTGAGTATTTGCAGGAAAAACAACACTCCCTGCTTTTGAATTCTGTTCTGCAGACAACCAGGTGATGAGAAGTACACTACAAAATAAGGAGATGTCTGAAGACCAGAGTCTTTAATGCTTTAAGTGATTAGTTGAGTGACTTACCTCTCCATAAATGTACTGAAAAGAATTTCTCAAAGTGTAATTTAAAATAAAGTCACAAAAAAGCTGGAAGTTGCTCAAACTTGAAGGTATTTTTTATGCTGCAATTTCTTTTGGTTTCTGACATGCTGATTTCTATACCTGTAATGTGGAGGGGCTGGCCTTGGCTGTGCAACCAATTTACAGGGACAGGAAAATAAGAGGGGTCCAGCAGAAGGCAGAGGCCTCTCTCCCTGAAAATTCTGAAAAAGAAGGTAAATTTATGCTGAATTGTTTGGAATGAGAAGCTCATGCTGAGAGGACCACTGGAGCCATCATTCACAGCAAAAAGTGCACTCCCAATGCATATATCAAAGTGCTATATTCAACATTCCCCCCAAAATCTCACTCCATTCCACCAGATTTGGTTTGCATCTACCACAGTTTTGGAAATTCTGACCTTGGAAAAGATTTGACTTTTAAGGGCTGTGACTTTCTATCTGAAGCCTTGTTAGAGGTCATTGGCCTCTGGCATTTCTTTGTCAGCACTACTGCTGCCTAATTACAGCCTAATTGCTGCTTTCCTGGAGGAAATCCCATCTCTGAACACCCAACAAGCCTGTGGCTCCCTCTTCTGTGTGTGTGTCTAATGGATGGGTTGCTGATTTGAAGTTCTCCAGGGGCTCTTTCCCTCTGCTCTGCTACAGCTGGTCATAGATGTGACAGCCTGTGTCACACCTCTGGTAGTGTCCTGACCTGTGTCTGCTACTTGCTACACCCTGTCACACACACACATGCAAAAACAACTCAACCTCTGCTGGGAAACTGCAAACCATCCTTCCTCAGCTGCTTCACCTCCAGTCTCTTGCAGACACAAAAAAACCCTTGGTGGCTACCACACCAAGAACTGAAACAGGCAATTGCACACAAGTACACATGGCTGTACCCCAGTATTCAAAACAGGATCTGACCCCGTGGCAACCTGAAGTAATGTGGGGGAACAGCAGCAGAAGGGCTGGCAGTAAGAAGACAGTCTAAGAAAGGCATCTGTGGTGATACCTTTGAAAGCAAACTAGCCGATTTGCAGAACCGTCACGCAAAATACTGACGTCTTTATCAAGAAAAAGCCTCAAAAAAAAACAGTCCCAGGGCAGGAAAGCCTCAAATCTCTGCTGAGCGCAGTCATATGGATGTCTGGGAATAACAGGGCTGCATCACGGAGCTGAGTGCCTCCCAGACTGGCCAGAAAATGACAGTGCATGTTCAGTCCTTTGGGGCTGCTTGTCCTAAGAAACAGAACCCTGCACTGCAGCTCAAAGCCAGAACCAAGGCACATTCATACTACAAACAACTGGCAACAACTTTTTACATAATTTTTTCCACTCAACACACTGACCCAAGTCTAGCAGAGGCTTATATTGTAGCTCACACATTTATTATATTTTATGTTACTGTCCTAAATCAAATACTTACTAGAAAAAAGTCCTTTGCAGTTGCTCCTTTGAACACAGTCCTCCACAATCTTTTGAATAAATCTTTGCCTAAGCTTGTTTACATACCCATTCACTTGTTCTATACGCTACAGCACACAGGTAATTTAAAACACTTATTAATGGCTTTCCATTGTTTCCAGAGCCTAGTGCACCATGGCAGCATAGCAGCCACCTAAGGAAATCACCAAAAATATTGGAAAAACATTCAGTGACTAAAATTATTTCAAGCAAAATCAGAACAGACACCAGAGGCCAATCCACACAGCTCGCCCTGTTCTGTAACACTTTCCCAACAGCTGCAGGATGCAAAAAATCCTCCACCCAAAACACCTTTCAAATTGTTTGGAGGACCATGGCAGCATAGCTGGCAATAATCTGCAAAAGCTGACCCCAGTAATCGCTGCCTTGAGCAAATAAGAAAGATGAACAACTCTATGCAATATTCTGTAGCACTTACAATCTGCTTGGAAATTTAATTACAGCTTAGTCCGGTGAGTGACTGTCAAGAGGAGCCATGTTTTCTACCCTATTTCTTAAGCAACTCTACTTGTACTTGGGTTTTCATGCTGCCACCCCTGTAGCTACCTACAAAACCCATCCTTTAGGACACGTAAAACTAAAGGCAAGTAAGTGAACACCAAATAATCTTTCCCCTGACTCTCTCTCCAGAAGTAGCCTCGCTGGAAGCAGTTTGAATTTGTGAGTAAGTGAAGACGTAACCAAGAGGCCATAAAACCCTTGCATGACCAGCAAGCACTCTTGCACAGCTTAGAGGCAAATCTCTCTCAAGTGGCTAAAACATTTCAGTGTTCTGAGGGACTTGCTACCAGCAGAGATAGTGCAGTGCAGCTGAAAGACAACTCCACTTAGCTTTAAAAAAGTGACCTGAGGTATAATTTCATCAAAAAAGCACAAAGCTTACTGAAGGCTAAATTACTTGACGTATGGGACGGACCTTGCAGTTCTGGAAGGCTCCATGCTGGCATGTCGGGACAGAGATGCTTACTTAACATTAATTCAGGTGTCTCTAGGCTATGCTGGAGAGTTGATGTGGTTACAGCACAGATGCACCCTGAGATGGTCCTGGAAATGGAGAACAGTACCACATATCCAGTCATTTTCCACTCATTTCTAACAGCCACCACCAGCATGAAACCAACAGCTAACTACATCACATCATATCCCATACTGGACAGGACGTTCCTTCCACAAAACAGGCTTAAGAAACCCATTAGAATAAAGAGATACGTAGCTCATAATGAAAGACACAGTTACATTCCATGCCAGTTATCTAAAGGACACAGCCAAATCATTATAAGAGAAAAATTGTTAGAGAAATACTTTTTATTTCTGGTAAAATCACACTTGCATACTTCTTGCCTATATAAGTATGAAACAATTTCAGAATTGTAGGTCCCATATCAAGCTAGCTTGTAGCATCCTGTCTGCAGGAACAAGAGGACTGCTGCTCAGGGAGAACACAGGATGTGGAAATCAGTCTTGCAAAAGGCTCTTTCTAGCCTACAGTGGCTGCTGACTATCACATGACTTCATCAAGAAGAACCAGGGGATAGACAGGCAAAAATCGATAGTGCAAGATCACATTAGAGATCACCTCTGGAACACAAGTGTCCAGTTCTCAGGCGCTGTAAGGTTCCCTACACTGTTTCCTTGTTAAGATAGGACTAATTTTACTTTGGGTTGTTTTCAATGGAGAACTCTCAGTGTTTCCAGGAGAGCCAAGAGCTGCTGAGCTCCAACAGGAAGTTCACATGTACAGTTTATTAATTTAATCTTGTTTCTCCCTCATCTGCCTTGTCAGTTTCTTAGGAGATGGCTGATGCTTCCACAGGGAGACCTGCCAGAAGGCACTGCTGACATGTGAACCCCAAATCCATTTTTTAACCTTGGACATAGAAGGTGGGCATTGTGTGGTTCCAGTGTGTTTACCCCGACCATCCAGGAAGCAAGGAAAAGACAGACAAATAGGAAACCTGTTCCACAGTGGAAAGACATTTAAAAAATAAACAATTGAGAGCAGAAATCCCTGATCTCGTTAGCATTGCTTCAGTATCCTCAAAGGGCTGTCAGAGCTCTCTTCATTTGTGGGAAGAAACTTTGTTTGTACCAAAAAGAATGGAAACATTAAATATAAATCTAATATTCAGTAAGTTTACAGCATGTTGGTTACCCATAGCAACACAAAGGCACTATTGCCAGACTCCCCTTAACTGAGACTGCAATTTTAATCAATATTAACTGAGTGCACATCCAATCAGACATTTATTCTTAACACAGAGCTGACATTTAAGTATGACTATCAGGTTCAGAAGCTATTTTTCTAGCACCTAGACCTGAGAATACCACAAAATTAACCTGTTCTTAATCAACACTGCACACAGAAAGTTTAAAGCTTACAAAGAACAATCATTTATTTTAGAGAAAAGACTTTAAATTTACAGTTTCTACTGTCTGCCACCTCTTCTTCTGGACAGGAGAAGTTTCTGACTTAGAGCTCTTTTGAGAAACAGCAGCCCAGTCTGCCATCGTCAAGGGGCACAGCAGATCAACAAGACAACAGTTTTCAAAACAATGATATACATCACCCCAAGTGGACCATGTTTCTTCTTTCCTCCAGCCTTTTTCCTGGCAGTCTGGGCAAAAAGTCTCTTGTGCTTACCAGAAAATTTTACTGATTTTGGCTCATTGGGAGGTTTCCATGACTCTTACCCACCTTCTACACGTTTTAGGCCAGAGGTAAAACCCTTCAGCACCAGTTGTTCAGGTTCATCCCTTTTTCGATAGCTCTTTAGTAGAGGCAGGTTCTCAGATAGGATAGATTAAAAAGATTCAGAGGGGAGAAGAAAAATTCTGCTTCGTTTTTATAACTGCCCTTCAGCAGACAATAGTGGATGGAGCTTCAACACAATTTTAACCTTAAACAGGGAATCACAGAATATTCTGAGCTGGAAGGAACCCACAAGGATCACTGAGTTTGAACCCTTAAGTGAATGGCCAGTAAGAACCAGTTCTTAAGGCAAGGCCAGACAGGTGGGAGCAATTTGTCAGCCACAAATGCCAATGCAGGCAAAAGGGCTGAAGCAGGTGACATAAGCAGGTGTACTAGTTTTAGCTGGTGGCCACAATCAGACACACACTGCCTACACGCCATGTTCCACACATGGTTTTGGAGCAGACCACGATATTTTGATTTCTTTGGACTGCTAAGTGTGTACCTGCTATGCCAAAACAGCAAAACAACAGGAAGGCTTTGCCTTGCAAGCCCTGAAGTACTCCAGCATACCCAAACTTGTCAGAGCCCTGCAGGTAGCAAGGGAGCTGCCACATGGGCCTCCCACCATCCACTGGATAATTAGCCAGATGGCAAGCCTGCAACAAAGCCACCATGAGGCAGTCCATGTTCCTGTTCACTGAACCTTGTAATGCAGCTTAATTTCTCCCATCTAAGCCCCGAGAGCTGCTGTATCTCTTGCCTGTTTTCTAGATAACATTAGGTATCCAGAAGGGAGCTGTTTGCATTAAAAATAGGAAGTGTCACAGTAAGCACATTCTATAAAAGCAGGGGAGAATATTTTAAAGAAAGCATCTGAATAATACTGGCTGTTCTTCTTGCTACTACCTGGCCTCTGTATTCAAGGGGCATCCAGCACAGTAAATACTATCCTGTGGTTGAGTTCAAGGGAGCAAAGTCCTGATTCAGCACCACAAGCACTGCTAAATCTATATAAATCCTTCTCCAAGTTATGAGAAGTAAGTAAGGACTTCCAAGGGCAGCTCCCCTGGAGATCAGAATGAATACTCTTTAGTTGCCTCACCAGCAACTTTTAACTCCTGGGTTTGTTTTCAAAAACTTGAGCACGAGAGTCCCTCAATATACATCATGATTCACAGCCTGACACTGGGGCTGGTCAGTGTCAAGTCCTGTGATGTTTCCTGGCATGGATAATCACAAACTATAACATTCAAGACTGTGACCATACACCTTGCTGTGGAACAAGTGACAGAAGCATACAGCAACTCTGCATTAGGTGCAAAGCAGCTAAGTTTACACATTTGCGTAAACAGGGCTTAAACACACGCCCAGGATGTTAGAAACTGGCCATTGTGCATGGTTTTCCTTAAAACTGAGAAGTCTGTGCACTATAACTGATAGGCAATGCACTATGAAACACTTCTGTTTCACCACAGCAATAATTTCTTTCAGATAACTTGTGCAGACACTTATAGCTTCAATATTTCACCCACTAGAAATACTGCTGGAAGGGAAACACCTAGTAGCCAACAAAAGCTTGTTGCAGTACCAAAGCCAGCACCACTACCTGAGTGAAAACTGGAGTGATGCTCATTATCCCAAGAAGGACTGATCATATCTTTCCTACCAGAAGTTACTGTACTTCAATAACATAAAGCAACAAAGTATGAATAATTTTTTCAGCACTGGTAGCTGTAATAATCTCAATCAGTCCTTCACACCAATATGATAAATAGGCACATTTCAAGGAAAGATGCTGGTCTTCTCATCAGTCTATGAACTGAGGTTTGGAATGAAACAAAAAGGTATAGGTTTCTCCCTTATTTTTTATTTCTTGACTTCAGAGGCAGGAGAGAAAGGAAACCAGAGAGAAAAGTTGAAAGAGAAACTTTCATTCAACATCAAATCATGACAGCTAGTGGTAGAACTCTATCAACACCAGGAAAGAGAAACCTCTATTAAAAAAAAAAAAAAATAAAAGGAAGAGTTCTTCAGAATAACAGAAAACAAAACCAAAGCTGGGAGAGTTGGTAAAAGCACTGACACATCATGGGGTTGCAAGAGCAGAGCAAGCCAGCTGTGAGGGTTCACAAACACAGCTCTGCACAGCTGGCAGAAGACCCCTGCAATGGCTTTTACCCCAGAGACAGACACAGTGTGTTACCTTGCATACCCACAGTAACTTTCCCCACACAGTTCACCAGATTTGATTATTGCTCTTGGAGGCGTTGCAGTTTCCAGCATCAAATCGTACCTTGTTTTATTCACATACAGATCCTGCTTACAAAGGACACACAATTATCTCTGAAGATAGAACTATCACAAGACAGTAAGACTAATATTGATACAGATTAATTTTAATTGCACAGTAGCATTTACATTATCATAAAACTCTGATAAGAAACACAGCATTCAATTTAAAAAAAAAATAAATTGATTTTGAACCATCATTTCTTCAGAGTTCCAAGGGAACAGGCCTGAGGTGTCATTTCCTTTAGTGTATTTCAGTAAGAGAAGGTGGCATACGCAGATTCTACATTTAACCAGCACTCCCCACTGAGATCTCAAAGCAACAAGCTTGTTCACTTTCAGAAAGTATCCAGTTGCCATTATTGAAAGTAACTACGTGATTCTCATTTGTTCCTTTAGGAAATTATGATTGAAATGAGAGCCAGACTAACTGATTTATTTCCACGGTTGTGCTCCTGAAGGAAAAAGCGCATCATCACTTTTCAGTGCCTCTTTTCAAAGACTGAAAACAGGACTTAGGACTTGGACAACACTTGTACTTGGCATTACATATTCAAATCCTCTGTTAAGCCCTCTGTCTTGCCTTCATATTACACTCACCACTTACCATGGCAGGGGTCTCCTTCCAGCAGGACTGTACCTGCATCCTCCTACCACTCCACTCCCCCTTTTCATGCCCTCTCATTTATTCACCTTCCCCTGCAGTGTTCTGCCTGCCCCAGTCTCATTGTGCTCATACCATTCTACTTACGACCCTGAAAAAAAATCTGTCAACTGCTGAGTTGTAGGGTCCTTCTTTGTGGATTTAAGTGAGATTTCTAACAGCTGCTCCATCCCTGAGGCATCAGCCACCCTGGTGGTCTCCTCTGTCATTTACTTTTTTAAGCGCTTCACAGAGCACAATTTACTGATGCAAGACAGGACAGAGACCAATCTCACTAGGAAGTTAAATACTTCCCACCTACTTACTCAAAGGTATGATGCTCTGAAGCATGCAGCCCTTTGAAACGGCTTGGGCTTATTGGTTCTGTTTGGTTTGGATTTTATAAGGTATATAAGGAGACTGATACAGACCTTCTCTGTACTAGGGGATGTGCAGGTTTATCAAGAGTCCACTAGTTCTGTGCAACTGAAAATAATGCTGCATTTTAGTCAGGTCTGGAGACAGACCTGCACCTGTGGCAGAGCAGAGCAACACCAAGATGTCCACTGACCTGGTGGCATATCACGGGGTAATGGCTCCTTAAGCCTCCTTAGGATGTAGTTCTCTCTCTTCCCTTCCATCACTGGTGCTGAGATCTCAGGGATCAACCCTTCCATCCCAGAAGACACCTTTCCTCTCAACTTAGAGCTTTCTGACATGCATCCATTGCTCAGTACACTCCTCTGTCCTAAATAGTTTGCTCATTCCTGATACAAATCCAGTTGGGTTTCAGAGTAGCAACTCAAGTCAGGAAATATTAATTAGGTGGAAATATTCACTGGATGTGGTTGGTGGCTCTTCAGGTGATCTGCCAACTTGAAAGAGGGCCAGATTTACAGAGCCCCTTACTGCACTCCAGCAAGCCATAAAACAATTTTAAACAAATCTCAGAGGTTTATTAGCCCTTTCTTCATCCTACGTTAGAGGAATTACCAAGACATCCGTAAATACCAGCAGATGGAAAGTAGACATAGTCAGAACTGCTAAATCATAAAATCATCATAGAATCATAGAATAGCTCGGATTGGAAGGGACCTTAAGGATCATCTAGCTTCAACCACCCTGCCATGGGCAGGGACACTTTCCACTAGCCCAGGTTGCTCAGAGCCCCATCCAGCCTGGCCTTGGACACTGCCAAGGATGGGGCAGCCACAGCTTCTCAGGGCTACCTGTGCCAGGGCCTGCCCACCCTCACAAAGAGGAATTTCTTCCTAATATCTAACCTAAATCTGCTCCCTTTCAGTTTGCAGCCATTAACCCTTGCCCTACCATTACACACTATTGTAAATAGTTTCTGTCTTGTAGGCTCCTTTTAGGTACTGGAAGGCTGCAATTAGATTACCCTGAAGCCTTCTTTTTTTCCAGGCTCAACAATCCAAATTCTCTTAGCCTGTCCTCATATGAGAGGTGCAACAACTCAATTTTTTTGTACTTACTGTTAAAAAAAAAAAGTTTCTACAAGACAGAAGTAAAGCAGTATTAAAATAACTTCAGAAGGCATCCATCTGGTCCTTCTAGCTTTTATGAAGTCTGTAACTTGAACTGTTGACACCCTTCAGGAGAGGGTTAATCTGAATCCTAACCATACAAGCTAGGCCATGCCTGTTAGGTGCCTCTTGCCCTGTGAAGGGGACTCTAGATCCCACCACCACTCAAGTGAACGCAACACAATCCCCTCTTTCAGATAGGAACAAATGTACAGAGGACTTGGCTGCGGCACATATTTGCAGGACCTTACTGAAAATTAAGCAGGTAGCTCTGGTTTCGAGTGCTATACATGCTCACCACCCGAGCGCTGCCTGCACCAGCTGATCCACTGTGAGACTCAAGATCAGTGTCTGCTTACAGACCTGGGCTGCAGGCAAACACCCGAGGCATTAACTGAAGGTCATGCTAACAAACACAGCAAAACTTCCCTGGAAACTCAGGAAAGGACAACAGCTAGCTGTTGAAAAATCTGACCCAGCAACACAAAATGGCAACTGACACAACTAATGGTAAAGGATGGTATTTCCACATGCATAACAATGTTTTGAAGTTTGAGAGGATTCTGGTGGCAGTGACAGATCCATAAGGGCATTCAGATCCATAAGGGCATTCATTATTCACTGCAATATAGGATGGGTGGCGCCAGGGAAGCAGCCCTGTCTTTGCAGAACAGGCATAGATCCATCTGAAAACTACACACACACATTGTGGTAGTTACTCCAGAAGAAAAGGCTAAATGAGGACTACTGAAGTTACATCTGGAAGTGATCCTCATTAAATTGAGTATGATTTACCAGTTATCATCATTGGCAATCTGCAGAATTAAATGCCATGCCCTAAGTAACGCCCAAGGAAGAGCACTTCTACCTTTGCATGGTAAAAAGGATGAGCTGACTTCAATCTTGAAAAATTACAGTATTTGTCATGTTTATCAGTTAAAACCACAGCCTGAAGTGCAGCTTCAGACTATTAAGAGAAAGTTCTTCAGCCCCACTAAACCCAAAGAACAAGCCTGCAATATCAAGGGGATAAAAACTCAGCAAGGGCCTAATACACTTCAGAACATCAAGCTTGGAGCGGTATTTAATAGACCTGCTTCATCCATGCCTCCTGGCCCTCTGTGTGTCAGCATGAAAACGTTATCACTGTTGCACTCGACTGCTGACAATTCCCTATGATGTTAATGAGTTCCAAATTTATGCTAAGTCTCCCTGCAGGTGCTTCTGCAATATCTTCCAACTGAGATACCAATGGAGGGTACCTGTGGTAAAAGCATCTAGCTTTCTCCCAGTTATTAATTACTACTAAGCCAGACTTCAGTGGTCATTTGAAAAGTCTTTCAAAAACCCCAAATAAGCTGGCCTAGAAAGGAGTCAACAAAAACACCTCAGTACCTGGTTTTGACTTCCTAGACATCTGTGGGAAAAACAATTGACATGTTCCTATCATTGTGATGAATCTTTCAAAAAAGACACATCAGAAAACAGAAATAAAGTGTTTGATCCTCAAAGCAATTAAGATTTTCAAGAGCTGCCAGGACCTATTGTGCAATCAAGTAAATCTGCAACGACAGAATAACCTCACAGCTTTTTTACAGGATTATCCATGGTTATTCAGCATCACAGCCACTGTCAAATGGACATGGATTAACAAGAAAGAGTAAGATTTCTTGCTCATAACAGAGTCATAAAGGATGAGGAAACAAAGCAAGCCAGCAAAAACACACACTTCTTATGCCAGAAAAAACACTTCATGCCTCTACATCCAGGAGCTAGGACATTTAGCCACCAGCTCCCCAAAAACCAGCACTGCTATACATGCACATAGTACCAAATATTGATTCAAGGGAAAACTGTGGCACTATTAGAGTCTCTATCATGGAACACTAGTTTCCAGATCAGAGTTGAAGAGAAGGATGGGGTCTTGGCAACACACACACACACACGCATTATTTTTTCCACCTCATACACAGACTGAACAACCAGGGTCCCAGTCACTGGAAAGAGCTGAAGTGTGCACCTGGTTCACCCCTCTGTCAGATCAAGCACACCCTAGAATCACAAACGAAGCGGCAAGCAGTGCAATCTTCACACTTCTAAAAGTCAATGCAGAAGCACCTCTAGACCTAATGTGTGCTACCAGTTAAACTCATGAGACAAACTTTTTTTGCTGAGTTGGTCTCTAGCTGAAGAAATTTTCCCCCAAAATTCACGGATTAATCTTTAAGAATTCACTGTTGCAAATATAGAACCTTGAAGTTAATAAAAGCTTATATCTGACATTTCCCACTGCAGCATGAGGAAACTTTTTTTTCCTGCAGAAAGCATGGATTATAAATTCTATGTAGCTACATAATCCAAATAAAGCGTTCTCCCATAACCAGATAATCTCTTTACAATAATTCTTACATGCACAGCATGGATCATCTCAGTTATTTTCACAATCGTTTTGCCCTAATTTTTGCAAGAAGTACAAGAAATCCTTTTCACAGAACTGCTTTTGCGATATGCTTTCTAAGGTACCTCCACCAAAGGGTTTGGCTCTGCTGGAACCGATGAGGACACGGATCAGTATGACTTTTTACTCCATGAGAGCAGAGGAGGAATTGCTAGTGTTTGACAGAATCCTAGACTATATCTTCAGGTTTTCCATTAGCATCCTGAAGTGGCAATTCATGCCAGTTAAATCTCTATAGATGTGTCACAACATGTTTTCCAGAAAACCTGGACTTGCTCTAACTCCTTTACCATACTCATTTTCCCTTAATTGTAGCACAGTGATCAAAACTGGAATCTGATCCAGCTTTAGACACACACACATTATCAGAAATGGAATCACTAACCAGCAGTTTCTCCTTGACTTATCAACTGCCAGCAACCCAACGTGAAATGCAGCTTTTACACGCTCCAGTGGGCTGGGTGACCTCCATCTTCTGAGCCTGTGAACATGCTGTTCCTGTAACTATTCTCAGAACTCCCTATTCACTTTTTTTCCCCTCCTTATATAAAAGGAAATCAAGATTAGAGATCTACAGGCCTAAAAGAGACTGATGGGGGGAGGGAGTAATGATAAGTCTTTCCCTGGACTACAACAGAATTTTGCTGCAAGATTCTTTGACATTTAAGAATCCTAATCTTAAAAAACAGAAAAAGCTTTTGCTGCTGTTTCCATATCACATTGATCCTGTGAAAGCCCTGTTACACACTCCCGTTGCCAAACTGTCCACATATCCCTTCAGATTGTCTCAAGGGATGTTATGCTTGGCTTTCTCTTGCTCCACACGTATTCCACAGTAGGATGCAATGACAAACAAGGTTCAGGTATTATGCATTGCCTTGTGCTTTCAAAATAAATCCACATTTGCAACCATTAGGGCTCAATGCCACAACTAAAAAGACACTAGAGCATTTTGATGACACAGGCTGTACTTATGCTAATCTATTTTGCCTCTGGAACAAAGCTGTCCCACAGCAGCATGAGAGGCAGCATTGCTGCAGAGGGGAGGCTATTCCACCAGAGCCAGTCCCTGTACAGACACAGGAGCACTGCACATTTCTCTGCACACCTCAGACCCTGCTCAAAATTGCACAAATCTGTAAGGGTGAACCTCCACTAGTTTTGTTGCATCAGTGGGATCGCCCTTTTCCATGCATTAACTGACAAGGCAGTGCCTGCAGACCTGTATGTGGTGTTCAGATGGAGAGTCTGCCCTGGACATCACAGATTTTCCATTTGCATCACATGCATGTTGTTGGGGAAAAAGTCATGCTTTCGTACAAAGCAGTACATTGTTTCTAGAAGCATCAGTCACAAGATCGTGCCAGACAAAAGCTTTGCAATGCCATCTCTGACTAGAAACACTCCTAGTTTTTTTTCCATTTACACTTGCACCCCATGCAATGCACATCTCATTCCCTCTCTCTTCTATTTCTCAGGTCAGTTTGCTCAAACAGCTCCTTGGATGTTCAGGTTCTGCGGACTTTGGAAACTTTGAAATTTGCCTTTTACTGCACCTCAAGCTACTTGAAACAACTGATGACAAAACAAGTGTCAGATTAGAAATTAAGCCCCGCAATTGAGAGCCTACCAAATGAAGATAAGCCCCATGAGTATTAAAGTAGTAAGTACTTTCCTCTACTGTGATAAACACTACAGGTAAAAAAAGCCTTTTTAATCAGAGATTTCTAACCATGGCCACAAAACAATAACATTTAATTTACGGAATTGCTCCACTTATACAGAATCCAAACATTTTCTGAAAAAATAAGCACCACCACCATGGCTCTTATGCATTTTGTTTGTTTGACAGTCTCTCAACATAAAGAATACCTTGAGGATCAGACTGGGTTTGCTGGACTCTGGCACCTCTTTCAGTGATATATATCACAGAATCACAGAAGGCTTGGGGTTGCAAGGGACCTCTGGAGATCATCTGCTCCAACCCCACTGCTGGAGCAGGTTCACTTAGGGCAGGTTGCACAGGATCATATCCAGGTGGGTGATGAATGTCTCCAGAGAAGGAGACTCCACAACCTTTCTGGGCAGCCTGTTCCAGTGCTCAGCCACCTGCACAGTATACAAGTTTTTCCTCATACGCAGATGGAACTTCCTGTGGAAATTCATGGAAATTCACTGGGGAGGCAGGGGAGCAAGCAATAACTAGATCAGCATAAGCATCCCTGACATTGATGCAAGAAACATGATTGGTTTTCACCTGGGGTCACATACAAACAAGAACATGAAGCAAGACATAACCAAGGTAAACAATTTGCTTGAAAATGGGTGTACTAAATCACTAACCTACATTCCCATGCAATCAGTAAAGCATGCAAGGGAGAAATGATCATTAGTATATTGCTGCTCTGCTTGGCTTACGAAAAGAGACTGTCTACAGGCTGCATGCTGCAGAGCCCGAAAGATCAGCTGCTCATATGAATGGAAGTCGGTTCAGGAAGGACACTGAAAGGAAACTGAGAAAAACCTGAGTTGGACAAGCAGAAGGCAAGACACCGTGTCATGGCTGAAGAGGAACAATTCTGATGGTCTTGGATGCTGAAAGAAACAGAAGCTCAGCAGAAAAGCTCTAACACAGTCTATTCTGGAGGCAATGTTTCAGGAAGCCTGTGGAGAAAGACATTGCAGATCACGGATAAGGTACGTTTGTGCTACCTGCTGCAGCATTGCACAGAGAGTCTAAACAATGTGCTCTGGCAGGCAGACAGTGCTGGGTTACAGAAATCACTTGGTAGATAGTAATTTGACAGCCTGGCCTATACAATGACTTTGTTGACAAGTTTTCTCCACTAACTCCAGACAGACAAATTGTCAACAGGGGCAATAAAGCTGCAGCTATGCAGCAGAACCTACTAAGCTCAGGAAGGATTTAAATACGTTCTACCAAAATAACTTTTTCACAGGCAGAGGCTGCATCTCCACTAGACAGCTCACCAGTAGAACTGGAATAACTTTTTAAGACATAGCAAACAGTACTTTCTTTTTTCCCTTCTCTAAGGGAAATAAGGTCTTATCCATCTTTAGAGAGGCAGTGCTCTTCTCAACAAAAGCAACTTGCGCTGCCTCCAGCTTTACTAAAAATAACAAACCTTCCTCAGACCACAAGTAAGATGATTCTGCAACTGGGATGCAGCCAGTACACTCAGTGTGTATTTAGGAGAGCATTTATTTGTGAAAAGGTTTCCTGCAGCCATAAACCTTGCTATCCTGTGAAGCACTGATGGATGTGTCTGAAACCTGAGCAGATTCCCTAGCAGGTATTCTTCAAAATTAAGCAAATTTCCACCTACAATTTCATTCACTCTAACTCAGTATCCTCAGACACAAATCAGGGAAACAAATGTTTGCCTTCTCCTGCATACTACAAAATGGACACCAATTCATTGCAGAAGATTACACTTTAAAACTGAAAGAATAATAGACTATACAGGCTTGGAGCTGGACTGACGGATTTATTAGTTGCAAGTGGCTGCATCACTACCATGTCAGTTTTATACTGACAGATATAGAAGAATAACCTTAGCGGAACCTTATACTTGAAATGGCACAAGACCTCACCGAAGATGTATGTCATGTGCGAGTTTGAGGGGAAAGTGTAGACACTTTCTACAGACTGTCTGTGGAAAGTGACAAATAACTGATCTACACAGAAGCCAAAAGACAACTATGTTAGCCAAGGTCTTAAAAAATCTGGAAGAAACAGGCGTGGCCTTTCGCCAGCTCCAGTCTTAATCCCCTGCCCCACATAACAAACAAGTGACAGGGTCTCCTCCTCTATCTTCACCAAGTTCAATTTTCAATTTCACTGAAAGTAAGATGTACCTCTAGAAAGGTCACAGTCCTGTTGGTAAGCTTTCCTAAGGGCTTTCCTGGAATGAAGGCTTGCAGAGTTGAAGGCATGCCTTGTTCTCCTCTTTCACCCTGACATTTTGTTCTTCTCCTCTCCTCATGAATCTGCCACTACCTGTTGGTATATCTGTAGCAGAAATTGCTGCCTGAGTGGATATTAACAAAGATACAGATAATAAACTCTTGGGAATTATGGAAGAATCCCAAGAGGGAGCTATGCAGATTTAATTGTTCATAGAGTTTACTGTCCCCCTTTAAACATATCCCTTTGCGCCAGAAAGATTTCTAAACATGACTGGGAGAACACCCTGTACAAAGAAGTGGAGAGGAAGCAGCAGTGTCCCTGCAGACACAGTGAGAGCTAGAACATGCTCCCATGCCCTGACAGCTCATCCGCTAGCTGCAGCCATCACATCCCTCACTACTGCCATTCAGGAGCCTGTGCTGGATCACTGCTGGAGTTTCAGCCTGGCCTGAGGTGGTAATAAAAATGTCCCTGTACCTCTGCACCACAGGCCTTATGTGGGACAGGGAGGTGACAGGAGAGAATTGACTGAATTTAGGAAGGTAATCTTTAGCCTACTGCTGTAGGTGACACCACAGCACACCAAAAAAGCTGTATAACTAAAGCAGCACTATCTGAAATAATTCTATTTCAGAACGCACAGTACTGCAACACTACAAATCTCATGTACTGTAGATATTTACAAAACACATGTCTCTGTAACCCCTGGGCTACATTATAATGAATATATACAAGGATGACATTTTCATTTTAGAAATTTTTTCCTTCCAGAAAGAGAAGGAGTTTGTGTATTTGCACTAGACACCTAATGTTATATTAACATACTATTTGTAGGCCCTACAGGTATAGCCTTTCTTTTTGCTTCTTAGTTACTTTTGTTTTTCTATTCTTGAGTTTTTTCCCCTATTTTAGAGATGGATGAGAAAAAACAAAGAGATCTCAACACACAGCACAGCTTTTTTAGGCTGATATACTCAATACTTTCCAAAAATAAAGAAGGCAAATTATAGAAGCATACTGAGCACCCGTGCTGTCTGCTGACTAGAATTACAGTATGTTTTTTAAAAACTAAGTATCCAGTAGGTAATCTAATCTTTTCTTTTCTTGTGTTTTTTTTTCTTTTCTCTTCTAATGTTAAAAAAGCTGTATAGAAATGCATCTGCTGTACCTTCAAAGTTTCTGAAAATCTTACACTTCCAGGATCAGTGCAGATTTGGCATCTCAGCTGAAAAAGCCAACAGCATCACTGTAGGATTTGGCTAAGCAAAATACTTAGGTTGGCTGTCATCATCACAACTAGAGCTACCAGTCTGAGGTCCCTGCTGGCAAAGAACCAGGCCAGCCACAATGCTTCAGAGCGAGATACAGGAACCACCAGCCCAATTTCTCTGGAAAGAGCTCCCATTTTTCATGTGAGTTGAAAACCAGAAAACTGAAATACTGCGTTCCTGCTGCTGTTTTCAGAACACGTGCCAAAGTCTCAGGAGTTTGTGTCAAAGCTCCACTGAAGTTGCTGCACTTTGATAGATGCATTTACTTTTGAAAAGTTGTACTGGTGCCATGTGGGCAAAAGCACTTCTACTGTGCTTTCACTTACGTGCTAAGAACAGAAAGTGCCTGCATTGATGTATGGGACTAAAATGTGATCCAACACTGTCACCTGCCAGTTTGCCACCAAATGCCAGCCAGGGCCTGGTGTGTGCAAGAGACACAGGCTCAGGAGGGTTCCAAATGCCAGCAGACTCAAGATACAACCCCACTGTATCATATTCGGTACATTTCATTTTAACATAAATACCAAGGATTTGGCAAGAGTTTACCTAACAATCCAAAACAGAGACTTATAAATCACAGGGAGAGCATGCAGTGAGGCTCCAGTGCTGAAGAAAAGATGGGTCTACATTTAATTATAGCCTCTGCCAATCTTATTTCAAAGACATTTTTAATTCTTTTTTCTCTGCAGCATCCTCACTGTGCAAGTATCCCTTCATCTCTCTCTCCCTCCCTTTAATAGCTACCATTTTAATGAGAATCTTCTGTTAGGACAAAAGCCTTGGAGAAGACAAACCAACACCAATCATCGCAACAATGCATCACCAGCAACAAGCTGGGAAAAATGGTCTAGTTCAAAGTGAAGACATCAAATACCAACCTCATCAGCCAAGATAGCTATCTACGAAGTGTAAGTGTCCCAGAAATAATGAATATCAGGCCTCATCACACCATGCATCCCTGCAATGCTGGGTATTGACTTTATGTGAAAATAACGCACTACCCTGCAGCTAAGGAAGAGAGCCTTTTCTGTGAGTGCAGAAGGATCACAACAAGTTGGAGATAAACAGAATCCAGCAGAACAGAGTTTCTGCAGTTAAGCTTGAATCATGTTGATAAGGATGACATGATACCAAGCATTAGGAGTAAACAATACACTAATTTGAAGAGGTGGGCACTATTAGGATGGAAGCCAAAAGCCACCTGTATTTAAGAATGGAAATGTATATCAGAACAGACCATCCTATTTTCATGGAGAGAAGCCACATGAATGGGACCAAGTTCCCATTACCAGCCTGTCTTTCTTCTGTGATGAATATCTACAGAATTGTACCACAATATCAAAACATGAAGAGTAATGTGCCTCTCAAACACTGGGTCTCACCCCATCCTACAACTAGATGTTTAGCCAGGTCTATATGCCATCCTGTCCTTCTACCCACAGCAACTCTGATTTCTTAAGTCGTGCACCAAACCTTTCCTTGGGTCTGCATTAGTTACACAGCAGTTCTCATAACACAGTTGTAGAGGTCATGCAGAGTCCAGACAGCTTGCCTGACTGCACAATGCTTATCAAAACAGCGTGGAGAGAGAAGGAAATGACTACCCACCTTCTTAACTTCACATCACTGCATCTGATCCAAGGGGTAGGAGTTGGCCAACATGCAGCCTGCAGACCAAACACTTCTCAGCTCTGCAACACAATCCCTATATGACTTGCTATCAGCAGAGAGAAACTTGCAGGAATCAGAGATCCCAGTAGGCTTTGTCAAACCAAACAGTACACCACACAGCTCTAGTCTGTATTAGTTAGGCCCTACACTCAGCCTTGCAGTGGGATGCCAATGCAGACCTTGGCTGTACAAAGCTGTCAAAGAGAGAATATTCCCCAATGAGACAGAGCAGAGCTTTAAATAACTTAGTTTTGCATCAATCCATGGATGTGTCAGGTTCTCTGTCCTTGCTCTGTAAATAGTACACGGCTTATTGTCAGGATATGTCACCAGTGGACATGAGACATTAATGTACTATCACCCCTGACAGACAGCTGATCAATAAATAGTGCAAGTATCAGCAGCAGGTTTGGATGCTGAGGAGTTCAGAAAGATTTCAGACTGCTTTCTAAGAACAGCTTTCCTTCAGCATTTAATAGCCATACTTATCTCTTAATTTTGAAGACGGGCAGATTAGCAGGCCTGTCAGACAGAACAGCAGTGGTCATTCTGGAGTTCAGTATAAAGACATCAACAGCTAAGATGACACTTTATCTATGCAGATGAACAGTCATTCAAAATGTGTGGTCAACAACACAACATTAAGTATTTTGAATAAAGCCTAGCTTCACAAATCTCATTTCAGCACCCTTCTCACACTGGCCAGCACTCAGAGGAACAGTGCTTTCCTAGGATGCTCTCCAGTCTGAACACGATGAAATAATATTTCATACAGTGTATGCACTTCAAATCAAGAAAGGTAACTTCTTTTCTCTGTTTGCTTTCAGCAGGGGATTGTGTTTCAAAACTACTTTTTGTATAGCTTCAGTGGCAGGTCACGACGACTTTTAACCTGAGAAAACAAACTTTTACTTCAGCTCTTCGAACATGGAAAAGACTGACAGTTGCATCTCCCCAGAGACCATGTGGAACTGAAGGCTTTTACCCTGGGAAGAAGAAACAGGAGCTTCTGAGATGCTATGGTTATTCTGTATTTTGTGCTGATTTTGACAGGGATACAGTCAATTTTCTTCACAGTAGCTACTATGGGGCTGTGATTTGGATTTGTGCTGAAAACAGTGCTGATTACACAGGCATGTTTTAGTTATTGCTGAGCAGTGCTCACAGAGAGTCAAGGCTTTTCCTGCTTCTCACTCCAACCCCACCAGCGAGGAGGCTGGAGGGGCACAAGAGGTTGGGAGGGGACACAGACAGGACAGCTGTCCCCAGCTGACCACAGGGATATTTTATATCTTATGGTGTCATACTCAGTGTATAAAGCTGGGGAAAGAAGGAGGAGGACAGGGGATGCTGCTCAGAGTCATGGCGTTTATCTTCCCAAGCAAACAAGAGATGTGATGGAGCGTTCCCTGCTTGTCTGGGGATGGCTGAATACCTGCCTGCCCACAGGAAATGGTGGATGAATTCCTTGTTTTGCTTTGCTTGTGTGCATTTAGCTTTATTTATTAAGCTGTCTTTACCTCAACCCACAGATTCTCTCACTTTTTCTCCTGAGTCTCTCTCCCATCCCGATGTGGGAGGGGAGTCAGCAAGTGGCTGTGATGGGTTCAGCTGACAACGGGGTTTAATTCACAACTTTAAAGTACAGGATGATAGGGAGAGGGACAAGGGACAGGACAAATGATCATTGTAACAGAACAAAGCAACAGTATTAGCCAGAACCGTGCTACCCAGGGAAATTAGTATGATAAACCCCGGATTTGCAACGATTCTTGCAAGTATCCAGTCCCTACTTGCAAAGTACAGACCAGGAACTACAAAGAAGAGGAAACCAGTGAAAATGCTGTGCCGGACTTGTTATGTCCCACCTCTGAGACCAATGCCAGCATTTCCATGCACATGGAAAAATCCAACACACCCTGTCACAGCAACAGCCCCTTACATACACAAGGTTTCACTATGAGCTCCATTAGTTAGAAAAGAACTGAAACCCTGAACCACAGGTTTGAGAGTATTCCATTAATACAAGTGAAAAAGCCCTTTGTGAAAATTTTCTAATTATTGGATGTTGAAGGAAACCTGTTTTCTAAGCTTACTATTGCTGCTGCACAATACACCATCCTATCCCAAGACAACAGGGTTGGATAGGACAAGCTCTTGGGATTCTGCTTGGCTCACGTCCATGCAAACACACATGGATGTGCAAGTTCTTCCACTATCATCACGGAGCTTCTAGAAAATACTTAGGAGTATTTTTTTGTCTGCCAACAGCTTTTTCAAATTTGCTACTCTCACTACTATGCTGACAATATCATGAATAAAGAGGGCCATTCCTGTCACATCTGTTGCCTTTGCTTGATAAAAACACTAGCAACAAGCAGGGCATGGAACAAGCCCATATCAGCTTGTACGGACAGTTTTTTACTCCACCACAAAGGCTGTAAGCCAAAGAAGCAACCAACCCAAAAAAAAAAAGCCCCCCAAGCCCTCAACCAAGCTAAGCATATTTTCACAATTTGTCAACACTCCCACAATAAGAGAAATCTTTTCTTGTCACTGAGGGATAATTTGATTCTGTAGGTCTTGTAGAGCTTTTCTGTTCACAAGACAATTATTGTGTTCTCAACTTCTTGCAAACACTAGCTGCAACAAGGAACCAAGGATTCAGATACATCGACTCTAAATAATGTATGGTTTGATATACTGGAAATTTCAGTAGCACTTCAGTGCTAACATGAAGCTGTCAATAACCTATTCTCACCTGCTGCCAAGAGGAACTCTGCAAGTATTTCATTACAGTTCTTTTCACCCCTCCAAACATTTCATAACCCTGTCTCACACAATCAGACACTGAGATGGAATTTGCTAACTCCAGGTGCCAAAAGGAATCAACATCTTGAGTGAGTGAGCCCATTACCCAGCTTTCACCTTAATGCCAAGGTGAACCGTATTTCAACAGGTCCCAAGCTAACAAATAACAACACACCTTCCATCAGAGATTGAGGCAGACAGGAGTAAGGGGAGAGGAACACACACCTCTCTCTCCCAGATGGGGAACAGAAATGGACAAACACATTCCAGAGTTCTGCGGCAGGCAGTGGGGCACAACACGTACGCAAGCAAGTCTGTGGCATCAAAGCAAAGCAGCTAAATGCTCATAAGAAGTCTTGGACTACTTGATGATGGTCTAGCCTCACCCATGGCTGCCAGCCAGCTGGCCTTCCTTCCTAACTCATTTCAGAAGCTACCAAAAGCCCAGGACCACTCTACCTGACCATTTGTGCATCCGCCAAGTCCCACGGGCCCTGTACACTTCCTTCCCTGCAAAGATTCCCCAGGGTGTCATGTAGTAGCGCAACCATTATGTCAGGCTCTTCAGAGCTCATTAATCGAGTATAATTGTGTCTACAAAGTGAAAAAAACATCCTGATACAAAGAACACATGCCCTGGCACGGGGAAAGCAGAGGGCATCAAACCCTCACAGACTGCTTCCCTTGTGGGAGGAATTTTATTGCGAGCAAAACCATTTCAGATTTCTTTGGAAAGCACCCAGGATTTTCGCACAAAGGGCACCTCCTGACTTGCAGCGTGGTGTCGAGAGCCACAAAGCCAGCCTCGGAGCGGGTCCTGCAGCCTCGAACGGTGTGCTAAGTCCACCCTCAGCCAGGCCTGCGGTGCCCGGGGAGCACTGCTGTGCACACACACCGCCCTGCCTGCCCCTACCCTCATTTCGCTGAGCTCCAGTCAAAGCCCAGACACCCGCGGCGCCTCCAGCTGCTCCGGGCGGCGGGGGAACACCCAGGAATGCTCCGGGGGGAGAACATCCAGGGATGCTCCGGCGGGGAAAAAAAATCCAGG
>VWZF01003015.1:195986-219139 GCA_013396755.1 Sclerurus mexicanus
TCTTCCCTTATCTGGAAATTCAGTTTGTAGCTTTAGGTATGCACATGCTTCTGCACCTCGATAGTTGGACAATGGCACCCACTTATCAGATCTGAAAGTCCTTTCCCAGCAGACATATTCAAGGAGGGGTGGGCTTGGTTAGGTGAGCAGCTATTTCTTTTCAGTCTGCTACAGTGGACAAAAGTCTTTTGGTGATCTTAGAATGCTAAAGCCATTAACTGTTTTAGTCTCTGACAGGTTTATGCTCTTTTCATCTGTCCCTGTGCTTTTCGTACTTCTCTTTCTTATGTATCACTTTATTCTGCTCTGCCTCTCATGTTTTTCACTGCTGACTGCTTTCCCTTTGAAAATTTTGTTCCTGAGATTTTTCTTAAAGCTGAGATACTTACCTGCACACTCTCAGGTCCTTTCCTTTTACTACATGTCACCTCCAGCTCCTCCTCTGCTTTCATGACTCCATGTTCTTCAAGTGCTTTGTGATCAAGTCTTCTCTTTTTCTTCTTCTCCCTTGTGTGGTGGTTGCCTGCTCTCCTTCTGTGCCTGTCTTGCATCTGCCTTCTCCTGTGATACCAGTTTCTTGCTTTATTTCACTCTTTTTTTTCTTTATCCAGGTCACCTCTGCCTCCAGTTCAGTCTCCAGCCACCTGATGGGTGAAAATATGTCAAAGTCGGGTTGACCACCAGAAATAAAATCTGTGACCTTCCAGATGAATTGCTTGACTTGATCTAGCCTTAATTATAAACATCTTTAGGCTTTTGTATATTTGTGTACATTAATAAGAAATGTGTTTCAATGTTCAAAGTCTTAAAATAGTTTTGTATGACTGGGTCTTTGTGTTCCAAATGCAGCCTTGAGAATAACGATATTTATGAATGTTCTGTACTTCAGTAACACCTTTCCTTTCAGATCTGAAATGTGTTATGCACAGTTGATCTCAACAGCATTTTGTGAGGATGCAGAACTACAGAATGGAATAAGCCAACTTTCTTGCATCAGACTGAATGGAATGGATGAACGAGATTCTCAGCTCACCTCAGGAATGAGTTCTTGAGTGTGGCCAACAGGACAGTCACAACTGTGGTGTTTCTAAAAAGCACTGATCTTTGTGGCATGTGCACAGACACACAGAAAGTTGTTGGTGAGGCAGGGAATGCCACCCTGCTGGTCTCCTGTCGGTCCCGTGTGTGGTGCTGGGTCGTGAGAGAAAGAAGCCAACAACTTTAAGATTGCCATTTTGAAAATGTTGGGCAGGCATGCTGTTGTTCCAGTTTTTTTTTTTCCTTTGCTATTTTCTATGTGGCTCAAGAAAAAGCCTTGAGTGAGCAATGGGGAGCACCCTGTGCTACTGTGTGCGTAACCCTGTGGCTGAACCCACCCCAGGGAGAAGCAAGATTTGGTTATGGGTTCTTAGCTGACATTGACTTCATTTACAATGTGCAAAACCAGACTGGCTGGTCTTGTCACTTAGGGTCAACCCCACTGCCAGAAGCAGGTCACTTAAGCAGTGTAAGAGTGCATCTGAATTTGGAGAGAGAGACATTTCTTGTTACACTGTTGTCTTGCACCCACTGACATGTAAACAGCTTCTTTGCTGTTCAGCAAGTTATAAAAGAGAAACAGAGATCTCCTCAAACACAAGCAACAATCGGACTATAGTTTGCTTTTTTTCCCTTTCCTTTTTTTTCCTAGAAAGCTTTTAAAGGTGCTTAATGGTTCTTAAACATGCATTAAGTCATCCACGGGATATAAAATAAGCACTCGACTTAGTGTCTCTCAGAAAACACTAAAGAATGTATTGTCAAATAGCTCTTAAATTGGCATCCCTAGCGTGTTCAAATGGATGTCTACTGCAGGGCAGGATAGAAGTCACTTTGCTTCCTTTGACTTGGTTTCCATGCTGTGCTTCTCTGCATCTTGTGCCAACCGGTAGTTTACTATGGAGTTTGCTAATATTCCAAAGAAGAATAAAAATCTAGCAGGGAACTTATTAAATGGTTCTACAGAAATGTCAAGCTTACCTCTTATAATGTTTCTACTTCTTCGTTTTGGAATCCTGCAAGCAGCTGTGTCCTTCTGTTCTTTTTTTTCCTTTCCTCCAGATTACTAGTTAACCTCTGTGCTGTGCTGCAAAGGAAGTGGGAATGGCAATGTCTCTGCTCAGGAAGATGAAATAAACTTAGCAGGAGTGTTCTGCAGTTGTGTTATGGTGACAGCTAGCATGAGAAACAGCTGCAGAAATGTGTCTTTAATGATCTTAAAAAAATATAGTCTGGGTTTGTCATTGCCCTGATGAGTGTGTCATTAATATGTAATTGATTTTCAGCCCTTGGAAAATTTGCTTGATATGAACTGACATTTCAGCTTGGCTGAGTGACCAACCTGCATCATCTCTGCCCCTGTTTAGGCTGGATCTGCAAATTCAGATCTGCTCATCCAACCTTATGTTTTAAGCATAGAGAAAAATTTCACATTTCTCAAGGAGTTACTGTGTGGTGGTGTCAGCCTCCTCACCATACAGTGACCTGTTGCAAGACCTAGTCTGGAAGGGGCAGTTTAATCTGACAGTATTGGGAGAAGGATGTGCCAACCAGCAAAGGCTGTAGTGGGCACCCTTATCCTGGATGGCAGGACAGCACATGTGGTAACATCATTGCATCTCCTACTTGGTTAGTGAGGGCAAGCATTGGATCTGAATGCAAGGGCTGGATTTTTTCCTGAGGGGTTTCTGCAGTCAGTAGTTCAGGATTCATCCTATTTCTTAAATGAATACTTGCTCTGGAGAGTAAGTCTCTGCTTCCTAGGTCGCCAAGACAATTTATTTATCACCAGCACTGCCACTGGCAGGTCAGAGGTTTTCTGCAGCAGAGGATGAAATACTTGAAAAGTAGGGCTGTAAAAAATAGCTGTTCTAAAAGAAACCGATTTGATTGTTCCAAGACTTGGAAAAAACTTCAGAGCTTTTGCTATTCAGTAAGAAGGGAGGTACTGATAGTCCTGTTTTGTATAAATTCAGTTAATGAGTCTCAGATCAGCAATTAATGGCTGTCACATCACCAACAAAAACAAAGAGCAATAATCACTGTGGATGAAGCAATAAGAACAAGGCTCAAATGTATGGATTAATACGATTTTTTTATTTTCCTCATTGCAGGACAATCCAAAAACATGTTACTAGGATGTTGGGGTCAAAACTTCCATGAGACATTGCCTCTTTTTGATGCTCGCCTTCCTCCTGCATGTTTTAGGGATGTGAAAATAAGACAGATCTTATGAAATGCTAGCCTGGTGGAGTTTTTTGGGTGGTTTTTTTTGTTTGTTGGGGTTTTATTGTTGTTGTTGGGGTTTTTTTTGTTTGTTTGGTTTTTGGGTTTTGTTTTGGATTTTTTCGTGGTTTGTTTTTGGTTTGATTTGGGTATTTTATTTGGGTTTTTTTTTTTTTCATTTACAGCAATGGTCTTTGAAAAGTAGTCAGTAGTTTCTTATTCTAGTTTTTCCATTTTATAACTAAAAATATTAAATATAGATTAATCAAGCATCCTACCTAAAAATACAATTAGAAATGCTTGTTGAATAGCTCAGCAACAGCAAAACTTGCTGCTAAAGGGCTTGATTTTGCAGCTGTTTGTACCTCTTGGTAGTCTGTCTGATTTACAGGGAGCTGTGGCAAGGGAAAGGAATATTAAATGGCATTTAAAGCATCACTTTTCATGTTTCCTCTCTTAATTTGTGTTATCCTGTTGGGTTACTGTATCTTTGTGGTAATCAGTAGTCAATTTGTCTTGTAGGATAATAAATGTCTGGCCCAGGGAAGAATTCCTAGGTGCTGCTATCATAAACACACCATGGAAAAAAGGTGCAGAAAGGAACAGTCACTTGGGTTTCCTTTATCCTCCATTTAAGTACTATGACTGTTATGGGCTTCTAATATCTTTTCACTGTTGGAACTATGGTAATCTGTTAATTTATTTAATGTAAGACAGTCATCTGCATAAAACATGATTAGCATCCATAAATTCTGGCTCTGGCATTTTTCACTGTAGCAGTGGAGCACCTCCCGGACTGGCCAGAGTTATGATGGTGACTTGGAAGTGAGAAACTCCTTTTAAATCCTTAATGCCTCCTGCCTTTTTCGTAGTTCCTTAGCAACAATGCCTCCTTCTTTTGTTTTGTTTTGTTGGGGTTTTTTCATTCCTCGTGATTATTCACACTCTTCTTTTGTGTTAATTAAGATTGCTATTAAAACCACGGATAGCAGCACCATTTATTAAGAAGGTGGAACAACCATTTATTTAGGAAGACTGTTGATTTTTTTTTTTTTTTTTGCAGGATCATCTTTAGTTTATCTAGAATTTGCTAAAATGTAACTGTTTGGATTGAAATGTTCTTTGTTGGATGTCTGATTTAGGCTATGAGTTATAAAAAACCCACCACCACTCTAGATGTTGAACAACATAAACTAATGTACCAGTAGCAATTTAACCTGGGAGAACTGAGTGAGCCAAGAAACCTACAGAAAACCAAGTGTGTTATTATGGAATTAAGCTGTGTGTCATAACGCCTGTGCCCAATGGGATGAAATAAAGGTTGCCCCAGCAACCTTAATTCTCACATTTTCTAACTTCTGAATGCTTCTCTTTGAGATGCTAATATTAGTCTGTTACTTTTTTTCCCCCCTGTAGCTAATGTAACAGCAATAATATGCTTGAATTTTAGGGATGTTATGAAGGCCAATCATTGTTGTAAACATCTTGCTAGTGAATCATCAAGTTGACTCACAGTTACAGTTTATTTTTTATTTGTATTGCAGAGGTGTTTGTGACATCTTCCCTATACAAACATTGTGCAGTATGTTTGAAGTAGCTGTCAGAGCAAAAGGATTACACCTTAATAATAGTTTATGGGTAATATGTTGGTCCAGTAAACAGAAGATTGAGGAAGCAATAGCAATCATTCTGAGCCGTGGTGGCAGGACACAAACTACATGGATGCTATTGAGGACTCTTTACAGCTGATGTGGCAGAGAGGGGTTTTAAGGAAAGTTATGAAGAACAGTTTGCTGGCTTTGGGAAGATTTACAGGGAGCAGGAGCTTGCAAAAGAAATAGCAAAAAATCAAAGCGCAGATACACCAATAAAAAGGGATGCCAGGACTGCCTTTTCCAGCAAGTGACATGGCAGTATTATCTGTGCTATTATCTGAATTAGGAGTCAGTGTAAAAGATTCTATATTCTTGACTGCCCCATCTTTGCTCACCAGCTTGCTTCTTGTAATAGTTTTAAACAGATCCACTAGTTTTGATGAGCATTGCCTGCTGCAAATACTGCCAAAATACTAGGATCTTGTCTTTTCTCATCTAATTTTTTTGTGTTTGTGTCACCTTTCAGCTGAGTTACAAAAGTCTGAGCACTTTGGGATGAACTTTCTGCAGCATAGGCAGAGGTACCAGGAATGATTCTTGCATCGCAAAGAGTGTCTTCTGCTTTTTATGCTGACTTCTGCAGAGTACTGAGTCAAGTAGAATTACAGTCTTTCCCTTCACTGACAGAGTCCAGAATATCCAACAAATAAGATATCAAATTTTTGTGGTTGTTGAAGTAGGTCTCTATGCTGTGAGGGATGTTTTGTCTGGGCAGGAGACAAGAGTTTTCCTGAAGGACCCCAGAATAAGCCAAGAACCAACACCCTCCTAGACTCTACTCCACCTCCCAGACAAACCTGTGCTCACCTGCTCCAGGTGTGGCTGCCCTATCTTTGTGGAGCACATGTGGAAGCAAGCCCATGGTCCACACGGGTCATTGTGTGCTGGCTCCCATCTTCCTATCCAGGGTTAGCACACTTTTGGAGTGGGCTAATTGTGTCCCTGCTGTGCAGCACTTCACCGAGGATTTGTGTGGTAACAAGGTAGTTCTAAAGCATAAGTGTTTAGGTTGGAGGGGTGATTGGAGTTTCCTGAGTTCAAAACACAAGAAATGGCAAGTGCAAGTTTATAACTGTCCTGCCAGTCATCTGTTTGCTCCCTGCTCCAGGGTACTTCACTTAGTTGCAGGGACCCTCAAAGCAAGCTGCCACAGTCAGGAAGTAGAGGCTTTGTAGGAAAGTAGGAATGAGGCAAATGGAGAAGGGTGGTAAGTCCCACTGACTTAAACAATGAGACCTCTCCCTTGAGAACCCTCTCCCAGTCATACAGAACTGGATGTGGAACTCTCTGCTATCCTTTAAAAAAGGTTAAAAACATGCATATGGTCAAATTTAAGACTTCCAAGGCCTGATTCTGGTTTTTTTTTGTAATAGTCCGTAAATTTTGTTACACTCAAAATCTGGTTTACAGGCAAAGAGAAGGCACATCTTATATCTATATAAAACTAAAGATTTTATGTCAGTGTGACTGAAATATTAGTCTAAATATTATCATTGGTCCAGATGTATTCATTACAGAAAATAAGAAGTACTTCTATGCAAAAAGAAAAGAAAAAGCATTAATAACGATAATGCAGCTGAAGTTGTTGCGTATAAGCTTTTCAGCTGCTACCTCTTTTCTGGTATTGTGCTCACCCCTCTTCTGATACTCTGATTCCTAAGGCTGATGGTTTCATTTTGTTGTTGGGGGTGTTATGGCAAGTTGTCAGCACCTGGAGTCCTTCACTGGGTAGGATAAGTTGTCATGTTGATGGTTTCTTCTTCACCCACTTGGAGTTTCCTTTATATGTTCGCTAAAATATTTTCACACGTTTCCCTTTCTGCCTGCGTCTGGTATTCCCCATTACACCTGATGCTACTGTATATGATGCTTTTTAAGCATTCTATATTCTCTTTTTTTGTTTTCTTTGCTACCTCTAAACCCAGTTTTGTTCAGTTGCCCTCTCTGCAGGTCTGCATTTCTCTAACTGGCCAGTGGTGAGATACTTATTAAACAGTGGGGTCTCTGATGTCAAGCACATGCCCTATCTCTTATCATCCCCTTCTTGTATTCCTCTCTGCCATATCCTGGGTCTCCTCAGGGTCTCTCTGTCATACCAGGCCTATACTTCCTTGTGAGGGGAAGAGGAGGGGCAGGCACTGATCTCTTCTCTGTGATGACCCATGGCAGGACTCAAGGGAATGGCCTGAAGTTGTGTCAGGAGAGGTTTAGCCTGGATGTTAGAAACAGGTTCTTCTCCCAGAGGATGGTCTGGCACTGGAACAGGCTCCCCAGGGAAGTGGTCACAGCACCAAGCCCGACAGAGTTCAAGGAACATTTCAATGATACTCTCAGGCTCATGGTGTGACTCTTGGGGATGGTCCTGTGCAGGGCTAAGGGTTGCACTCAATGATCTTTGTGGGTCCCTTCCAACTCACCATAATCTGTGAATCTGTTATTATATATCATTAAGTTACAGTCATAAAATCGTGATAGTACTGTACAAAGACAAAAGAAATAGAGCCAATTAGCCATAGGTCGCTGGTTGATTAGAAAAATTATTCATGCTCTACCCTACAAACCCTTTATAGTGTGGGGAGCAGGTCAGGGTGTGTGCTGCTTCCTTCGAGTGCACTCATAATCCTAGCTTTTCTTTAGTGTCACTTTTGGATTTTAATACAGTTGCAGATATTTATTCACAGGTGGCTTCTTTAGTTATGTTAATTGAAATCTGTGCAACTGCCAAAACCAATTACCCTTGGATTTCCTTGTCAATGCCTTTGCTGCTGGATAAATGCTTTTACAAACTCCTTTACAAAGGGTTATAGTGAGTAGGCTTTGTTTCATATTTAAAATTAAGAATTTGATTTGGATCTGAATAAAATTCTGCTCTGCAAATCTGTTTAGGTCATGTCTAATTCACCTGTAGCATGGTTCTTGTCACATAGGATGCTCTGTTGCTCATTGCCAAGCAATCCCATCAGGGAGACAGGACAGCTGCATGATCCAGTGGTCTCAGTTGAGGTTGTGACATGGGAGCTCTTAGACTCTCTGCTCCACTACCAGCTCACTGTGGGACTGTAAAGGAAGTGTTATATCTTTATTTTCTCCCCCTATGTCATAACAATTTGTATTTAAAAGTGAGGCATGTTTTCTAAGCACAGAAATGTATCAGTCTGCATATTTTTCATTGTTTTCAATATGTATCTTCTGGAATGAAAATAATCCCTGATGCCTTGTTAGTAACTGCAGTTTTATGTTTCTGAGCTTGTACAAAGAAAAATAATACTTACAAAATACAAAGAAAAAAGAGAGACACAGCCCAACATCTTTGCTGCAGTTTGTTCTCCTCTGAAAGTATTTCTTTTCTGAATTCATATTGTCATGTTTTAACTAGCAATGGGGCTTGAGAAACAGTGCCTGGGTGTACTGGGTCAAAGTCATTATGGCTGCTTAATTGTTTAATACATAGGAAGTAGGTGGTGAAAGGGAATATTTAATTTCATAATGAAGGGGGAGTGTAGGAATCTCTGTAAAGGCTCATTCTCCTGAAAGTGTTGATAAGACATATGGAAAAAAGAATGAGGAACAGATATTATGATAAAGCTGGGCTTTCCAGAAGAACAACTAAGAAAACCAGATCAGAGCAGCAAGTGGCAGACTTAAAAAGCAAGCAGTGGTTCTTCACATTACCATGTAATTGTACCATGGGAGTCCTTGCTGTGGAAGTTGTATGTGCTACAAATGTGTGTGGATTCCAAAATGATCGAGTAAATTTGTGGGGAAAAAGGTTCACTGATATGAAGTAAAAAGGATAGTATTTCTGTTTCAAGTCCCTGCAGCAAACTGAGAGGCCATCCTGAAGAGAATACGTATCTGCTTTTGAATCCTGTGGGTGAGAGATCCTTGGCTAGGTGGACCTTTGATCTGAGCTGAAAGGCACACTTTAATGTTCTTCTGAAGAAAATCGATCAGCCCATGGGAGCTTACTCTCCCACCCCTTCATTTTCCTTCCCTGTCCTCTAGTATCCTGTTCTTTCCTGTCACAAAGTCAAACACTTTTGTCCAAGTAACTCCTCTGCTTTTCTCATCCCTATCACCAAATGTTATTTGGGATCCATCCTGAAACTGTCCTAATATTGTCTCTTTTGATATATCATCTCTCTCTCTCTCTGCCTTCTGGATTCTTGGTCCTGTCTGGCCCTCAGTGACTCCTTAAAAGGATCCTCTTCATTTCCTCTCCCATTTTCTATTAAATTTTCACATGCCTTTGTCACTGCTGCCCTTCTACATTTCCTTAAACTCTGGGTAGTCTCTCTCTATAAGGCTCCCTGTAAACAACTGTATAAGTGTTTTCCTTAAAGCGTGTCATAATGAATTTTCTGTGCTTTCATGTGCACAGAGAAGTTGGTAATGGTTAATTTCCCAGCTATTCATCCCTGTTTTCCATGGGGTTTTTTCAGCACCCATGGCTTTGTGTGTGTGGATCTGCTCTCTTCAGGCTCATTGTGCCATGCAAGCACTTGGCACAGGAGCAGCCTTTTAGTGTGTTTGAGCAAGGCACTAGAACCCTGTGTGTGACATTTGGGTGTATCACAGACAGGCAGTATTTAGGGTAGAGCCTGGCATTTATTCATGCTGATAAACTGCTGTCTTGTGTTACGGATGTGACTGTCTTTCATTCAGATAATTTATAGACAGAATGCTGGTATATTCATCCTTTAAAACATACCATTGGAGCAAACATTAATAAGCATATCAAGTTTTTATTTTGCTTTGGTTAAATTAGGAACAAAGGTGCTTTGAAAGTTTATATTGGATTATGTTCTCACTTCAGGGCGTAAGTGGACCTTCAGGAGGAAAGGCATCAAAACATGCTAAAGCTGGAGCTAAAAAACGGGTAAGATCCACACGTCTTAAAAAATGGTTTTTTTCCTTCTTTAGCTGTGAGGTGCAAAATAGTCTGAACAATGGCCTTTTTTTATGGAATTGGTAAAATACCACTTGGCGTAGCAGTAAGGAGTTGCTCTGGGTTTCCACTGAGAAGGAAATTACACTGGCAAGTTAGAATGAAAATGACTGCTAAAACAAAGGCACAATTTAGGTAAAATGCAATATGAAAGTGTTAAAGTGTTTGGGTTGGAAATTCTAAAACATAAACTGACTCAGACAGTGAGAAAACTGCCTGCTCAGGTTAGAAAATTCACAATACAGTCCATATTCACTTAACATAGAAATACCAGCATTAGAGAAAATAACATTTTCTCTTTTTCAACTTTTTTTTTTGACTGAAAGCCTCATGATAATGTTTTTAGTGTTGGGCAAATAAATGCTTAGAATACCCTGATTTAATCTACCTTCCTCTTATTTAGGTCCATTGTCATGGATGGAAGGACAATTTACATGCCTTTAAATAAGCATGTTGATAAACAGCTTCTCATGTTCTTGGGAAAAATAACAGTCTTGCTAAATATTCCTCCTTTAACCCTTTAAAAATGAAAAGTAATTTACTTTTAAATGAAAATCATATATAAAATGTTAAACCCACAATACTTTTTATCTTATTCACTAGGGAAAACAGCCACTGAACTAACAGGCATTGAATTGTGTATGAAAAATGTCCTAAAACCAGGTGTTTGTGTGAGCATTAAATCACAAACAACTGTTCTGCCATCATATCTTGTGTATCAGAGTGCCTGACCTTTCTTACAGCTTGCTCATTTCAGCTCCCTTGGGGAAAAAAAATAAGTCTGCAGCCTGTGACTTTGCTTGGACGCCTGGCAAAAGTACAGAATTGTCTGTTACTTTCAGCCACTGTGCATTTTGTCACAACATTGTGCTTTTTACCTTTGTGGTGCTCTGCAGATAGCAAAGCTTTGCTGGGTTCAGTCTCTGTACCTCCAACCAGCCTGCTCTTGGAGTCATGCACAGCTCTGTATGGCTATGAAGTTTAGCAGGCCTGAGAGAACTGTATTTAAAAGAATGATTGATTTATTTTAAATCAACCCATTACACATTTTGAACTCAGGGAGAAATTTTGCCTGGAGCAGTTAAGCACTTTAATCAGCAACTTTGTGTTCTGACAGTTTTTCTGTATGGAAAATGAATTGAAATTCATTCCTGCAGTGATTCATTTTCTTCGTAATGGTATCATATGATGACATCAACCCAAGGCTAGCCCAAGGAGAGCAGCAGTCTGTTTTGGGAGAATGCAGATCCATTGGCCTTTACAACAAATTGGTTAACATTCATCTGGGAGCCACGTCCCTGCAGCTTTGAATTTTGAACATTTTTTGGAGAGCAGTTAATATAATGACACATCAGGAGTAACTGCAGGTCCTTGACTTGTGCTCTTGAGACCCCTTAAGTATGGGTCTTTGAGGTATTGTATGGTCAAAAGAAAAAGAATTGCCAACTTTTAAACTGAGATTGGAGTGGACTTAAGTAAGTTTCTTCACTGGAGTTTTATTACAGGGCAAGAGTTGTCTTCAGACAGCAGCTCTTCCAACCCACTGAATTCTAGCTGACAAGTGTAGCCATTCAAAAATCTTCAAATTTTGTCCTGCTCTTTCTACTTGTCTGCTCTGCTCAAAGCAGAGGTTGGTGGGGCACTGTTGTTTTTCCCCTCTTGCTCTGTGCCTGAAGAAGTGCTGCTTTGGGAGGGAGAAAAACAGTCACCGTCTTGTTGCACTAATGAGCTTGCTATTCCTGTGCAAGGATGAAGATGCCTCCACGGAAATGGGAGATGGGCTAGGAGACTTGGCAGCAAGGGCTCTTGCCAGATCCCCAGATCAACTGGAGCTGACTGAAGCTGTGAGTAAAACAACACCTGTATTTTCATGAGATCTGTACAAAACTCCACAAGCTGCAGCCTACCCATTAGTTTTGGAGAAAATTCTGCAAGAGTAAAACGCCAATACTTGCTGAAGTACAGTGTCTGCAGCACAAACTGAAATGGCTTTCAGCAGGAAAACAGAGAGACTGTGCTTTGAGCACAGTTCTGGGCTTAAGACAGTGTAACTACTTGGAGCTGACCCAAAAGGGGAAATGCAGTTGGGGCTTCACTTGTTTAAGGAGAACCCCAAAGCCAGCCCTGAGCTTTTCAGCTGCCTGTGCATGATGCACAGGACAGGGAAGTGTCCTACAATTTTATTGCCATCTCTTCCCAGCTTAGTTCAGTGGGATTTCAGTCACCCTTGCAACTGCAGTTGTTTTTCTCTTCTCCCTCTCTTATAAAAATCTAGTATTCCATGTCCTCCAAGTAGGTCTCATAGGGAAGCTTTATGTACTTTCCCCTACTCAAGCAGTAAAAACAGTTAACAGCAGTATTGGTTTTTGTTCACAGTGGTCAATCCTGAAAGCACTGCTACTGAGATTATTTTTGGACACTGTAAGCTTTAAGATACAAGTTGTCTGTCTTGCCATATAGAATGCATCTAGCATTTTTCAAGTGCTGCCATATCTTAGGTAACAACATAAAGAAAGCCCATTGAAATACTATGGTAGAAAACAGAATGATTGCTCTGATTTCCACTCTGAGCCAGTTTGGTCCCAAGCATTGTTCTTGTGGAGGCATCAGTGGCACGTGGGGTATCTGCAGTGAACTGAACATCATAGAACTGAGCATAAACATGGTGATTTTTGTTGCTGTATGTTGTATTAATACAAAGTTTTATTTACAATACTATTTTGTTTCCATTCCAAAGGAATTAAAAAAGGAATTTACACGCACCTTGACAGCTGATAATCCCCATGCTCCCCAGAATATTGTCAGATACAGCTTTAAAGTAAGTGTGGCATGAACTGCAAAAAGTATGAGATTTTTTGCAATTAATTGATTTTGTGTTTTCCTTTAATTTATAACCAGGTAAATTTTCTGTTAATGTGGCTTCGTCTTGCTACATTTTTACTGCCAATGGTTCCTAAAGGATTTTTGCAGAATGTAAAAGTCTAAAAGCATCAATGCATTTATTTAGAAGTAGGATATTACAATTACAGAGCAAGATCGGGCAGTGAATGTAATTAATCTCAGGTGGTAACATTTCCTATCTCTAGTGCTTAGAGGACAAAAGGCAATGCTTTTCTCAGTCTGTAAGATGGTTACGCCTCAGTATCCACAAATAAAGGTTTGGTTGTTTGAATTCTGGGGGGGCTCAGAAATGTGTTTTGTGAAATCACTGACAAGTTTTATTTATGATGAGTAGAAATGAGCATGGGAGAATGCATCAGCTGGCCAGAAAACACCCAAGAGTCACACCTTCACTGCTGTGTGTGCAGGACACATGCTGCATTACCCTGGAGCTGCCTTCTTTTGTGTGTACAGCCAGCAACACAGGCAGCCACATGGGAAGAGTGGAATGATGGCTTTGGCTCCCACTCTCCCTTGGAAGGGTTACAGGTCCTGAAAGAAAGGGCATGGGGGCAGCTCCTCCAGCTCTGGCTTTGGATTATCCCCAACTTTAGGCAGGTGTTGTGGTTTAATCCCAGCTGGCCCCAGATAGCCACTCAGTCACTCTCCCCTGGTGGAGCAGGGGAGAGAATCAGAGGAGTAAAAGTGAGAAAACTCGTGTGCTGAGATAAAGACAGTTTAACAGGGAAAGGAAAAGCATACAAAGCAAATCAAGGAATTCATTCATCACTTCCATGGACAGGTAGGTGTTCAGCAATCCCAGGAAAGCAGGGCTCCCTATGTTCCTTAATTTTTACATGGGGGGACAAATGCAATCACTCCAAATGTCCCCCCTTCCTTCTTGTTCCCACAGCTTTATATGCTGAGCATGACACTGTAAGATATGGAATATCCCTGTGGTCAGTTGGGGTCAATTGTCCTGTCTGTGTCCCCTTCCACTCTCTTGAGCCCTCCAGCCTCCTTGTTGGTGGGGTGGGGAGCAGAAAAGGCCTTGACTTTGTGTGAGCACTGCTCAGCAATAACTAAAACGTGCCTGTGTTATCAACACTGTTTTCAGCACAAATCCAAATCACAGCTACTGTGAAGAAAATTATCTCTGGCAAAACCAGCACCTCAGGGAGAGACAACCAGGTAAAATATTCCTGAGTCTGTCTCAGCTCTGTGTTACTATACTTGTTTGATCAGCCATTACATGAGATCACCAGAGAAAGGAGATCAGTCTTGTGGAAGCAAATAAGGTCGCCTTATTTGGAGCTGAAGTTTTCCATATTTATGGTATATAGACAGGTGATCAGTGATCCATATCTTCAAATCCTCCACAATGACTGAAGTGGGCTCAGTGCTACACTGTGATTTGTGCAGTAAGCAGCATTTTTAGGAAGAAACTATTAAAGCATCTGTGGTCTGCAGTGCCTTCTGATTGCTTTCAGGTGCAGATCAAAGTCTTAATTATAGTGATTGAGCTGTTCTTTACTGTGAAGATGGTGAGGCACCAGAACTGGTTGCCCAGAGAAATTCTGGATTCCTCAACCCTCGGAGTGTTCAAAACCAGGTTGGGTCGGGCTTTGAGCAACTTGATCTAATGGAAGGTGTCCCTGGCCATGGCAGGGAGATTGGTCTTCGCTAGGTGATCCTTAAGGTCTCTTCCAACCTAAACCATTCTATGATTCTGTGATTCTATGATTTTTTGGGGTTTTTCCTTTTTGTAGGAACGAGAATACAAGCTAGTAGAGCACATGGATCAAACAGCCATTCACTTCTCTTTGAATGGAAACATGATACCCAAAGATTCAGATGAAGGCAGACGCCAGAGTATCAGATCAAGCATTGAAGCAGGTAGGTTTATTATCTGAAAATGCAATAATTTTCAGACTGGCACTCATGCCATGTATTCAACATGATGGAATGATCATGCTTCTTTACCATTAAGTTAAATAGCTCCTTGTTTGGCTTGCATCACTGTTGGGAATCAAAAGCAGAGAAAACAATCAGCCAAGATGTTTGCTGCAGTGTAGAAAATGGTGCATACTCTTTGAGCCATTTTGAAGACAAACACTGACATTTTCAAAATTATTTAATGTCTTTTTAACATCTTCCACTATAATTAGTTGGACATGCATGTCCAAACTACTTAGTCTGCTTTGAAAGTTTCAGCTGTGATTTAAAGTATTAAGGCAGAAATGTTTGGAAGCTAGGTGGTCATTCAGGAAACTACCATGTACTTGAGCAGTTCTTAATTTCTCATCAAGACGCCTTCTTCCACAGATTGTGCAATACAAGACACTGAGCTAGTTGGACCTTTGATCTGAGCTACTATTGCCATTGTTAGGTGTTCAGTCAGAAAGACATTAATCAGAGACTGAAAAGCTCTGTTGTTAGTAAAGAGTTCTAGGTTTGAATTTTCAGCAGGGAAATATGTACTGCTTAGTTATTTTCTTTTATTTCTGCTGTTTGTGAAAGAAGTTGTGTCACAAAGAGTGTCCTTTCAAGGTGGTAACTGTTAGGCACAATGATAACACTGGATAAGCTCCTGAGAACAGCTCTTACTTGCAGCTTCTGAGGGTCAGTGTCTCCTTTATTTTACACTTAACAAAATGTACATGATGGTTTGAAGCAGGGCAAAGTGCTTAACTAGATCTTCAGTGCCATGGAATCATGGATTTTTGTTGGCAGTGCTTTTTGTAGATTCCAAACCAACTAGTTTCAATCAGCTTAATGTGTGACTATAAAGTCAAGGCTGTAATTGGAAGGTAGAGTCTATCATTCTCTAACAAGACTAATATATTAATTTTTATCCATATAAACAAGAACAACCATGTTATAGCTTCTCTGTGCTTTGAAAACACTCTTAGTAGTTGTACATAATTTCAGACATTTTTAGAGGACCGAAAGGTCCAGAGCTGAAGGAATACCCAGAAACAATGGTACTCAGATCAGAAGTGGATTATATAAGTTTGCTCTCAGTTAAAATATATTTTTTATTTCAGTCCAGACAGAAATTCTTCAATTTCATTCTAGTAAAAACATTGTCACCTTTTGTGGCTTTGAGCAAACAATCACCCTCCAAATTGTGGATTTGTTACTGTGTCGTCTAATGAGACAGCACTAGGAAAGGATGCATCTCTCTGTTAATGCTTAAGAGGATAAAGGATCTGCAGAATATGGGAGAATATGTCCTATTATTCTGGGCTTACTCATTTATGCTTTCTGTCATCAGAAAAGGCTCCTGTTGAGACTGCTGCTGAAACATCTGAAGAGGCGGAGATTAAAGAAGAACAAACAGGAGATACTGAGGTAATTCTCCACAGTCAGCTGAGAGATGTCCATTTTATTTTTAGTATTAGATTTGAATTTGTGTTATTATAAAATGGGTTTCCTGAGAAGCTTCTGTGATTGATTCTTTTATATCTGAGATGTCTCAGCTGTAGGTGAGAACCTGCAGAAAACAGCTGGGATCCTCCTGCTGCTTTTCAGTTGCAGAAGTTGTATAGGGGGATCACATCAGATCTGTCTTTATCCAGATTTTATATCAAGATACAATGTAATTTGCTGGGATCTGGAATCTTCCTGGACAATATGTCCCTTGGTGAAAAACAAAATGTGAAGGGGTGAAAGCAGCAGGCATAACTAAATGAAATAAACAGTGGCCTGATCTAAAAGCAGTTGGCTGATAGGAAAGGAGTACCCTTTGAGGAGTTTGTTCTAATCTACACAATGTCAGGTCCTGAGTCAAATTCAGATGAGTTTCAGATGAAGCTCACTGTCTAGCAAGGAAAACATAGGGTAGTGAGACTCTAACAGAATCTTCTGGTCCCTGGGTCCATTTTACCAAAGGCAGTTGTGCTGTATTATCTCTCTCATGTCAGGTTTTGTTTTAAAGGAACTTCAGTTCCTGGATTTCTATTCCTATTTAGATATAATTTCAGAATCTTCTTGCTCTGTTTGCTCTAAGTTTCCTAATTTGCATCTTAAATATTGAATCTTCAATGACAGTCTCTTTCACTATGCAGCAGAAATCCAGCAGGGTGAGAAGGAAAGAGGTGCCTGGTTCTTTCAGGGTAGAGTCATTGCTGTGGTTTTTTGCAGGCTGCAGAAGAGGGAGAGGAACAGGAAGAGGGAGAGGGAGAGGAAGAGGGGGAAGCAACAGTTGAAGAACCTGAGGCAGCGGAGGCAGCTGAGGCAGCAGAGGCAGAAGAGCCTCCTCCCCCTAAAGTGCCGGAGAAGAAGCTTGCAAACCAGTTCAACTTCATTGAGAGAGCTTCAATGACACCCCAGAACCCTCTGCGGGTATGCTGCCATCCCGTCACTGACTTGGGGGTCTTTCCTTTGGGAGGGTGTGTGAATCATCTGTGTTTGTGTCTTATCCTGTGATCTCTGTAGAGACCATTGGGAAAAACAGTACAGTGTTCTACTATTGTAAAACATTGGAGAAGATGAAAATAGTTACTGAAGATTTTCTGCCTCAGGGACTCTTGGACAGCCTACAAAGAGTTTTGGTGCTACTTTAAATCCTTAAGCTTCTACTTGGATATAATATTTTTCATGTTTATTTTCTTGTCTGAAAAAGTATGGAGCAATGGTTAGGATAGTAACTGAGGACTTGGAATACATGAAAGCATTTTCTATTTGCCACTCAGCCCTTTTGTGGTCTCTTACTTCAATTCTTACTTGGGGAGCAGGGATATTAGTACCTTTATATTCAAAGGACAAATGTGTTTGTGCTTGTATTAAGCACGGGTACTGCAGTAACAAATCCATGTAAGTATGAAAAATCTTTACTGCTGCTACATGATACATCTCCCTCCCACTCTCTGCATGCACTTTCCAATCAGTATAGACCCAAAACCTTATGTTCCATCCCTAAGCTTTTTGCTGAGCCTACAGCCATTCCCTTTGAGGGTGTCTTCATGGGACCTCCTGACTGAGCACTCCTCGTGATGTTGGCCCCTACTTGAGTGCTCAAAAAGGAGCTTTCTGCATCAGAGATACAGGTTGCAGGCAATTCTCTTGTTTTCCTCACTACCCTACGATCAGAGTATATACAGCTTCCCCAGAGAACCTGCCTAATTTCTTGTAGCCATTACATGTAAAGTAGTGATGCCTTTACATCTGATGGACTTGGAGAAATATAAGAGTAACTGCTGCTGGAGATACTGTCTCCCAGAAGGAATATCATCTCTGCCCACTAGTAGAGACAAAGGATCTCAGTTTATCTGACAGTGGAGTGCTACAGTGTTTACTACATCTTTCAAAAATCCCATTGGATCCCATTGGTCACAGAATTTGTTATTTCTCTGTTCCCAGATCTACATATTCTCTTCCCATTGATTTTTTGGGAGAGGTTTGTGTGTCTCTATGTGATTCTGCCTTTGAAAGAAGAATATAAACCTTAAATGGCTGTGAGATACTGCTGCGTGTTGTACAGGATGTGCAGTTTCCACCTCTGAGACTTCTTTGTTTCAGAGGTCAGTGAAGTGCTACAGGCAGCTTCTTAAAAATGTTCAGACACAACAGTTTTTTGAAGGAATATGCTGTTCCATTAAATGAAAATTTCACAAAAATATACTCATTCATTTCAGAATGTTCATGTAAGGATGATAAAAATATTATTTCAGTAGGATCAGATGAATTGTTTATAAGTGTCATTCTGTTCTACTCCTTTGAGTGTTGTATCCATTTGGCTGTTTAATATATAGGACAAAACTTTTCAAATTTGGAAGGAAGTCATAATTAATTCTGTAATTGGTACCAGACTATTTCAAATGGTGGAGGTAAAACAAACCATTTGAACTCCTTCAAAACAAAATACTGAAATTAAATACTTAAATATGTGGGAAAAAAATCAGATCTTGAGAACCTTCTTTTGGTCCACAAGGAAGTCTGTTTGTAGTTGCATGATCGCCAATAGCGTCGTTCAGTGCTCTAGGAGTCCTTTGGATGTCAAGTTAATCATGCAGACTGTTTCCACAACTGGACTATGTCACTGCAAGGGGTTTCAATGCCAAGATTATGCTTCCTTTTTTTTTCTTTTTTTTTCAGGAAAGAGCATGTCAGTCGGAGCCTTTACCTAGTGAAAATTTCTCAGCCAATGTTAACCAGGTATATATATACATATATGTATATTTACTTTTTACCTTATAAGTTTTTTTAGAGTATATTTAGGAAACTGAGATATGAGAAAGTTAAAAATAAATTATTATGTTTGCATTCCTTTCAGTGGAATGAATTCCGTGCTGTGGCTTTGGTCTCTGTTTTGAATCTGAGGACAAGCTAATATGGCCCTCTTTTCTGCCTCAGTGGGTGAACTTTGCATGGTTTGTGTTTCCAAGGTTGCGTCTCAGTTCAGCTGCTCTTAATGGATTTATTTTTTTGCCAGCCACCCTGACCAGTCTGCTTTAGAAAATCTTTATTGAGTGGAAATGAGGAAACCACAGTGTGAGAATGGTTTTGGACTCAGCAAAGGGCAGGCTACACCTTGCAGGGCACTGGTGCCTCTAGGGACACAGCTCCCTTTGGAGTGGGAATTGTCCTGTTGCTGAAGTTCTTCCATCACTGTGTGGCAAGCAAGTTATTTATTTAGGAGGGTCTGTGGTCCAGCATTCAGCACCTGGTCAGCTGCTGGGCACCTCCATCAGCTGAAGCCATCAGAGGCAGGTTTGATGGGGGTTTCAAAATGCAGGAACAAAGTAATGAAGAAGTATTTCCACATGTCTGAATGCTAGCTCCACTTTGAGCACAGTGTTTAGAGAGTGGAGACCTCTGGACATTTTGTACAGCTGTGAATGTACAAGTGTTCGTAGAGGTTTTGGGAGTATTGTTAAGAATTTGACATGTGCAGCATTTGGGCTTTCACTTTGTCTAAGTTTAGGTTTATGCAAAAGCAGGTTTCTAAATCCTGAAGCTGAACCCAAACCTACAGCACAATGAACATGAAAGACCTGTTACAAGAAATTTGCATCTGTTTTATGTAGTGGAAATGTGCCTATTTATTCATGATGAAAAACTGTATAGCATTTTGTCAATCCATGAAAAAATGTAAAAAAAAAAAATTTGCACATGGAATACACTACAATTTTCATTGGAAATGGACTCCAGCCAATTCTGCTGATTAATTCTCAGATATTTGCAAAATATATTTGTGTTTATCACTGATACAAATACTGTTTTGACCATCTGCATCAAACTGGTATTGAAAGTATTGTTTTGCTACCAGTGTAGCACAGGAGCACCCAAAGAAATTATAAGGTAATGGCAGCAACCTAAAAAATGCTGTTATAGGAAAGTGGTTGGAAAGGGAGTGAAGGTGTCCCTGTCAAGTTGACAGCTGTATCCCAGTCTATTCCTGGGATCTTGACCTGGGTACCTATTCCTGGGTACTTGAGCTGAGATCTTCCCTCCCTCCAGCTTGAGTTTTCTTTCTTTTTTTTTTTTCCTACAGGTAATCAGGCTATGACTAAAATTTTGCATGACATGTTTGAAAGCTAAGAGGAAAAGTTTTCTGTTGCTTTCTTTTCATTCTGTTGAAATTTTCAGTGGATCTAAAACAATATTTTTACATAAACTCTTTTTTTCTCCCACTCTTTTCCCTTCATATTCTTTCCTATGCTCACAATTTCCTATTCCAAACTTTTCTGTTCTACTCCTTCTCATACTTGTCTCATCTTCTTTGTCTTTCCCTGATGTTTGGAACATCTTTCCATCTCATTTCTGCCTGCAAATTTACAACACAATGCAGTTTTTTCACTAGAGGTTTCTGCTACTTTTTTTTATTCCAGTGTTCTAGTCTATATTTTTTGTTTGAGTCATACTCCCTCTCCCAAGCTGATGTGTCAGATTGTCTTTTGTTTTTGTCCTGAAAACAATATATCAGCTTCAGGCAGGGTACTAGCACTTCAATACTAATGAATAATTCTTAAGGAGAAAGATTTCTTTTGGATCTACTCAAGTAAGACATTTGTGGCATGTGGCACAGCAGAAGATGTAAAACTGCTCTCAGTTTCCATCATATGCTGCAGAGTTGGCGTCCAAGATCTAAATTGTGTTGTGCAGCTACAATTTAATTTTCCAACGCCACATGAGAAATGTCATAAATCAGATGTTTAATGCTTGTTTCCCATTAAACACTGGTAAATTAGCCAAACACAAAGTCCTACCCAAAAAAATACAGAGTCAAAGCAGCAAATAGGTGTTGGAGGAAGGAAATTGTTAAGAATTCAATAATGTGTTTTTAAAACATAAGACATTCCCCATTGTATTTTGTAAATCAAGGACTTCAACCCTTCACTTTCTGTGAAAGAAGGCAGATGTTCAGCTAATTCCAGCAGCGGTGTTATTGTTGTGATGACTGTCATATTTTATGGTGGTGTAGGTGACTGTTCTCAGGAGTATTAATGAGGTCCTGATAAATCCTGCGTCTGTCTGTCTCTCAGTGGGACATCTATGATGCTTATGTGGAAGAACTTGAAAAAATGGAAAAGGCGAAGGAGAAAGAAAAATCAAAACCTCAGGCAGTAAAGAGAGAAGAGGAGAAGAGAGGTGTAAGAAAGTTATCCCAAGTGGAGCCACAGGTATGTTTCCTAGTGCTGAAAGAAGGCTGTTCCAGGTGGTGCTGGGTACATCCATAGTGCAAGTCAGGTGGGACCAAGTCATGCTGGCTGTGTAGCCATTTGTCTCAGCTGGCAGGTAACAACCTTAAGAAATGCAAAAATTGGTTTTTGCTAGGAATTATATTTCCAAAACAGGTTTTCTGTGTTGCTGTATAAAATAGGATTTCAATTTTGCATGATCTTATTTTCAAACGTGATTTCCAAGTGATTTTTTGGTGCAGTATGTTGTGTCTCATTTTTGATTATGTGAGGGATGAGAGAATGAAATAAGTCAATACAGTGTGTGACTTTTCAAAGAATTGTAAGAGATACAGAGATTTTACATACAATGTTTCAATCTGAAAGGCCCAGAAATTCATTATTTCAAAGTTTAGTGCTGTAGTAGAACACCTTTCACTATTTTAAAATTTTCATTATAATTTTATAGAATTACAATTTATATTTTTTATTATAGATACATAAATGCTATATAATGTATGTAAAAGCTTATGATAATTAATTGAAGTAGAATAATTGAATAATGATACTGTGAGGCTTGACCGAATTTGCGGAGCGATCTTTGATGCCTCATTTATTCGTTTAGTTGGAAAGTGACAGAAGTATCTCTCTTCAGTGCTTGGAGTTCTGTGCCGCAGTCATTATTTATACATCGTGGTGTTACCTCAGTCAGGGTGATGTGATTAAGAGAAGGATCAACTGATGCTCTGGTCTGCTGTAAGGATGGCACTGACTCTGAATTCAGGCTCCTCTGTCAGGAGTAGCCTGGGAGTGCCTTGTGGGGATGACACAGTTCATTCCACCTAAGTGACAGTATCCCCATCTTAAAAATATCATTCCACTGCAAGCACTGATGATACAATATGGCAACCCTGAAATATTTTCTTCATACTCCAGATTGTTTTCAGGGGGCTCAGGAAGTTTCTGTTAGGGTTTAACAGAGTCTGATATGTGCAGAATTGTGGGTGGTTCTTTCCTCCCCAGTCTAAGTTAAACCATTTAGAAGACAAACTGAAATGATTTCTATAATGACTGGAGCAAAGTACAGTGAGAAATGTCATACAGAATTACGGAAGTCAGTTCTTAATTTGCCCCTAGAATAGGTGTAGATATATCAGCATATGTAAGATAAGTATATACATATATATATATATGTGTATATATATATATGTAACAAGAGCGGACTGCTATAACAGGCTTTAGCACTTTCATACCATATGGCCGATACAACTGCAGAAGATTTGGCTGTGCCAGCATAAACCTTACAGTATAAACAGACCAAGAATATGTTCTGACAGGCTTCTTCCTGTAAATTGTTCTGTGGAAATTCAAGGTCCTGTTGAAAACTAATAAATCTTTCATCTGAGTGTGTGTTGGAGTACTAAGCCTGAAGTCAACATTACAATTGTAGGCTTAAAGGATGGACTGCTAAAAACTGATAATGAAAATAAATATTCTACCAATGAAACTCTATAGTTAAAAACCTGTTGCACACTCCACTGACAACAGTGGGAAATTGGAATTCGGTCACTCATGATCTGTTCCTTGGGTGCTTTGCTTTTAATTCTTGACACTTTACAGGGGGCTTGCAGGGCAAACAGAAAGTCAAGTAAAAGGGAAACCTTCATATGCAGAGCCAGTGACCCAAACTGAGGTCCTCTGTGAGGCTGGGGACTAACTTGAAGTGTATGAAAGACCTGCTGAATTCTCCACTCATTAACTAGAAAAATGGAACCCGAGGGA
>VWZF01003015.1:223971-341370 GCA_013396755.1 Sclerurus mexicanus
CTCCAACAGGTCCATGTCCTTCCTGTGCTGGGGACCCCAGAGCTAGGTGCTCCTGGTGGGATGTCACCAGAGCAGAGCAGAGGGGCAGATTTGCCTCCCTTGCTCTGCTGCCAATGCTGCTTTGGATGCAGCTCAGCACACGATTGGCTTCCTGGGCTTTGACTGCACATGATCAGATCATACTTAGATTCTTATCCTTCATTACCATCAAATCCTTCTTCTCAGGGCTGCTCTCAATCCATTCATCATCCAGCCTATATCCATGTTTGATGGTCCACAAGCCCAGATGCAGGACCTTGCACATGGTCTTGGACTTCATGGGGCTTGCACAGACCCGCCTCTCAAGCCTGTCCAGATCCCTCTGGATGACATCCCTTCCCTCCCACGTGTTGACCACACCGCACAGCTCCATGTCAGGATCCAGCATTCATCTTTGAGAACGCATAAAGTAAGCTTTATCCTGTGATCTTCAGTCCAGACTGTTGTCTCAGGTTGGAAAGTCAGAATGCTTGCAGTGCAAATTTCCTTGGATGTGTAAAAGCACAAGAGCCACAATGCTGCTCATGTCTGTAGGGTGTGGCACTGCCCTTCTCCAACCCCTTCCAGTAACAGGTGTGTGTTAAAACAGAAGAGAAATTTTGTCATGCGTCATTGGTAAATGGAAGCTAATAAACATGGTGAGCCAGCAGGACTCCAGGAGACCTGTTCCCTGTACTTTGTAACTATGACTTCTGCAGTACTGGAGAGAAAATTGCTTATTGCGCTTCTCTTTTTCTAAATTTCTCAACATTTGACCTCTGTCAATTAAGCTTGCTCAAATCAATATGCTTGTGGCAGCCAATGACTTTTGTAGTCATGATCCCAGTGTTGCTGGAAAAATGTTAGCCAAGGTGAATTGCCTTTTTCTTAGGAGGTATTTCAGAGGAAAACAGTTCTTATTGTGACAGAAGTTAAAATGACAATTAGAAGTCAAAAGAGAGAAATCCCAGCAATTGGGACTATTGATTTCTACTTGAGATGTTTCAAGTATTCTCTTTCTCTCCCTCTTCAATTTCCCTTAATACTTATGACTTCCAAATGTCTAGGTAATATCATGTGGTGTTAAAATTTGAAAACATCTTCTCTTGCACTTTCTTAAATTCTGAAGATGACAGTAAATTATCTCTGCTATTTTCAAGAAGTCCTCCCCCAGACCCAGGGAAAACCTGAAGAACATGAGAGGAACCCTGTGACTTCAGATCAAGACTAACCACAAGTGAATGTGGTTAGTGGTTACCCTTCCTTAAAGGGTAAGAACACAGCAAGAGCAAATCCCAGTCCCAAATATTTTTTCAGCCTTCAGCTATTTTCAGCTACTTCCGAAGCATGATGTGTTTTGGCACACAGATGGAAGTACTTGCTCCTTGAAACCATGAAAAATTCTTGCATATACAATACCCTTTCACAAGGAATTGCACAGATGTGTCATCTTTATGTAAGTCACCTTGTTTTGGTTTTTTTTTTGAACTTGACTTACACGAATTTCACTTGACACCCCTACTTTTTGTATCAGAGGAGGCAGTGAACAGTCAGTCCCTGTCCATCCTCTCTAAGACATTTAGACCTGTCTCATGTCTCCCCATGGCCATCTCTTCTCTAGACTGGCAAGTTCCAGCCTACTCAGTTTTTTCTGGCACAGAAAGCATTACAGACTTGGGCCATCCTTGCTGCCTTCCTCTGAACTTAGTTTCAAGTTTTACTTAAACTTCTCTGAGATTGGAGAAGAGGACTTGCACACATTACTGGAGGTGTAAGCAAAGTATGGATTTATAAAAGTATAGTAGTTCTTAGATTTTTTTCTCTTTTGTTCTCTCATCTCTCATAAAAGTCCTATGAGTTTCATGCTCTTTGAAGCAAGACTCAATCTCTCTTGAGCCTATGCAGAGGCCAGGAAAGAAGAAGAGGGCTGGACACACATAGTCTGAAGTCATGTTTTCAGTTCCGACTATGACTGCATGGTGTGGTTTTGGCAACTCATTTCACTTTTTCTTTTCATGATCAGGGTACTCTTCTAGCTGTGTCAAGGATGACATGTTTCTTTTCAGTATTGTCACTGTGAGGGAAATTCTGGGGTGCTGGCAGCCATCAGTCCCTAGCAAGGGGATTGAAGATGAAAGGCTTTGAAACACTGATGGGGCTTTGGGGCAGCAGTAGTAGATAGGAATTCAGGTACTTGGAGCAGCAGGCTCTCAGAGCACTTTACATATGCCTGGGCACTCTCACATCATTGCACAGAGCTATGATGGCATCATCCTCATGATCCAGCACAGTCTGTGGACTTTTAAGTTCTGTCCTTCCCACTGCTGGCACCCAGGCTTCTTGTCTTAATTGCTAGTTAATCCAGTTTGGATTTTGCTAGTGGTCACTTACACAAGAAATAGCTGAGAATAGTTTGATAAGAAGGTGGTTATAAGATCTGTGGTGATCAGGCACAGGGCTTTGTCAGACAAGCATAACAACCAGCCACCTGCTAACAGCTATATAGCCCCTGCTAGGCTCTCTTTTCTCCATGGATGTGTGAATGCATCAAGCTGGAATTACTCAGTGATTGATTAAAGGTCTCCTAAATCATGTGATGTTTACTTGACACATGAGACCTTAGAGTTCTCCAGGTACAGACAAGGATGCTGATGCATGATCAAGCACTTACGATTTCATTACTGAATGTAATGAATTGTTATCCAATGGGATAGGGGAGTAATCATGTGCAGTTTTAGCTCATCCTGTCACGAGTTAGCTTGAAAGACAAGACTCTTAACTCTCTTCACAGGTAAGTACCTTCCAAATGAGCTAAATCAGGAACAAACACTGAAATTACTGCAGCTCAGCTGTGGATGTCATCTTACTAAATTTATGATAAAGTAATTGTATTATTGCAAGTGCCTTTGTCATTAGGTGCTGGTTTGAGGCATTTCAAGTTAATCTTACTCAAGATCAAAGGACTCAAGTTTTTCAGTCACACGAGGTCTGAAGGACCTGTAAACAGATTGGAAATAAATTTTCGCTTCCTTTCTTTTCTCTTCAGCACATTGACCCTATGACCAGGGTCGCAAAGGCTGCTAAAATAGCAGAGCGGATGGTGAATCTGAACACATTTGATGACATTGCACAAGGTATGGCCCACTGAGAGATGCTTCTAACTTAAGCCTGAAGTCCTGCAGATAAGTATCTACAGCCATTATAAGGACAGGACAGAACAGAACAGAATAGGATAGAGAAACAAAGATAAAGGGAGCAGGGCTAGGAACCGACTGACTCACTCAGCAAATAGTACGCAGACCATGGGCATGCAAAGAGGATGCCACATGAGCGCTGCTCTGGGCTGGCTGAGGACAGCAGATCTGGTCAGCTTTACCCTCCCTGCAGAACTTCCCTCCCTCAGCAGGCACCTTCCTCCTGGGTGGAGGTGCTGGTGACAACAGCCAGAGCCAAACAGCTCTCTGCTCACGTAAGGATCCCAGCCACAGCAACATGCTCAGTCTCAGTGTCATTTTGCAAGAGTTTTGCTCTCTCTGCTCAGATTCCTTCTGAGAGGCCACGTCTAGTTCTGGGAGTCGCCTAAGGTCACACCTTGCTCTGGGATTCTGCTTTGTTGTTAATCCTTTGTGTGCTGATCATCAGTTTGATTTTTATTTTTCCTCTGTGTGTGAGGACTTGGTGCTTGGTAAAATGCATTTATGGGGCTGGGGGGCTGGTTTGGAGTTAAGAACGGAGACAGTTTTTACACTAACGATTGAGTTATGCAGAGGCTGTGAGGATAACAGAGTGTTTTTTAAAGCTTCCCTGACATGAACCATGTTGATTCAGTTCTGATTTCTACAATGGAATCTTTTCCTTGATTTTTTTTAAATTTGTTTTAGATTTTAAATATTTTGAGGATGCCTCAGACGAATTCAGAGGCCAGCAAGGAACCCTCCTCCCACTCTGGCATTTCCAGTATGACAAAACGAAGAAACTTGCAGTTACTGCCATCTCCTGGTAAGTCTCCATTCCAAACCTACTCTCGACTGGTGCACGTGGGAGTGGAGGGGAATGTAATGGTATTATAAGGCAAGGCTGGTTTCTCTGGGAACACGGGTTTGAATTATTACAGTCACCTTCTTAGGCAGCACCTAGACGTGCCTGGTGCTATTGGATACACAGCATATTGTGTAAAGCTGATTGTGCCAGGTTTGTGCCCTACAGCAGAAATTGAGGGCAGACCAGGCTCTGCACAGCACTGGGGGAAAGTGAATGCAGTTAGTAGAGCAAAGATGAGTTCCTTCTTGGGAAAGCTGTTGTAGATGTGTCATATCTTTGGACAATATGCTGTAGGAATCAGTCCTGAAAAAACTAGAGGAGGAGGAGGAGGGGTTGTGACTGTATGTTTGAGAAGTACTCACATGGAAGTATTAAAGCAGCAAACAGGGAAATGCAAACATCCCATGTGCCAGGCAGGTAACACCATATATATAAAATGCTGAGACACTGATATCAGATAAGACCTTGATGCATGAATCATAGAATCATAGAATGTCCTCAGTTGGAAGTGACCCACAAATCAAATCCAACTCCTGGCCCTGCACAGGACAGCCCCAAGAATCCCACCATATCCCTGAGAGCGTTGTCAAACTCTTCTTCAACTCTGTCAGGCTTGATGCTGTGACCAGTGCCCTGGGGAGCCTGTTTTAGTGCCCAGCCATCCTCTGGTTATTTTCCAAATAACCAACTTAAACCTCTTCAGACACAGCTTCAGACCACTCCCTTGTGTCCTATCACTGGTCACCACAGAGCAGAGATCAGTGCCTGCCCCTCCTCCTCCCCTCAGATGAAAGTTGTAACTGCAATGAGGTGTCCCCACACTCTCCTCTTCTCCAGGCTGAACATGCCAAGGGCCCTCAGCCACTCCTCATATGGCTTCCCCTCCAGGCAACAGTGTTATTTGTGTATTGGCATCTTGCACAGTTCAGTTCAGTAGGCATTTGCCCTGCAGTCCACTTCTGAATATTCATTCCTAGTCAGTCCAAAAATGATTGCTGATACTTGGAAATCAACTCTTGTGTTCTGAGATATTATCACTGTAGTTATTACTGTGAAAAAAACCACTCCTCACCAACCTGAATGAGTCCTTTCACTTTTCAATATGCTTGATCCTCCTCAGAACTGTCTTGGTTCACACACTGAGCATGAGACATACCTAGTTAGCTCCTGCTTTGTGCTCCCCTGCAGCTAGGCCTCTGAGCTGTTCGTAGGATAATGTGAGCACATTTGTGCCTTGCCAAGGAGTTCAAACCACTTTAGTATTATATAATAGCATATGGAGCTTGCAGTTGTATGAGAATTACAAAATAACACTAAAATTGGAGGCAAATTTGGGAGAAAAGGCATCTTTAGTAGGTAGCTTGTACTGCTGTTATTCTTGTCCCCAGGAAATGATAACAGAAAGATGTCCTTGAAATGGGAAGAATTACTCCAAATTGCTTTATGTAATAAGCTTTTCTAATTCAATTTTTATTTTTACATTTTTAGCAGTGAAGGTACATTTAATAGAAGAAGCAAGAGCATTAGGATGCCTAGGCATTAGCCCAAGTGAAAAAAGATAAATGAATAGAGAAGTGGTTTTATTTTATCAAGTGATAATAGCAATTCAGAGAAAACACTCATTAGGTAATGTTCACATGCATTCATTTCACAGAACTGTTACCCACTGGTTGTGCTGTGTGAGCTCAGGATAGCAACATGGAAAACTTACCTGTGGTAACTGTCCACACACATAAAGGCTGTAGAGAAAGTAAATGTTTTTCAAGTAAAGGGACTTCAGAAGACATAGTAAATGCTTAATTGCTCATAGTCAGTATTTGCCTCAGCAAATATACTGTTAACCAGCTGGGTCAGAAGGGAATTTCCTATTCTGATCTGTGGGAATGATCATGAATTCATTAACTGATAGCTGTCTCTTGAAGCATCCCTCATTATTTAATGACAAGTAGGGAAAGTGAGTTTATTGATTTGAAAACTCCTTTATTCTTGCCCTTGAAGGATGGAAACTTACATATTCCTGCGTTTTTCCTATCATCAAAGACCTCATTTTTACAAGTAAACTTTCCATGATTATGAAATGGATAAGCCAAAAAGTGCTAGAGATCAACATCATGCCTGTTGGTGCCCTTTTTATCCTTTTCATCTACTGTCTTGGTCTTCTGATGTTCTGGTTTTTAATGCATCTTGAGTTTGGAAGAATTACTTATATACAAACTTTACTGGGACATATGGTCAAAGGGTAAAGCCCTCAGACTGTGTGCAGTCCTATGAGAATGGACTCTGAAATTAATTGTGCGTTTCTGTGGAACTACATAGTTAATAATAAATGCAATCTTATATATTTTTTCTCATTACAGGAATCCAAAGTACAAGGACCTATTTGCAGTGGGGTATGGCTCTTGTAAGTAGTAAATGCAAAAGAATCATTGAGAGATTTAAAATATTAAAAAAGTGCACTGAGATGAATTCAGATAATCCCCTGGGTCATGGATTGTATGTCATAGCAAGTACTCACTGAATTTCAAAGCAGTAAATTGAGATTTAACTCAATACAGGGATTAGACCTTTCCATTTCATGACATAAACATTCAGAAATATACAGGCATAAACAGAAGTTATTGGAGGACTAAAACAAATTTAAAACAGGATAATATGACACATAAAGTTTTTGAACTGTTGTTCCTTCCTTTGTGATCTGGAGGACAGAGCTACACATGGTTTCAAAAGACTGCTGAATTCATGGAGGGACATATTGCTGTTGGAAGGATAAACCATCTGATTCAGCAAGTTGATAGTTGTGAGTTGCTGGAAGCTATGGGTACACACAAGGGTACAGACCTGTATTTTCTGAGGTTCTCACAGTATTTAAACAGTTGTTACTTAGTACTATTTGGAATAAAATACTTGGCTACAGGGACCTTTGTTATGGTCCCAGATATGTATTCATTCTTATGTATTTCTCTGCTCTGACAATGGAACCAAGTGGGTTGTCTACATTTAGACTGGTAAGGATTGTGTTCAGTTTGAAATACTGCAACATTTAATTTTCCTTTTAAAATTAATTTTTTTTCTTTACTCTCAATGCATCTGAGCTCTGGAAATGTTCTTATTAGTTTGCCAAGAAGACTAAATTGTCCTGACCCTCTTTAATTCAGCATGCAGTATCTATTGTAAAGAGCAGATTAGACTCAGCTTTTGTGAAAGAAACCATGGTGGGAAGTGTTCCGGATAGTCCCTGCCTTGCAGAGCACAGCAAACTCTTATTGTGCTCACAGCCCTGTGCTCAGAGAGTATAGGAACTGGGCAGTGCCTTCCCACTACCCTGCCAGCCAGGTGCCAGAGGAGAGGTACAAGCTCGAGGTGGGTAACCTCTCTCCTTAGCCTGCTCAGGCAGCTGTTCTAACTTCTTACACCAAGCAAGACAGTCATGTGTGTTTATTTTTTAGTTCTGCCAGGGTCCACTGCACCAAAGACAATACAGAGGTGCAGAGGCAGACAGACCCTGAGTCAGTGGCTTGCCATCTAAGTGGACGAGAGATCCAGAAGACTTCTTATTCCATTTTAACAGTGGAAAGAGGGCATAGTTCCTCTCAGCCAGCTGTAGCCAACTAACAGCTAAGAAGCTGAGTCTGTGCTCTAAACTCCCCCTTTACTCAGCAGTGAGAGATCAGCACATCCAGAGGTCATCCATCCTGGGAGGAGCTGAGTGGCCCTCTGGAAGGGTTGATCTCTCTCCTCAAGTGACCTAGGCACAGCACCAAGCCTGGATATCTGTCCCTTAAATAAACCCAGGCCAGAGGAAAACATGGTGGAGTCACAGAGGGGCTGGGGGGATCTTTGGGTCTGCTGTGCCCATAATTGCATCACCACCAGGCTTTTGTGCAGCAGGCATTCGGGAGCACTGCCAAGATAGAAGTAGCACTTTTGTCCTGCTGCCCAAAGTATACGTTTTGAAACAAACGGTCCTTTGTTTACTGTGTGTCAATTTCACTCCAGAGTGGTGAGTTATTTATAAAGAGGGCCATAGTCTCTTCCTTCCTTTTGTGTCCTATTTCTGCATTTTTCACCAGTGATTTATTTGGGCGGGTTTTCTGATGCTAGTGGCGTTTCTTTGGCATGAGGCAGCCTCTTCTGAACAAGGAAATGTTGTCATTGTAATTTGCAATTCAGGGTTTATGCTGCTTGGCTGGAATTAATTTCTATTCCCATCAGGAGGAGCTGTCTTTCTGGTTTTGTTTTTGCATAAATGAGATTGCTGGGTTTCTGGCTAGACTGACAGCCTGCAGTGCAGTGTTCAAAGAGCCTGTGGTGGGTGTTGGGCTTGTGTTCTGCCTTGCTGATGAGACCACTATGAATGCAAGCTCAGGTCTTTGCAGTCACCTCAGTTCACTTTCCAAAAGCAAGTGTGCCTCTGACAGCCTTCAGAGTTGGCTTTTCATGTGCAGATCCAACTGTCAGCACATGAGTAGGGAAAACAGTGTTTGTATGGCCAATATATTTTATCCTACAGTTTCTTTGGATGTAATGGATGTAACTTTCCACCCACAAGGATGCGTGAAGAGTACAGAGTCACACACAGAGCACTGGCAATCTGAGGTATTTGGCAAAAGTTCAGTTCTTCACAGCGCCCAGTCTGAAATAGGGCTTCATGTAGACAGAAGCAAACCATGTAATGATACATACACTGTTCTAGGTTTCTTGTGTAAAAGCAGCATGAGCAATGCTGGCACAGGGTCCTTATACTGGTGTGACTGCATCCAAAGTAAGAGTTGCTGCAACATTTTGACCAAACTAAATTGGTGTCATATCTAGACCAGAGCTTTCACAGAGACAAGCTGGCACTTAACAGATGTCCTGAAGCTGAGAAGTCATGGTGGAACACAGGTAATGAATTGTCCTACAATGTAGGGGCAGGTAAACAAGAGAGGCTTGATGTTCTTGCTGGACAGTCTTGTATTTTCCTGTTCCTCAAAGGCACTGCCCGATGAGCATGAATAGTCTTTTATTTACTGCCATTCACTGAATGAGGCTGATGGATGGTCAGTTACTGCAATAAGAATATTCCCAAACAGAACAGCCTCAGGGTGCTTCTGAAGGAACAGGGAGAGGAGAAAATAAGCCAAGTGTATTTTACAGCAAGGTACGACATCTTCCTGTTGACTTCTGTAGTTCACGGGCATTTGCAGAATCAGATACTTAATGTAGAGATTAGAATCAAGAAAACAACTGGTAACAAAACTAGCTCACTCACAGAGGGGAAAAGTCATCCTGCAGGGACTGAGAGGATATGTATGGAGATGTGCTCTTCTTGTCCCCCTCTTTTTCTACAAGAAGCCTCAGTTCCCTCTATCTAGAAATCAAATAGTGGAAAAAATAATTAGTAGTGAATTCCCAATCCACTGTTCACTCAAAAGGTTTAATAAAAATTAAGATCAGTTCCATATTACACCACTTAGGTTTGTACACAGCCTGTTTCAATCCCCAAAGACTTCTACTAGGCCAGATATTTTGTTCTCTAGCTAAACATTTCTCTGCCAAATATTAATTTGAGAGACAAAAGTAAGTAACTACAGAATCATACAGTGGTTTGGGTTGGAAGCAACCTTAAAGATCATCCTATTCAAATCTGTTTGCCATGGGCAGGAATGCCACTGATGAGATCATGTTGCTCAGGGCATCCATCCAGGCCTTGAACACTTCCAGGGATGGGGCACACAGAGCTTCTCCGGGTAATCTCTTTCAGTGTCTCACCTTCCTCATAGTAAAGAATTTATTCCTGGTACCTAATCTAAACTCTCAGTTTGAAAAGGTTATCCCTTGTCTTATCACTATGTGCCCATGTAAAAAGTCACTCTTTTGTAAGCCCCCTTTAAGTACTGGAAGATTGCAATGAGGTCTTCCCAGAACCTTCCCTTCTCCAGGCTGAACAACCCAAACTCTCTCATCCTGTCTTCATAGCAGACGTGCTCCAGCCCCCTGATCTTGCTTATGGCCTCCCCTGGACTTGCTTCACTGTGTCCATGCCTTCCTTAGCCTTAGTACTCCAAAGATGGCCACCAGTCTGATGCCTAAAATCCTGGAAGATAGGCACTCAGAGAAAACATTAATGGAGAAAGGTAGACAATACCTTTATTGGGAGTTTGGAGGCTTTGGAGCCTCCTCTGGTCCTACAAAATGCACGTTGTTTCAACAAGGATTTCTGTGTCCAAAAATCCCCTAAGAACCCCGCCCTCAGAAAGGTTACAGTTTTTATACTCTTCCTAACAATTAACATAATAGATATCTATAACCAATCATCATTTCTAATTCTCTCAATGGTCCAGCCATCGGGGTCCTAGGCTATGCCCCCTGGACCACCTCCAAGGGTTTCGGGGCTCTTCTATCCTTTCAAGTTATCTTGCAGGTGTTTCTGAAAAATATCATGACCTTCAGAAAGCCTGAGAATGTGTGAGAGAATCACTTTAGTAACTTCTAACACCACTTCATATGTGAGCAAGGAAACCTACACTCCTAAAACTCTAAAAATCTGCAGAATACACACCAAACCTTTAGGCATCAAGTCAGTATAAAACAGGATGGAAGGTGGGAAATGTTGAGGTGACAAGGGCTGAAGAGATGATTGTGATGACAATGGCTAGACAATGGCAGTGGTTTTCCTAAGAGGTTGAGGCAAGATCCTTTTCGTGCAGATGCCAGAGAGAGGAGAGGGCAGGGGATGTGCAGAGCCCTGTTTGGAGCAGGGCCTGGAGAAGGTGTTTGCTGGAGGTGGCTTCCCCCTGTCCCCAAGACTCATTCCTGTGCTGCTGAGCCTAGAAGCACTGGCAGGTTTGTTGTAAGCGATCTTTATTTGCTGTGGCGTAAAGAGGTGAATAAATAGATAAAACTCTCTGTCCAAATAAAGAGGTGAGCGTTGTGGTTTAGGAATAGTATTTCCCAATTTAGTGTTCCCACTGAAACTCCAAATCACACGCTGCTCACTCACTTCCCCTTCCTTCTCCCTCCCACTGGCTGTGTCTGGAGAGGAGAACTGAAGGCACAAAAGGTGAGGATCGTGGGTTGAAGTAAGAACAATTTACTGGAAACAGCAGTGAGATAAGAAAACAAACAGTAACAGCAAAAATATTAATAACGAGCTGTTCACAGTAGGCAAACAATTCTCACATGATTGCTCGGAACTGGCATTATCTGTCTGCTCCCTCCTCCATACTTACTCAACCAGAAGGGACACCCTTTCACTCGTACCCCCGCCAATGACATGAGGTGGCATGAAATATTTGTTATATCACCAGCCAAATTCAGCTCCAGCTGTACCTTGGCTTTCCTGATCCCCTCCTTGCAATCTCAGGCCGTCTCCCTGTAATCTCCCCACAATGTATATCCCTGCCTCCACTGCCTGTGTATTTTGGTTTTGTGTTTTAGTTTGGCTAAGAAGTCTTCACTTAGCCAAGCTGGCCTCCTGCCTCCCCTGCTCAACTTCTTGCACATCAGGATTGAGAGCTCTTGAGCACTAAGAAAAATGGCTTTAAATGTCTCCTAGCTTTCATTCACTCCTTTATCTCTGATAGGATTTTCCCAAGGAATCATGCACACTAGTGCTTTAAACAGCCAAAAGTTTAGGCTCTGGCATTGAAAGAGTTTTTAATCCAGCTAGTATGTGCTCTGCTAATTCCATGTCATCTAAGTTTTAAAACCAAATGTTATGATGTAGTTGACTTAATGCTGAACGAATACATGTATATTTTAGTTAGCACAGCTATTTCATCAGTCATCCTGACAAGACAGATGGCAGTTTTGACAAGACATTTGCCCTCTCCTTAGGTCTAGGAATACAAATAATAGGTGAGATAACTCAGCAGGGCTGGAGTCCTCACAATGAAAGTATCTCACTGCACAGACAAGGGCTGTGATCATTCACGCTTACTTCTTAGGTGCTCTTGAAATGTAGAGAAATCCTTCAGGTTTTCTATGAGATCTCAGTCAAATTATGCAAACAGCATTTTCAAATCATAAAATAAGAGAATCCTGAGTTGGAAGCGACCTACAAGGATCATAGAAGTCCCTAGCTCTGCACAGGACAACTCCAAGAATCACATCATGTGCCTGAGAGCATTATCCAAACACTTCTTGAACTCTGTCAGACTTGGTGCTGTGACCTCTTCTGTTCCAGTGCCCAACCACCCTCTGGGTGAAGAACCTTTTACTACTATCTTCCCCAGCACAACTGCAGGCCATTCCCTCGTGTCCTGTCACTGGTCACCACAGAGCAGAGACCAGTGCCTGCCTCTTCCCCTCACAAGGAAGTTGTAACCGAAATGAGGTGTCCCCTCAGCCTCCTCTTCTCCAGGCTGAGCACACCAAGTGCCCTCAGCTGCTTCTCACACCACTTTTCCTCAAGGTCTTGCACCATTTTTGCTGCCCTCCTTTGGACACCCTCCAATAACCTAGTATCTCTTTTATACTGTGGAGCCCCAAACTGCACCCAGGACTCGAGGTGAGGCTGCCCCAGTGCAGAGCAGAGCTGGACAATCCCCCCCCCGGCCCAGCTGGCGATGCTTTGCCTGATGCCCCCCAGGACAGGGTTGGCCCTCCTGGCTGCCAGGGCACTGCTGACTCATGCCATTGACCAGGAACCCCAGGTCCCTTTCCACGGCTCTGCTTTCCAGGCTCTCCTTCCCCACTCTGGCCGAACATCCAGGGTTGCCCCATCCCAGGTGCAAAATTCAGTACTTGCCCTTATTAAACTTCTTATGGTTGGTGATTGCTCAGCCCTGTAACTTGTCAAGGTTTCTTTGCAGGACCTCTCTGCCTTCAGGGGCAACATCATCTTTTCACAGTTTAATCTCTGGGGCAAACTTACTTTGTGTACCTTCAAATGCGGTGTCCAAGTTGTTTATGAGGACATTGAAAAGCCCAGGGCCTAAGATAGAACCCTGCAGAACCCCACTAGTGACTGGTCCCCAGCCTGGNCTATCTTCCCCAGCACAACTGCAGGCCATTCCCTCGTGTCCTGTCACTGGTCACCACAGAGCAGAGACCAGTGCCTGCCTCTTCCCCTCACAAGGAAGTTGTAACCGAAATGAGGTGTCCCCTCAGTCTCCTCTTCTCCAGGCTGAGCACACCAAGTGCCCTCAGCTGCTTCTCACACCACTTCCCCTCAAGGTTTTGCACCATTTTTGCTGCCCTCCTTTGGACACCCTCCAATAACCTAGTATCTCTTTTATACTGTGGAGCCCCAAACTGCACCCAGGACTCGAGGTGAGGCTGCCCCAGTGCAGAGCAGAGCTGGACAATCCCCCCCCCGGCCCAGCTGGCGATGCTTTGCCTGATGCCCCCCAGGACAGGGTTGGCCCTCCTGGCTGCCAGGGCACTGCTGACTCATGCCATTGACCAGGAACCCCAGGTCCCTTTCCACGGCTCTGCTTTCCAGGCTCTCCTTCCCCACTCTGGCCGAACATCCAGGGTTGCCCCATCCCAGGTGCAAAATTCAGTACTTGCCCTTATTAAACTTCTTATGGTTGGTGATTGCTCAGCCCTGTAACTTGTCAAGGTTTCTTTGCAGGACCTCTCTGCCTTCAGGGGCAACATCATCTTTTCACAGTTTAATCTCTGGGGCAAACTTACTTTGTGTACCTTCAAATGCGGTGTCCAAGTTGTTTATGAGGACATTGAAAAGCCCAGGGCCTAAGATAGAACCCTGCAGAACCCCACTAGTGACTGGTCCCCAGCCTGGGACACCCCATTTAGTGCAACCCTTTGTGCCCAACCCATCAGCCAGCTGTTCACCCATTGCCTGATGTAATTACCTATCTGTATGCTAGACATTTTGCCCAGAAGGATATTTAGGGACTGCAGCTCTCTGAAACTCACAGATACATTAGAAAGTCATAAAAATAGAGCTGAAAGTAATTGCAGAAAGTTATTAGTCCATCTACATGCAAGATAGTACCTTATTTAAAACAGCAGCTTGAGGTCTAAGCTTAGTCCACCTAATGATGATTGCATACACTGTAATTCCCGTCACTGTTGACAGCATAGCCCTGTAGATGACAAGCAATCCTTGTGACATATTTGAGAAGGAGAACCTTAAAAGCCTGAAAACTTTGATTTAACAGTATAGGCTGCAGGCTTAAGGAAACTCAGTGTTACAAAATGTGCCAGGTGTTTGTGGATAATTTTCTTCTCTGCAGTGGTAGATTTAAGGGTTGTGATGCAAGAAGGTAGTCCAGAATAGATTTACATAACAAACTGCTGTTAAATTTGGTATTTTCTGATGAATGACCAAAGAGCTTTAAGTAAAAGCACTAAGTGGGTTGAATACTGCCTAACCACTTCAGATCTTTGAACCAGATCACAGAAAGTCTCTTCTGAGATGTTTATGTATTTAAATTATGTTCCCAGAACAGACAGAGAAGACTTCTGGGAGCACAAATCCCTGCTAATCTTTCTCTAAGATACATGAGTTTATTTTTATATTGGGAATAGAGATTGAAGACCTTGTCAGACAGAGAAGAAGCATTTTATATTGCTTACGTGAAATTCCTTGTCTTGTATAAGGCTCTGTGCACATCCAGTTCATGTGAGGGAACTGCTCTGGAGAGGAGGGGGCTGGCAGGTCTCCTGTTGCATAATGGGCTGTGTGCTGGACCAGGTCCAGCAGCAAGTTTCAGCCTTCTCTGACCCCACAGTGAAGCTATTGAGGTTTTCTGAGTCAGATACTACAAAAGAATGATAGAGATTAATGTGGCCCACACACCTCAAAGAGAAGTTCATGTTGCACCCGGATTCAGTTTGCTGTTTGGCATACATTTGTATAAAGCACTAAAATGCTGTAACAGATCCCAGCTTTAGGAAAATCACTCCATGTCTGTTCAGAGTCATGTGCCCAGCATGCAAATTCATTAAATTAAATACATGTTCAATGGTAAAAGGCCTGTGAAGCTCTCTGTCATGTTCTGGTAAGAGGAACGAGAACTGCATTGTACCAGCATGGTGACTGGCTGCTTCCTTTTAGTTGTGAATGTATTTTTTTATTGGTATTTTGGGTATTTGTACTGTAAATTGAAAGATTGTTGCCTTTTATAAATGGTGGTGATGTCAGTTATTAATGGTAGTTGGTACAAGAGTTAGTCATACCTAAATATCAGTAGTGAAATTTTGTTAAGAAAAAAAAAGACAATCATAGAAATAAAATGTAGTGGTTGCTTACTTGCCAGTGATTCTCCTTGATTATGCTTTAACATTTAAATTGTTACTGTAAGGCAATATTGCAATAGAGAAAACAAGCAGAATAAGCACAGAGGAGAATCTAAAGGGAATATGTCTTATTTATGAATTGCTGTAGAACATTTGTATGGGCACTGAATATCCCCACAGTCAAAAAGGAAGACCCGGGAGGACTTGGGCTTGCTCTGTACTAATTTATGAGTGCTGTTTGTGCTATGTGATTTTTTAATAGCTGTAAGGAATTTTCCATTACTACATTGTTTTAATTAAAAGAGGCTGCTGGGAAATAAAATAGAAAATAAAATGTAGCAATCAGATTCCTCTGAGGCAAGCATATCAAAAGTCATTAATAACTAGGTCTAATGTTAATCTATTATTATATCCGTGAAATCAGTGCTGATAAAATGTTTTGATGAGACAAATATCTCAGAGGTGACAAGAAATGGAACAATAAGATCAAAGAGCAATTTAGATCCCTTTGTAGCAGAGTACAAGGCATTATTCTGTGTTACAGAGAAGAAATTGAAAAGATATTGAAGCTGTGCAGTGATACAAGCGGAAGCCCTATTTTGGGGACTAATGATTTGAAAAAAGTTTTGTGAAGAAACCCCAGTGCTGGACTGCATCTGTTCCTTGGCTCTGTAGAGAAGAAGGATTGCAAAGGAACTGAGAAGCTAAAAGAACTTTTTAAAGCAGTTTTTAATTTAATGTGGAAATGATTACCCTGTGAAGTCATGTTCAACACTGGTGACATGCCAAGGGGAAGAGTGACAAACTGGAAAGGGTTCAAAAAAGAATGAAAGAACGATCTAAGAGCAGGACAACTGACCTGGGAAACAAATTTAAGGAATTTGGTTTGTTCAGCTTCAAAGAAAAGCTTATTAGGTGGCTGGATTGTGGTCTGCTAACTCCTTGTATTGGGAAAGCAGATCATGTAACAAAGGGATCTTTAATCTGCCAGACAAATGATGTAACAAGATCAAAGAAAAGCTGGAGCTACATGAATCAGGCCAGACAATGTGTGACTTTTAATAGCAGATGGGCAATTGAGAACAATAAATTTTGTCATGTGGTAAATTCCTGTCATGGGGAAATCTTAAAGATACAATATTTGTCTCTTATGTTTTGGTCAGTTGCAAACATGATTTCTTCATGTAAAACAAGATGTAATATAGAAAAATCTTATGTTTTTGACATATTCTTCAGGAATCTGATTTATTCCCTGTTCTAATCTTTGCAGGCCTTCTTTCTGCCCTGTCTCATGTTGGAGGCTTTAAAATTCATTTGCAAAACGTCTGTGTCCACCTCCATGGTCTGACAGTCTTTGAAAAACCTCCCTAGTGGAATCAGTGTTAGAAATTTAAGCCATCATATGTCCGGTATATTGAGATAACTTATTGCGGTCAATTAGACATAATTACACTGAAAATTACACTTTAAAGTCTATTTTCCAGATAGCAGATATCTCTTACCATATATACAGGCAGTATAAAACTGACAGGACCTATTATACTGTCAACTCTGTTAGTAAATATAACCTAATAAGCGTAACATATTAAGTGAATCATATGAAAGATTAATTTCAGTTAGAGACTTAGTGATTTTTAATATAAATTGTGTAAGTTTTGCCTAGCTTTTCATTGCCTTAAGCTTTTAATTCATGTAATTTTCCATCCACTCACATCATCTTTTTCTGCAGCATTTTGTTAAGCATGAAATAGTGAAGAGTTCTGTTGATATGTTCGGGAGAAAAGATGTATTAACAGTTTCCTAGAGCCTGGGGATCAGAGGAGTTGCTCAGCCATCCCGTTGTGTCTTTGGTGCATTGCAGGCCATTAACTGCCACCCACTCACCTCTCTGTGTAGCCCAGTTGGTTTCATTAGTGCACTTTTGTCCTCAGGAGACTAAACATTTGTATGCCACAGAGTCTCACCTGTTTAATAAAATTAGTCTGACACCTTCCTTTTCTCAGCTTTGTCCCTGGAAATAGCTACATTTAAGTTACTGTGGGATTTCTTTTTTGAACATTTTCATGAGAGAAGCCAAGGATAGGTAGGTTAACTCTCTTTGTCATCAATGTCAAGGAGATGGTCTTGTGATGAAAATCTGCTAAAAGACTTTCTACCCAATCTATCCCGAGAGACCCCTTGACTCAGCAGGACAAGATGGTCAACAGATATTGAAGACAGGCAAAACAGCTCTACACACTCTCTCTTAAAAGCATCAATTTTTGCTCTATTTAAAAGATTTATTTTCTGACATACAGATGTTCTTATGTTCTATATGGTAAACACTGTTTGGTTTTGTATTTTGCATTCCCTCCAAATAGTATGGTTACATTGCCATCATAGCTTGACTCTTCCTTAGCAAAAGACTTTGATTCCTGGAATCAACTCTACTTCTCACACTCTAGTCTAAGAAGCAAAATATTTGTCAGGCTCTGAGGCTCTAGTGGCCCTGACCAACTCCACCATCTTCTCAAGAGCAGTGGGATGAGCCCTGGTTGCCTACTGAACCCCTTGACCACTGGCTATGTTATTGTGCTGGGATATCAGCTCCCCATTATTTAGGGAGCAGCCAGTGATTCCTGCAACCAACCCTGATGCACATCCTGCTTCTCCAATAACCCAGTGTTTAGGTAGATAAATAGCAAAGTGAAATATGGATAAAACACAAGCCAGCATTACTTAGCTGCACTGTATTTACTCATGCCAGATACTTAATTATTTTTCCATTTTACCTTGTACTTTAAAGGGCTTGGTTTCTTCTATTTGCTTTATATTTCATAGTTAAAACCTTGATATGGAGTACAAAGCAGATTTCCTAATCTGAGTGCTTTGACTTGTATCTGAGAGCTAACAGTAGCCAGTCCAGCCTTGATTTAACTCTTTGCATTAGGACTTTGAGGATGAGGTCCAGTAATATGGGTAGATTCATAAAGAATAGATATTTTTAAAATCCCTTCCACCTTACTGTAGTCCAGATTTATATGTTACTTTCTTCAGAGGAGTTCCAGAGTGTCCACGCAAGGGAAGACTAAATTAATTGATTTGTTTGGCCTCCGTAGCGCTCCATAAGTATATCAGAGCTGATGAATGCCAGGAGGCATAAGAGCTGTATAAGGCTTGTGCAGGCATGTGTATTAGTTTAAGGGAGAGTTTGGTATGCTATGGATTTGCTCTGGCTGTGTCCTAGGAAAAGGCTCTGGATCCAGTGACCTTGAAAGGTTTTTCCGTTTCCTCTGTTTCTCAGATGTGGCTGATGTGGTTGTGAAATCAGTCACACAGATAAGGAGCACCACTGATTCTGTAAGGTTTATTTATCAGCTAATGCATGCTTTACTACGGTTAATCAGCTATTGAAGATCAAAAGTTTTTAAATCCTTGTTAAGAAGATAGAGGTATTGTTAATCCATCATGACTACAGGAATGCAGCCTGTGTAGTGAAGTGTTGCTGTTGAAAAACTCAGTGATCCCACAAATAATTAGTACAGAATTCTGTTACTTTTTTTTAAAAGTTTACTGTTGAAGGCTTATATACAATTGGGTCATCAGCTTTTTTTCAGTTGCATTCAGAGTCTTTCAAGCTAAGGAGGTACTTCAGTGGTGAATGCCTGTGTGGAGTCTGTAATTTTGGCAAGCAGTTTTCTTGGAGTAAAAGAGGGGAATTTCAGGGATCTTCATGGAAACTGGCTCTGCAGGGAAGAGGGTTCTGAGAGAACTGGTTGATATTCAAGGATCAGTTCTTCCAGGTTTAAGAACAATGCCTCCTGAGGAGCAAGAAATCAGGCAAAGGGGGCAAGATACCTGTCATTACTCAAGACTCCTGTCATTACTCAAGACTCCTGTCATTACTCCAGTGTAAACACACAGGAGATGGAAGGAGGGTCAGGCCACTTGAAAAGAATATAGAGACATTACTAGAGTAAGTATAAATGAGACAAGGAAGGCCAAGGACTGTCTGGAATTAAATCTAGCCAAGCATGTGAAGTACAACAGGAAGGTCTTCTTCAAATACATCAATAACAAAAGTGAAACAAAGGACAAGATGGGCTTATTATTAAATGGAGGGGGGACCGTGGTAAGAAAGGATGAAGGGAAAGAAGAATTACTGGATGCCCTCTTTGCATTGGTCTTCACTGACAAGACCAGCCCGCAGGAATCTCTGACCCAGAAGACCAGAGTAAAGGAATATGCCTTTGGTCAAGGAGGACTGGGTAAGAAAATGCTGAGGTGAACTGAACATCCACAGGCCCATGGACCCTGATGGAATGCATCCACAAGTGTTGAGTGAACTGGCAGACACCATAGTGAGGCTGCTCGGGAGCAACTTTGAAAGGTTGTGGCAATCAGAAGAGGTGCCTGAGGACTGGAAGAAAGCAAATGTCATCCCAGTTTTCAGAAAGGGCAAGAAAAAGGACCCAGGGAACTACTGGCTGGTCAGGTTTACCTCAGTCCCTAGCAAAGTGATTGAGTGCCTCATTGTGAAGGCCATCTTTATCCACATGAATGACAAGAGGATGATCAGGAGTAGTCAGCATGGATTCAATAAAGGTAAATCCTACTTGACCGACCTCATTGCCTTCTATGATGAAACAGCTGCCTGGATGGATGAGGGGAGAGCAGTGGATATTGTGTTCCTTGACCTCAGCAAGGCTTTTGACACTGTCTCTCACAACATCCTCATAGGAAACTCGAAGTGTGGACTGGATGAGTGGACAGGGAGGTGGATTGAGAACTGGCTGAACAGCAGATCCTAGAGCATTCTAATCAATGGTACAGGGCCTTGATGGAGGCCTGTCATTAGTGATGTCCCCCAGGGTTCAATACTGGGCCCAGTATTATTGTTTATGTTGTTCATCAGTGACATAGAGGAAGGGTCAGAAGCCTCCTCAGCGAGTTTGGTGACAACACGAAACTAGGAGTGGCTAATGCTCTGGAGTGCTGTGCAGTGCTTCAGAAGGACATGGACAGGCTGGAGGAAGGGGCACAGAAGGNAGTAAAGGAATATGCCTTTGGTCAAGGAGGACTGGGTAAGAAAATGCTGAGGTGAACTGAACATCCACAGGCCCATGGACCCTGATGGAATGCATCCACAAGTGTTGAGTGAACTGGCAGACACCATAGTGAGGCTGCTCGGGAGCAACTTTGAAAGGTTGTGGCAATCAGAAGAGGTGCCTGAGGACTGGAAGAAAGCAAATGTCATCCCAGTTTTCAGAAAGGGCAAGAAAAAGGACCCAGGGAACTACTGGCTGGTCAGGTTTACCTCAGTCCCTAGCAAAGTGATTGAGTGCCTCATTGTGAAGGCCATCTTTATCCACATGAATGACAAGAGGATGATCAGGAGTAGTCAGCATGGATTCAATAAAGGTAAATCCTACTTGACCGACCTCATTGCCTTCTATGATGAAACAGCTNCCCTGCAGGTGGGGAGGAATAAGGCTGTGAAGAGGGTGACAGCGGAGCTGCTGGGAAGCGGCTCAGCGAAGAAGGAGCTGGGGGTCTTGGTAGACAACAAGCTGTCCCTTGATCATTAGGAAGACCATTACCAGAAGGTTGCAGGAGGTGATCCTACTCATCTACTTGGCCTGACCTCATCTGGTCACATCTGGAGTGCTGTGTCCAATTCTGGGCTCCTCAGTGTTAGAGAGACAAGGTGCTCCTGTGGCAGGTCCAGCAGAGGGCAACAAAGAATATTAAGGGACTGGAGCTTCTCTCGTATGAGGAAAGTCTGAGAGAAGTAAGCACGTTCATCCTGGAGCAGTGATGACTGAGAAGGGACCTCATCGATGTCCACAAGTATCTGAAGGGGGCAGGTATCAGAGGATGGAGCAGGCTCTGCTTGGTGATGCTGAGCAATAGGACAAGAGGCAATGAACAGAAACTGATGCACAGAAGTTCCACGAGAACAGGAAGAACTTCTTTCCTGAGCANTAGAGCATTCTAATCAATGGTACAGGGCCTTGATGGAGGCCTGTCATTAGTGATGTCCCCCAGGGTTCAATACTGGGCCCAGTATTATTGTTTATGTTGTTCATCAGTGACATAGAGGAAGGGTCAGAAGCCTNGCACAGAAGTTCCACGAGAACAGGAAGAACTTCTTTCCTGAGCAGGTGACCAAACTCTGGCCCAGAAACAGTGGGGAGTCTTTCTTACTGGAGATACTCAGGAACCACTGGCTGCAATCCTGTGCCATATGCTCTGGGATGACCCTGCTTCAGCAGGGAAGTTGGACTGGATAAGCCACTCTGGTCCCTTCCAACCGGACCCATTCTGTGAATCTGTGGCTCTGTGTGTTGAGGGAGTTGCTATAGAATACATTGTTGTAGTTTCTGTCCTGTGATATGGAAGGTGCTGAAGGAATTTTTAATATGTATATTGTCATGTGAGTGAGATGTATTGGAGATACCAGTTTGAAATAAATTTTTATGTTTTTCAGCTGTAATTTGTCAGTAAACTCCAATCAGCTTGTTTGGGTTAGATTACTTTATACTGGGACAATACTTGGGTGTCTGTGCACTGAGATGAAATTATCTGTCTCCTCTAATTTACATGTGGAAAAGATAAATCGTTATATATGAGGTTTGCAGAGTTCATTATCAAATCTTCTGTATAGATACTGTGAAGTAAGATAACACGCAGGTACTGCTGAAATGCCAGGCAGTGGAAGGATTTCAAGAAAATTTATTCTGAAGTTGAGAACACTAGTCTTAATGAAGAAAAACCTTAAACACTGAGCCTGAGGGAAAACACACCTCTGTTCTCTTCAGGGCTTTTATCTTCGCTGGCCTCCCCCAAGGCCCTCCCAACACAGGGACCTGTAATATAAAGGTCTGTGGTCTGTGATGGTTTATCTCTCCTCATACCAGAGAGAGACTGTAAGTCTCTTCTGGTATGCAAGAGGAGAAAACATCCAACTATCTTTGAGAAAGGTGTTTCTTTTTAGGCAGGAAAGTCTCCTTAAACGAAACAAGCTCTAATCTCATTATAAATCTTCCAGGAAGGGTATTAACACTCACGGACATTATTAGCAGTAGCGTGACTGTCAGTACCACACTGGCCAGATGGGCTAATTACTAACTCAACTTACACTTAATTTTCTTTATTTCTTAACTTAGTTGGTATTGGGCACTGCAGAAGTAACAGAGAGTGTAAGTTATACAGCAGTGCTGTATAAATCAGCATGAGCAGCATCGTTATCAGTTAAACCCCAGTCACACTATAGTGCCGAAAAATTTCAATAAGGACACATCATGCAGCATGCAAAATTTCCTCCATGTAACTTGCCTCTCTGACTTGGTCTGCCCCCTGCTACATTGCACACCATAGCCACGCTTAAAAGCAAGGCCATGCTTGTAAATTTTTGTCACAACCACTATAGGGAAAATACCTCTCTATTTGTATGTAGTAATTTAACAGTATGTTAACCAATAGTTGTTTCTTTTTGTAGATGCCCTTAAAGCAAAATAAGCTAGATTACTAAAGCAGTCTGTGGGACAGAACTTAAGGACAGGGAGTGATGAAATACTTATAAAAATAATATATTTAAAATTGTGTTGAATGCAACAGAAGGACTTATGATGTCTTCAGCAGAGAGTTTTTTGACATGTGAAAGCCAGAAAACAGGAAGAACTCTAAACAGACAAGGTAATACTGCTAAGCATTGGGAGTTCATCTTTCAGAAAAGAGTTAGAAGTTATTTGGAAATTAGGAAATTTTTCCCCGAGTGTGGCATGGCATTGCCAAGTCTGATCATTCAGAGATTGCAAGGCATCATCAGATTATTGCAAATTTAAAGACTTGACTTCTTTTTATTTGCCCTCTGTACGTTCCAGGTGGAATCTGTTTAGTGTTTCAAACCCTTCCTTTATTGCCATGAGGTCTAGCAGTGTTTTGTTCTGAAACAAAACAGAAGCAGAAATTGTGTTTAAATAATAAAGCTGAAGCTTCAAAAAAACCCCCTTCCTGCTACTGCAGCACTCCTGATTTCAGGGAACTGTCAGTCCTGTTGTGGCTCCTATGGGTTGCCTGGCACAACTCTCAATGGTGTCCCCTTGTGAAGGTATAGGCAGTGGTTCCCGAGTAAATAGACTTCTGTGACCTTAGAAAAATCCCAGTGGGTTCAAGTCTATGCAAATCTCATGACTTGCAACTTTTGTATTTCATTTTTCTTGAGAGACCAGTTTGCATCTCCTCCCTGATCCCTGGAATACAATAGGAAATCCTTGTAAATCACAGGTCTGGTCCATCTTTGCTAGTTTGATGGTCCTTGCTGTTTATTTGCTTCCTTTAAAGCACTTTAGTTAGCCTGTAATGAGATTAAATTGCTGTTATGGCTGAACTATTTATGATTTCAATGTAATTTTCCAGATTTGCATTCCCACTGAGAAAAATGAATTAAGTTTTGCAAAGGCAAGTTTGAAATACATTTTCAGATTTGCAAAAGGGTTTTCAAGATTTCCAACCAAACCCCAAGCCCCAGTGGGATCTCCCATACTTTAAAGGCTTCAGAGTTTAGCTTCTTCTTACATGTCTCTTGTACTGCAGGGTCTCTGACAGCCTCTAATCCTTCCAGACTTCACAGCATGCTCTGAAAATTGCAGTTTCCTTTTCCTCTTTGAAACAAATTCTTATCAGTTCTTGCATATGGTATTACAGCTGACAGCATGTAGTTCCAGCCTGAATACTAAGACTGTAATTCTGTTTTTTGAGTTGTGCTACAGTGTATAAATTAATTCAATTGGACTTTCAAGGTAGATGCCACCAAAAGGAAATCTCAATTAATTTACGAATGAGTTGGGATTGTGTTTTATGTTGACCACCAGCTGATTCCCATTTTAACAAGCTATTGTTTTCCCAATTTGAATTCAGTGATTTTTTGAATCATCTGCTTTCTCCAAACCTCACTGGGTGCTACTTGCACTATTCATCAAGCATTTTGTCTTTTACTTAGCATGTGTATTTACATAAGTGCAGGATCAGTTAAGAGAAGGGGCAGAACGTGGCTTCCAGATGAAGCGGAAAAATAAATTGTTATCAGTTTGGCAAACAGCTGCAGGTGAGGAATTCTGAAAGCCACAGCTAATGACTGAGATTAACTGGGCAATGAAAGCTTTCTGCCAGCTGGGATGACTACTACATCTTACTGGTATTTTTCAGTGTTGTGTAGGAGATCAATTAGGCAATTAAAATACTGCCAGGCTGATTTCTGATTTCATGCCTAAATTTACCAGTTTGTCTGGCTATGAAGTTATATCTATTTTCTGTTCACATAAACAAGTTTAGAATCAGTCCACTGTTTTCATTGCAAAGGTTTTTTGATGATGTCTGCCTTCTGCATTACAATGGAATGTTTTTCCTTGTTTGTTGAAAGGAACTTTTAATTAGCACATGGGTTTGATATTAATCTTTGGCTGTTGCAGTTGTATGAATTTAAAGAACTATATAAAATCATGGTGAAGTGGGCCTCTAATTATATCAGGAGAGGCTTAATTCTGCCTAATGGCTTCTGACAAATGTGTAGCATTTTTAAGACCAGTGTCTTAAAGCTCAAGAGGATGGGCCTCTTATCTCCTCTTAAGCAGCTTGTCTCAGCATTGTCAGACTCACTGGAGAAAAATCCTGCACAAGTGTACCTGACACCCCTTGCCAGGGTGTTTGTTACATCTCCAAACCTGAAATTAAGAAGTAAAAGGACAGAACTTGGACTGGAAACCAGATGAGCGATTGCCCACTTCAGCCACGTGGGCAAGTAAGGACATCCCTCCTGGAGAAGAGTCTTCTTTCCTGTGATGGTTCTCCAGGCATATTTTAGTCCTTGTGTGGTTGTGCATGCAGAGGATCTCAAAGCTCACCACAGGCTATGCCCTGTTGATGTCCCTCTCTTTGGAGGGAAGACTCTTGGAAGGGAAAGCCTCTTAAAAATAGGGTTCTAATGCATGAAAACATCCACAGAGGAGCATCCGTGCGTTAATGACCAGTCATGTATTTTGTTCCATGCTGGGACATTTTTGAAGGACACTGAATACCAAGAAAGCAGAACTCTTTCCTACTCCAAGTGCTGTCCCCTGTTTTGACTGGCAAAGCAAGGGCTGAGGGCTGGCACAAAGACTCTGAGGATGCTCCAGCATTCCCTCTTTTGTGTGCTGTGTAAAGATGGAGCAGAAGAGAATACCCAGCGAATGTCCTGAGACTGTGATACCTCCTGTCATTCAGCTGTCTACAGATTGGAGTTGTGGAATGCTGACTTTGTATGGGCAGAGTCATAGGTGAAGGCATTTGGTCCAGCCAAAATGTTTTAATGTTGGCTGGAATCAGCTCTGTACCATAAATATCCTTACTGGATAGTGGCACAGTATTATTCTTGCATGTGTTCATACCAATTTTACTTGCTTTTTCTAATCAAATATTTACAAACAATCTCATCACACTCCCTGGCACCGTGAGGCAGCTCTCTGAAGGAAACCATTAATTTTCAGTTGCACAGCATCGGTTGATTAGATGCTTTGTGGAGGAAGAACTGATAGGAAAGCACAGAAATGAAAACAGCAAGACTCCTGCCAAACACTGTAGCCTGTTGCTACATGCTGCTTTCATTCATCAGCTGTTTTTATTCATTTGTCTGAAGCAATGCTAGTGAGTGAAACTTACTGGAGAACTACACAAGCTGTGGAGCAGTGCTCAAGAGCACAAGAGCTTGACTTCCTTGCTGTCTTCTATCAGTATCCCTGTTCCCAACGCCAGAGGTCAGCTTTCTACTGTTAATTTGAAGCCCTTTCTACTCCAGCTGTAGCATCTAGCTATTACAAAATATAAGGAAACCAGGGACAAGATCCAGCCCTCCTCTGGGCCAAACACAATTTGCAGGAAGGGTCAAGGTGGAAATACTTACGGGGTGGGTAACCTGTAATTGCGCTTCTACCAGCAGAGCTAATTTCTAGTTGCCTTTCCACCCCAAGGCTGCAGTTATCTGTTTGTTGTTTAGACTGACTTCAGAGCCAAAGGATGTGACAGCTCCTTCACGGTGACCTGGGATTCCAGAGTGGGCAGGATCTCTGCCTGCCTGTTTCAGTTACTTATATGGTCTTCACTGCTGTCATGTCTGAGTTCTTTTCTGCCTTGAGAGTCTGTGTCTTTTCAGATGAGGTCAAGCAGTGCTGCTTTCCTTCTTAATCATGAAAAAAAAAACAGGTGAAAGCACTCACAGAAGACAGGAAATACCCAGAGCAGCATTCATTTCACATCCTGTAGAGCAGGCCTAGAAATAGAAGGCTCTCTTCCAGCAATTCCCACAAAGGGCCAGTGACTCTAGAGGTATTTTTTTTCAAATAGATTATTTGGCCTGGAGTGCTCCTTCTCCAGACTATTGCCATCACACCATGATTCTGTTTCCAGAGAGTCCCTGACTTTTCCCAAGCATCCCATGCAAAGAGTTTGCTAATTCAGCTGTCTTTCCTGACTGCCAACCAGTCAGAGAGCTGGGTCACCAGGTGCTTTAAAGACCTAGTCTACCTTAGTATTATTTTAGGGATTGCTAATTGTATAGGATGAGTGTTATATGGATGCAATGCCACCATCAGTACCCTAAGGGGGCAGTATCATTTAAAGTGATTGTTTTTCCGGCCAGGTCAGCAAGCACAGGATCCCTGGGGTGAGAACACGGAGGAGAGAAGAAAAAATGTCAGAGGGAAAGAGAGATCAGCAATTTTAGCAGCCACCCCTGGTTAGATTGTTTTGTGTCAGTCATGAAACTGGACTTGAAAATATTCTCCTATTTTGGTGTACACTCTGAGAAAGAAAACTTCCAGTTAAATCTGGAAGAGCAGTTGCAGAAAGGTGTCTAAGGAGGTCTGACATGGTATGCTGAATACATTCACCTATCAGAGAGTAGCAGGAGGGAGAAGATGCTACTTCTGGGTATGATGGTGATGAAATCTTCACTGTAATGTATCCAGCTATTAGTAGTTCAGTCTTCAAAATGGATGTTAAAATTGAAAAAGGTTCAGGGATGAGCCACAATATAACTTATGTTTGAAAAATCTGCCTTACAGTGACATTCTTAAACAAATCTTAAACTTCTCTTATTAAGGAGAAGATTAAGTACTGTTTTGATTACTGTCCATTAGTTACTTGAAGGGAAAGGAAGGAGATATCTTACAGAACAGAACTCTTTCATCTTACTTTTTCATCTAGGACATAATCTAACATCTGGAAATAGAATTCAGAGATCTCAGAAAGCTGGAAATATATTGAATTTTTAATGGTGGAAGTAATTAAGCATAGGAACAAATAAAGGATTTATTCATCACAACCATCTCCTTTGGCCTTAGAATTTACAAATCTGCATTGAACACATTCCGTCATTAATTCCAGCAACATTTAAGTTACTTTGTAAGCTCCTGAAGTTAGATAGCTTGTCATTATTCCTAGGGCAGAAAAGTACAAAGAAATTGTAAAAGGCCCCATTAAAGACTTTTTCTTCAAAGACTTTTTGGTCTTTTGTTCTGGAGATGAGTGAGAATCATTTTTCAACAGAATGCATTACTAAAAACCTGATGGGAATCTATCTAATTTAATGTTTTCATTAGTTGAAACTTGTGAGACATTAAGAGTCTTCTCAGTTTACCTTTGGTTTCTTGCTGCTGCAAAGCAAACCCACATATTCTACAACGCAGCAGTTTCCTCTGCTGATCCCTGCTTAGGCAACTCAATCATAGTTTTCAATTCTCCACATTTGGTAATACTTGCTAGGCTGCCAAACTACAGAATATGCCCAGAAATATCTGGATGCTGACCCCCTCTGAGTCACATGATAGATCACTTCAGATTAAGATTTTATCAGGAATACTTTGAAAATTCTGGCCATTGAAAAACAATTGCAGATCAAATTTGTGGATTTTTTTAAACTTCAAACATCAGAACAGTAGGGAAAAGTACACATTTTTTTGTGTGTGTTTTGTTTTTGGTTTTTAGTTATTTTGCATGTTTTGTTCTCATGGGTATCACTTTATGGTATTATATTTGAGAGAGGATAAAAGTGAGTTTTAGGGTATTGTGAGATGAAGTCAGCTAGAGAAGGAGGAAAAAGTCATATTCAGGGATGCTTAACTCTGTATCATTGAGGGATCAAAGTGATGAATCACGTAAGTAGCTCTGAGTTGTTTGATCCTGTACACTTCTGTTTTCCTGGCTGTAAGATAAGGAGAATACAACTTGCCTGCGTGAAGAATTTGAGGCTCACTTTGTAGGACTGGATAATCTAGGCATCCTTAATTTTTCAGCGTTATCATGCTGGATTTAGTTCATTGATGAAATTTAGCAAATGGGTGCTGTTGGAAAAAGGCTTACCTGCAACAGAAGAAGGGCAGCAGGTATTGCACCAAGAGCTGTTGCAAACTCCTTCAGTCCTGAGTTACTCTTGTCAGGTTCCTCCAGGCATGAGGGAGCTGGCTGGGATTCATTGGCATTCTCCAGCTCCTCCCATCAAATGTGCCTGATGAAGTATTTTCCACCACTGAATAAGAGGTCTTCATAGAGGGACTGTTGTATTATTCATTTTTGGTGAGTTCTTAAATAAGAAGCCAGCACTCAAGATGCTGATACTGATCCGCACCTTGTCTCACAAGCAACAGGAGACTGATGTTCAGGAGCACCGATGTTCTAGATGCTATGCGGTCCCAGGCTTCTTCCTCAGCTGCAGACATGCCAAAGGGAAGACTGACTGCCCAACAGCAGTCCGGCTGGTGAAGACAGAAGATAATGAGGAGATAAACTGCCCTTTAACTCCCACAGGAAATCTGTGTGTTGGCCGGAGTCTGATCCGGTTTACATAGTGCTTGGCTTGTCAGCGCTGGGAATCTACAAAGTTGGCTATCATTGGAGAAAGGTGGAAGTTTCTGTGGATAGATATCTGATGGAGGGGAATGAGTAAAACATGGAATAACTCTCCCCGGTGGTATCAAGTGGAAAGCAAAAGACAGTGCACATGAACTGAGATAGATAAAAGTCCCTTTTGAACATAAGACAGACCTTCTTTACTGTGAGGGGGATTGAACAATGGAACAGTATTTCCACAGCCTAGAGCAACTGTGGAGATATGCCCTTGGAGATACTAAAAACCTGACAGCACAGTCCTGAGCATTGTACTCTGACTGACCCTGCTTTGCGCAGGGGCGATTGGACTAGATGTTCTCCAAAGGTGCCTTCCAATCCCAGCTATCCTGTGATTCTGTGATTATTTTCTTTCTTTCTCATCTTTTATTCATAATATCTAGGTGTAACTCAAAATTTGGCCTATAGTTTGCATAGGTACTTGATGCTTTATGTGGGCCTTTTGGTCCAGTTCCATTTCCTAGTGACAGCTAGTTGCTATTTGGAAATTTCACTCTGAAGCATCCTCTTTCCTTTATCTATAACTGCCTTTTTCTCCCCCAGCCTCATTATTTGATCAGAGCATTGAAAGCTATTGCTTTGTTGCAGTATACACTGCAAACTGGTGTTATTAAGGTGACTTAGGCTTGAGGAAGGCCAAGGTGAAGCTGGAGCTAAACCTTGCAAGGGATGCAAAGCATATCAGGAAGGGCTTCTATAGAAAAGGAGGGTCAAAGAAGGTACAAGTCCCAATAAACAGTGTTGGAAAACTGGTAACAGTGGGTGAAGAGAAGGCTGAAGTATCTTTTTGCCTCAGTCTTCAATGGCAGCCTCTCCCCACACCGCTTGAGTGGGTGGGCAACAGGATGGAGACTGGAGGAGCAAAGTCACTCCTCGTGTAAGAGAAGATCTGGTTAACAACCACACGAGAAACCTGAATGTACAAAAGTCTATGGGACCCGATGAGGTGAATCCCAGAGTCCTGAGGGAATTGGCTGATGTAGTTTCCAAGCCACTCTCCATGGTATTTGAAAAGTCATGGCAGTCAGGAGAAGTCCCAGTGACTGGAGAAGAGGAAACACTGTACCCACCTTTAAAAAGGGTATAAAGGAGGACCCTGGGAACTACCGACCTGTCAGACTCAGCTCTGTGCCCGGGAAGATCATGGGACAGATCCTCCTTGGAGATGTGCTAAGGCACATGGAGGACGGGGGGGTGATTTGAGACAACCAGCACGGCTTCACCAGGGACAATTCTATGACTCTATTCAAGACTCACAAACATTTAAGTGTTTCTGTTTTCATCCTTTTCGTTTTTGAAAACTAATAGCTTTTCCTCTGAAATCTACTTTTACTAGCTCTTAAAAACCACATATGCTAGCCACCAATCTTCACTTTACTTATCTGCTTGAGGTGCACAATATTTCACATACTAAAAGTAAATGCAAAAACCCCTACAATTTCTATGAGAAGAGCTGCATATCTGGTGTATATTCCAGCCTTATACAAAGGGGAATGCTGAAAAATACTGTCTAAATTTAATATTCAGTACCTGACTGCATAGAGAAATGGGAAGAGGCCCATTAGGGATCTGGGAGATGCTTAACCACAAACTAGTAGAGGCCTAGGCTGTCCTCTAGAAGAAATATCATTGGTTTTATGCCCTGTTTTTATACACTTCCATAAGCATTTGATGTTTAACCACTGCCGAAAATGGGTTAGAAGCAGATGTCAGAGCTGTAATGGCTATTCTTAATTTTCATGGTGCATGCCTGTGCAAAATTGACTGCAGGTTGGCCTGTAGGTATGACTCTGCTTCTTCTTTTCTCCTCCATCAAATCTGAGTCTTCTGCCAAATGTCTTCAGAAATGTTGTCAAAGCTGTTGTATAATCTCTCAATGTCTCCTCCATAGTCTGAGATGTGCATGTCCATCTCATCAAGCATCATCTGTCTGCTTCCAAGAGGCCACAGCACATTTATAAACTCTTAACTTTCCCGTCCTTTAGTTACGGAATGCATAAACATCTCCTGTGCTGTGCATCCCCCTCATTGCTCAGGAATACTGAGCTGCTGGCAGCCTGGCTTGTTTGCAGGCTGCTGTGATTATCCAAGGGCAGCAATTTGTAGATGTCCATTTGTGGCGTGATCCTGGGGATTTCTAAACGATGCGTGCCACCTGGAAGCCCTGCACTTGGCCACTTGATGGCACTCTTAAATGTTTAGTTGGTTGCAAATGCCCTCAACTATGCCAGTTTTTTAGAACAGGGACAGAGGAAGCACAAGTATTAGACAGTGAAATTTTATCAAAATTGGAGCCTATGTCAACTGAAGTAAGAAAGGCAGGGGCAAAAGTTCAGCTGATTGTGCCAAGTGCTGCCCACTGTGTAAGGGGAGGATTAGCACTTGTCCAGCTTCCCAGCTCCACAGTGCTCTGCAGGGATAAGTGCTTTCTCCTGGGTGTTTCAGTTGGGAAGTGTCCTCTGCTTCCTGGTTTCTGAGGAGTTGTGGGAGTGAGTTATGTGAGATTGTTAGTCTGTCTAGCTGAGGGTCAAAACAAATGCATTCCTGAAAACGACGAGTATTGCTTTTGGCATTATTGATAAACAGAACGTTTATAGTTCACATCAGACACCCTCTTCCTTACTCATCTGCAATGTGTATCCTCAGAAGAGGATATGAAATATGGAGGAGTGAGAAGTATGCAGAAGAAAGGACTGAGAACACAGTGGCTGGTCTTGGCGCTGCAGGATGTAGAATACAAATATCCCCATTCCTTCTTTTGTGCCTTTATCGTAGAAGGTAAATCATAGAATAGTTCAGTTTGGAAGGGACCTTAAAGACTGTCCTGTTATAACCTCTCTGTCGTGGGCAGGGACACCTTCTAATTGACAAGGTTGCTCAGAGCCCCATACAACCTGGCCTGGAACACTTTCAGGGATAAGACAGCCGCAGCTTCTCTGGGCAACTTGTGCCAGGGCTTTACCACTCTCAGAGAAGAATTTCTTCCTAATATCTAATCCAAACCTACTTTCTATCATCTTGAATTCATTCCCCCTTGTCCTGTCAGTACATGCCCTCATAAAAAGTCTCTCTTATCCTATCTCGCAGGCTCCCTTCAGGTACTGGCAGGCCACAATTAGGTCACCCCGGAGCCTTCTCTTCTCCAGGCTGAACAGTCCCAATTCTCTCAGCCTTTCCTCATAGGAGAGGTGCTCCATCACTCTAATTATCTTTGTGGCCTCCTCCGGACTCACTCCAACAGATCAACGTCCTTCCTGTGCTGAGAACCCCAGAGCTGGATGCAGTGCTCCTGGTAGGGTCTCACCAGAGTAGAGGGACAGAATCCCCTCCCTCAACCTGAAGTGAGCATTCATAAGACACAGGCAGTTGCACCATTACACTGTAAAATAATGCCCTTATGAATATCTTATTTAAAGAAGAAAATTTAAAAAATAATTATAGTGTTTGCTAGACCCATAGTGCAAAACCCTGTCTGATCAGAATGAGACAACTCTGGTTTTATCTAGAACAATGCAAACTCTTTTTGCAGTGCTCACCTGCTCACCTTTTTGTGAAGCAGGGGAGGGCTGAGCTGAAAGCCAGGTTCTTATGCTGTTTTCAGGAGGGTGCTCCATGTTTTCATCTGTTCTCCCCTGTTCTTGTTTGCTTCTGAGCCTCTGTTCTCACAAGCACTGACAAACAGCACAGGGTTCTAGGTGTTTCCCAAATACTCACTTTTGTTGGCCTAGTTGACTGTGGTTTCTTTTGTATTACTTTGCCAGACTGTATTTTAGAGTGAGATGCAGACACACCTGACAGCTTGTTTCCTTAAAGGCTGTTTGTATCTATCCAACTCTGCTTCTGAGGTGTGTGTCTTGCCTCTGACATGTGTGGAGCCCTCAGCAGTTATTAGGACTGTGACATGTCCTCAGGACATGTATAAATTACAGCTTGCCTTGTCATCTGTCAATTTTGTCTTCTCTAAAAAGTCCAAAATATGTAGAAATTCTGGGTTTGTACCTCTCCTATCCAAACTGCAAGTTCTGTACTTCCTAGGAGTCCCAGCTAAAAATATTAACTGGATCAGGACTAGAAGGAATTAGTCAAGCAGCTGGTGAAAGGTGTCAAACAGAATGTTAAATTTGGCATTCAAGCATCTGAATCAGCATAAGCCAAAATGATCTATGATTTGTCTCCTCTGCACTGGTGGACTTGCTCAGCCTTTACAGATCTTGAAGCACCAACACTGCTAACTGGATGGTACATATTTCCCTGGGGTAGGAAGTGACTGTGCTGAGAGTTCAGGCCAGTGCAGGTGGTCTCTGCAGGGTGGGGTTCAACTACCACTGACAAATGTAAGAAAATAAATCCTGGTGGAATTACCATCTGAGACAGTATCTCAGAGGGGGTGCTGTTGGGATGTGTAGTGGCCCTGGAGCTAGGCGTTGTTTCCATTGGTCCTCTGTATGGGAATATAAACTCAGAGCAGATGAAATGTGTGACTGATGAAAAGGTAGGTGAAGTTGTAAATCATGCTGGGAACAGAGCTGTCGTACAGGGTGATTAATCTTGTGGTAAGCTGGAATTATTCAAACCAAATGCATTTTAATGCAGCCAAATATAACATTATACCTCTCTAGACAGGAACAGAGCTGTGTTTTGCAAGGCAGCATCTCAAAAAAAGAAACAAAACAAAAAAAAACAAAAAATACCCCAAATCCACAACAAACCAAAAAAAAAAAAAAACAAAAAAAAGGAAAAAACCTCTTGCTTTTGTGGAGAAGTAAATTTGAGTTCCCAGTGTGATATCTTGGCAAGGAGGCTAAACATAATTCTGGTGTGCAAATAGGGAATCCTATGTAGTAGCAGAGAAATGATTTGAGCATTAGTGAGACTGATACCGAAATATTAGGCTTGGTTCCACAGCCAACATCTTTCAAGGCATGCAGAAAAGCTGTAGATAGTTAAGAAAGAGCCCCAAGTTGATTAAACAGAGAGGATGCCCTAAAAGTGGAAGGAGGACAACATCCAGTCAAAATTTGGACTGGAAATGAATTTTGTCTGGCCCTACACATGTCCTACTCATGTGATATCCTCCACAAATCTCTGTAAAGTTTCTTAATGCTCTACTCTTCTCCACGTCTTTGTGGCTTTCCCTTTGCAGCTGGGAAGACAACACCTTTGGTGTGGAAAAGCTCATGTTGCTTCCTGGCTTTTTGCTGAGCAGCCCTCTCTATGCAGTGCTGGTGAAAATAAATGGGACTTCTGACTTCAGGGTGTGATAGTTATCAAAAGTATGCTGAAATGTGACTAACATTCAGTTTTAGAGTACTCCAGTGAAGAGAAGTGCCAGATACGAAAGAAGTCCTTTATTCAGTGAAGGTAGATATAGTAAGAATTAGCAGTGGAAAGCCAAGTAAGTCAAATAAGGAATTGTGCAGTTTTTAAATCACTCCAAGTGATTAAATGTTGAAACAAACTGCAAATGAAACAGTGACTTCTCTGGTTTTTGAGATCTTCAAATGAAGTGTGCACATACTTGCCAAAACCAAGTTATCAGACTCAAAACAGGATATGCCAGTAACATTTTTGAGCTGTGAAACAGAGGAGGCCGGGCCTTCTGGCCTTAAGCTACAAAGCAGTAAATTCTCAAAACATTTTCTTTTCTGGGAAGGGACCATTTTGAAAGTTTAGTGCTAGTCTATTCCCTGCCTACAGTGTGGTTCACAGCCAGATCCATAGTGGTCTGGGATATATCAACACAACAGGATAGCTGAGAACTTTTGGCCACTTTAGGGAATAGGAACAGAATGAGAACCAGTGATCCTGGTTTAAATTTCTCAGGAATCCTGGGATGGGGTCTTCTTGAGCTGTGAAGTCCCATCTCTGTTCCCTGTTCTTCTGGCTTGCTGTAGTTTCTTTGGCAGTCCTCTGCACTGCCTTTTCTCATCCTGTAAAAAGGAGTGCTGCATATACAGGCTTAAAACACTCTGAAGTGCTATAAAACTTCCATTTATTACTGTTACTCCTCAAGAGTCTTTGAAAACGCATTCTGCACATGCCCAAACTCTCTGAGCTCTTGGAAAGATTTGTTATTTCCTGATTTTTTGGAACTATTGGCATACAGTTAGGCTCGAAGTGCCAGCTGTTTTCTTTCTTACAGCACACCAATTCTGTGACTGCAGCAGAGTGTGGAGTTGGCAGAGATACTTAAGTAAGCCAGGAGAGAGAGTCTTGCTAGAGCAGTGCAAGCTCACACAGCTTGTTTCACAGTGGGTTAGATTAGCCCGTGCTCAGTGCCCTGCTGCACAGGGTTTGCTCACTGATAGAAAAAAATGTATCGAAAATTCACTAATTTGTGACTTGCTCAGTCATCTGTCTATGCCATGCAGATGGAAGCACAGGGATATTCTTAGATTGTGCTCATGGTTTTGTAGACCTACAATTTACTTGAAGAAGTTTGTTGTTCTTTTTTGTCCTCTACACTTTAAATATCTGAAAGACAAATAAATAGCTGAGACATATCTTTGGCTACCGAAATTTTTGTCTTTGAAACTGATCTCTTCTTCCCAGAGGAGACTGCCTAACCAGAGCATAACCAGCCCGTTCCCTTGGCTTGTAAGAAATCCAAGCCTAAAGGATAGAACCCCAGGCAGCCAGCTCATCAAAAAGTGAGCATATCTGGGAAAAGAGAGCGAATGTGCTTGTGTAGCTGTGATGCTTATAAACAGTCAGCTGTTCACAAACATACTTCTCCATATTCCTTTTTTTTTTTTTTTTTATCAGATGGTCTTCTGGGGGAGACAGGACAGATTTTAGGCAGGAGTAGCTCTTTTTAGCATGGTGATATCTTTTTCCAAGCCATATCAGTGAGCCAGCTGGCAGAGTTGATTTATGGAAAGTCATGTATCACAGGACCTAAAATATAAGGCTGCGGTGTTTTGGTTTTTAAATTCTCCAAAGAGAAGGTAATTTGCCAGTTTGTCATGCAAGAAACTGAATCACTGGCTGCTTGTGTAGTAAAAATACCTGCTTTAACTCATGACCGTGTAGGGTCCTCACTTGGAGATTTACTATGTGAATGCAGGGTTTACCCTAAGCATTGTACTTTCTAACTTGAGGATACTGTTGCATTAACCATAGTGGTTCAGCCACTAAAAATTTTGGAGGCAATGGAGGAAAAACATGTATGTCTCATGGCTTTGCTGGTGAACTAAGAGGGAAAGATACAAATAAACATTTTAAAAAATCTGCCCAGCAAACAAAATACTTTGATCTGATATTGAATATTTTCTGATTCTATTAAATTCAGCAAAGGGATAATACAAATGGAAAATCTGTTATAACAGACACTTAATAAGCATCAGAACAAAAAATTCAGCTGCTTTTCAGATTTTTGTTTTACAAGAACTATTTGGTGATATCGCAATGATATTCTTGGGTACTTTGCTACCACTAAGTCAGTATTCTTCTGAAAAGGATTTGGGGGTGATTTTGTCTGACTTTAAATACAAATGGAGAGGAATATTTTAGACAGTGGTAATAGTTGGTTTGAAACTTTATTTCTGTTTGCACACGATACTTACAGGCTCAGTTCTCCATGTTGAGACCAGTAATCTCACTATCTGCACCTTTCATTAGCAAAACTTGTCTTCCCACGTACACTTGTTACATGTCAGGGTCTGAAATTTAGTCTCAGTTCAGGTGAACACTGAGGATTCTCATGACATGCAATTCATTACAGTGAGAGCTTGTTCATTCTCCTCTTCTTGTACTGCCTTGTGTTCTCCTGTAAGGAACAAGTCCTGCTGGCACTGATTATCAGAAAAACTATCTGATATCTCTAATATATCCGGCCCTTGTACCTCAGGAAAAAAAAGCCATTTTGCACTTTGTGGTCTGCATGGGACAGTTTGTCTCTGCTCTCCCAGTACACGCTGGTGCATCCATGTGGTGCAGAGCAGCTGTCTCAGATCTGAAGCTCCTGCTTTCACTTCCAGCAGTCATATCACTATTGTCAGCTCTTGGGTCTGCACCCTGTGCTTGACAGAGTCCTCTGTGGTCTTCTAACATTGATTCGGTGAGCTACCTGCTTCCTGGGAGGCTGACTATACAGGATTTTGGGACACTGTGCAGTGCTCCGCTAGTTTTTACTGAAAACCAAAAGCCCTTCTCTTGAAAATGCCACTCTTCAAAGCTATACCACAGATGTGCTGCCATGAGTATGTGTTGTCCTTGCCATTCTGGAACACTGAATATCACTAATGAAATAAGCCTTTATTTATTTATTTAATAAATAACATGCTGATATGCCACAGTTTAGTATTCTGAGTGAGAATTCACCCTCATTAAAATGAATTTATATGCCTATTGCAAAAGGTTTTACTGGGGCTTCAGTGTTAATTGTGGGTTATTCTCATCACGTTGCTTTTCATCAGAAATAGGCTGTACTTAGCAAGTATATTATTCAGAATTACATGTGGTATTCACGCATCTGTGCTTTAACCCACATCCATGACATTTCATAACGTAATAATAACGTAATGAGTAGGATTCAGCTCCTGTATTAAGGTGGGTTTACCAGGTCAGTAGTGGCTTTTACAGTCAGTGAAGCACAGAGGATTTACTCACCTTTGAGGTGAATTTTCTGCACTTAGTGAAGTGGATTGATTGATCCCTGCTGATGGTAGCAGGAGCCTGGTCTCTGAGCACACAGACAGCTGCACACAATACCTGCATTTGGGTGTTGTATTCTGCAAAGTGAACCCTGGGTTTCTTTCTCCCAGAGCTTCTTCCTAAGGCTTTGCTTTTCCCCTGCTAGGCTAACCTCCAGGTGGACTTACTGAAGCTGCTGAGCTATTTCACTTGATAAAGACCTGCTCTATCACCTCTAGCTGAAGAATGTGGCTGGCCTATGTTCCTGCCAGATCACTGGGGAGAGAACTGCCTCCCAAACCTGGTTCAGATCCTTGGTGTCTGAATCACCCTCTGAAGAGGTCTCTCCTCTGCTGGCTGTGCAGGGGGATGGGGACCAGCTCTCAGAGGCTCCTCAGCACAATGCTAACAAATAGAAAATGGATGTTCTCCACAGACTATTTGGAAATAGGCCTGGCCAGTCAGCACCCTTCAGGAGAAATAAGAGCATGAAACAGATTGGATTCAATTTAACTTCATAGTCCATTCTGCTCTGAGACACTCCTGGTGGTCAATTCTATAGCCTTCACAAGGGTTTTTGCTCCTGAGGAGAGCATGGATTCATCTTTATGACAGATAGACCTCAACTAAATACCAGTTCAGTGACATTACCTGGCTAAGAACAAAGACAATTCTGTGAATTAAAAGAACTGGGCAAATCTATGATGGAGAAAACAAGTTTCCTTCGTCTTCAGCTAGAATTCTAGGAATAAGCTTCCCCCTCATCCAAAAAAAAATGTTAAAAATGTTATTTGGGTTCAGATCCGCTTAAAGTAATGCCAGTTTTGGAATCTCACCTTTCTGCACAATAAAGAAGCAATTTTCCTCATTGGTCCCCAGTACAGATATCTGTGAAAACAGAGTATTTCCACAATCCAGTACAAAACAGCAGTAATAGTTTTGTTGGTGTGTGCTTCTTTGCTGGTTCTTTGAATGTTCTCTATGTGACCCTGATAAATTTGAGGTACACAATCTCTGTATCTACATGCTGACTTGGGATCAGCTTACTGTCAAGGAGAGTTCTCTAAATTTAATGTTATCACTGGAGTACACATTTACCAAGTCCTAATCCTCCAGGTTGCACAAAATGTGAGGAGAGGTAGAGAGCATTTTTAAAAGAAGAGGATTGTTCTGGAAATAGGATGTATAGTGAATTTATTTCCCATATACTTTGTGCCTGAGGGCATTGACAGTAATAAAAAGCACTAGATGGCTAGGATACTCTCAGAGACAGCATTGTGTTCATAGATTAGCAAAGTTCCTTCTTTGTTTCTGGAGAGTTTATCTACATCGACAGCTTTGCTTCCCTTTTCAGAGAATTTGGAAATTGTTTTTTACATGACCAAAAAACCCTGAGAATTGCAGAGTCAGTCAGGGCATGATAAGAAAAAAACACAAAAGAAAGATGGTCCTACTGAGAATAGGAAGAGCTAATTTCAGCAGTGCAAAGGAAAGGTGAAAGTAAATAGGAAAGAGAATGGAATGTCTTGACGAAAAAAGAGCTTCTCTGCCAAGCAAGGAGGTGTTGGACATAAACAGAAAATAAAGCTGTTGTGACTTGTACATTTTCCAGTTATGAGTAATGGCAATGGGTATGATGCTTTACAAATACTTTAATGAAATGCTTTTCTTTGAAAAAGCAATGGAGACTGAAATATCAAATATTACCAATACAGCAACTGAAATGGCACTGTCCTAGGTTCAACCTGTATGTCTGCAATGTTTGCAGAATCCTAGCCCAAAGAAAGAAGTACCCACAAAGTTCTTTTTTCCCCTCCATGCTTTTCCTCCAAAGCTTCACAGGTCTCTTTCCTTGAAAAAAAGCACACTGAAACAGTAGTTATCCTGCATGAGCACATTGTTCCCATGCCCTGGGAATGACATAGCAACAGTGGAAAGGATGTTCAGATGTAGGCACACCAATGTGATCATTTGGTCTTGTGAGGGGTGTCCTTCCTGCGTAACTGTGGGTTATAGGCTTCAGGGGTTTTAGGCATATGTGAGTTTTATCAGATTGTGTGTTTCAACAGCTGGAAACTGATTTAATATCTCCTTGTTTAGATGACTTCATGAAGCAGGGCCATGGCATGGTCCTGCTGTACTCCCTGAAGAACCCCTCCTTCCCAGAGTATGTCTTCAGCAGCAACAGTGGCGTCATGTGCCTGGACTTCAGCAGTGACCACCCCCACCTCATGGCAGTGGGCTTCTATGATGGCAACGTGGCCATCTACAACCTGAAGAAGGCAACCTCCCAACCCATCCACAAGAGCAATGCTGAGTCAGGAAAGCACACAGAGCCAGTGTGGCAGGTAAGGCTGCTTTTCCTTCCCTCCAACTGGGCTTTAAATGGGACTGAGTTTGGGCACAGAAGGAAAAGTGCTGTATGGGGAAAGGTGTTGTGTTAATATATATATTTCTGATTGATTATTAAGTTGTATTTCAAACTAATTTTGAAATATGCAGAAAGGCGTATTTCTGTCCTCAACAGAAACTAAACGTATGAGCAAGAGTTTGCTATAAACATCTATTTCTCCTTAGTTTTTATAAATGACTTCTTTTTGGAGAAGACCTGGTATCCTTTGTATATAGCAGCATGCAATGCTATTTTTGTTCCAAACAGAAAATCACAGGGCAGCAAGTCATAAGCAGTGTATAAAACAAGTATATCAACTCTAGGAGAGATCTGTTGGGCACACTAAATCCAGGGGCAGCTGCCTGTGGAACTGGCTGCCAGTATGATTCAAGACACGCTACCTTGTAGTTGACCTTGTAATTGATCCTGAAGTACTCTAGTGAATTAAGAATTGTGATGTGCAGGTAATAATGCTCTTAAAGTAATGCCACTCTGGCATCTGTCACAAAGAGGCACCAGATGGATGGTACCATGAAAGATCGGGGTGAATATGTTGCTACATCCAGCCAGCTTTATAGTTATGTCTGCAATGTAATCTGAGCTCAGACTGAAGCTGAAGCTCAGACTGGAAGGTGTATGTACTTTTGATCTTGTTTCTGGCAGTGGAAGTGTGGCAGCACCTATTTCAACATGGTCTGTATGAGCCTGTGAGGTGCAGGGGTGTGTATTTGATTTTGTAGCTTTGGCTACAGGTGTTGCTGCTGTAACTACTGCCATCACCTGATTTAGGCTGGCTAATACAGTCACACGTCAATGTTTCTTGTGCTTTGGCACATGCTGTGTGTGGATTGTCTCCCAGCCATGGCTCCTTATTGCATCTTCCCATAAAAGTCCAAGAAATCAACAGAACCTGATGGGACTGCAGATTAATGTGGAATATGCCAAGAGCAAGACCTGTGCTTGCTATAAACAGAGAGTTTATGCAAATGTAACATTTCAGAGAAGGCCTGAATTTCATATTTCCTGCTTGTCTGTCCAAAGCTTTTTCTCTAACAAATACTTATAGCTTGTCTTACAGGTTAACATGGTATCCCAGCCGTGGGCTGTTACCATAATACAATGTCTGAAGCACACACATACATACACACACACACACGCACACACACACACAAATACACACACAGGCACACATACATACACACAGAAAACTCCAAGCTTCTCCCACTACCACTTAGGCTTCCAGCAAAAAAAGCCTGGCCAAATAGTAAATCCTGTGTGCAGTTTGTCATGGCCTTGCTGCAGAGTGCTAAGGGAGCTCACACTTGTTATTGCACTCTATAGATGCCAGAATCCCAGATCATTTGTGCCCCAGATGGTGTTGGGAAGGACAGTGTATGCTTAAGGGCTGTTATTAGCAGCCTTATCCCTACAGACCAGACACAGGTACATTCAGGAGCAGAGGCAGTCTGTGTAGGATTTTTATAGGTAGGTTTGTGTGCACTACTTAGCAGCAATGTGGCTCAGAAGTGAAAAAAATCATCAGGTGCTCTAGGAAGATAGCATTGGAAAGGAGGGAAACTACCTCATGGATATGGATAGATGTAGCTATGAGTAGACTGTAGTTCCTGCTTTTTTATTTCCAGAGGTGGAGTGCTAAGAATTCTTGGTTTTCTTCTGTAATAAGAACATTTGTCTGAGTGCCCTGGTCTAGTGGAAGGCATTCCTGCCCACAGCAGGGGTTGAAGCAAGATGGCCTTTAAGGTCCCCCCCCAACCCAAACCATTCTGTGATTCTATGACTAAAGTACCAATAGTTTTACTAAATTTTATGATTTTTCACCTCTTACAGAACCAGTGAGCAAAGTTAGTAATTAGGTGATTGCACAGCAATCCAGAGAGCGTGTACTTCTGTTGGAGAGATCTGAATCTAACCATTTGTCAATATAAGCCAAAAGCTTTAGAAAAGGTTTTCCCTCCATTTGAATGGAGGGAAAGCAACACAGACTGTCTTAGGTTGAGACACTGGATTGTTATTCCTTATTTAGCATTAAATGATTCCAGAAAGTGATGCTTTGTTTCTCATATTTAGCTCAAAGATCCCCTATTCTCCCCCACCAACATCCCCACTAATCCGAGGCCTGGTCTTTGCCTAGATCCTAGACCTCACTTTTGTAGAAAAAATGAACAAGTGGAAAATAACAAAATTCTCCCAAACAATTAGCTTTTGTTGTCTGGACTGCCTGGCTTCTTTCTTTTGAAACAATACAGCCCTTTAACAATGGAAGCAAAATGGGAAGTGAGTAAACCAGACTGGCAGCTCTTTTCTTGTGCCATTTCTTCTTCAGTGGCTTAGTAATATCTCAGTACATTCGCATAAACCAAAACTGATTTAACATTGCCCATTATTAAGAGCAACATGAAATAATACAAATTTTGTAATTCTGTTACCTGAGAAAGTGTTTGTCTCCTTATATTTTGAAAGAGCATAGCAATGATTTCTTACAGATTTGGCATTTGTCTCCTGTGTATTAAGTGATACTGCATTGTGAATAATGGAAAATTCTGATTTGTTTTAAATTACACATTTCTATTTGCTTGCTACTAATTGATGAGTATCCAAATCCAGCAAGGAGTAAACACATACATGGATATAGGCATGTGTATGCCTGCAGTGCAGTGTGGTCTTACAGGAGCACAGAACTAGAGATGGTCTCTGGGTCAATGAATTCAGGTCTCTGCCTTTGAATGTAAATACCAGCTGAAAAGGAGTCACTTCCTGGGAAACTGTCAGAACTGTCATGTTCTGCTGGGAAAAAGCCTATGTGGTATTAACCTAAACCCCCCTTTAATCAAAATAATGCTCAAATAGTCAGCAAAATCCTCGCACTCCCATCATCTCTGAGTAAGCCTACAAAGCAAGTTCCTGGTCAGTGTATTTTTCTGAGCCAATGGCTCACATCCCAGGGCTTGGCAGCAGATGTTAATGAGGGTGCCAACGTGGAACAACTGGATTAGATTTTGGCACCCAGAGCCCACAAGAGCAGCATCCTCTGGGAAGAAGTGACACCCTGCTGGGAAGGGGCTCTCACCACAGACCCTCTCCCCTTTCTAGCTTTGGTATTTGTTCTTACTTACTCCTTTCTTCTTAAAAAATATGATGATTAGGGTTTATTTATAGCTGAGAAGAGTGCTTTTTCTCTTACCTTTCTACACTGGGATATACTAAATATTTTAGGTTTAAAGTGTTGGGAATCTGGAGCTGTTCAGAAAGAGGGATTGATAGCTGGAAGTATCTGCTGTGTCAATGTTTCTGCTGTTCAGTCTCCCTTCTAAAACACATCTTATCTGACAAATTTGTTTTCAGTGTGTGCTTCTAGTTCACTTTCAGATCAAGTCAAAGGACATTATTTCTTCTTGCCGCTGGGACTAGTATAGAGACAATACTGCTGCAGAGGCTTGGAAATAATTATTATTTTACTTGCTCACCATTAAAGTTACTGACTAAATTCCCACTGCAAAGTGTTGACCCTAAGATCTGCAAAGGGAACATTTCTTGTGGCTGTGCTTAAAGCAAATCTCTGCAGCCACAGCGTGACTTGGAATTGCTATGGAGAGATCACTGGTTAGAAAAACACTTTTGTTCATTGTTAATTTACTGGAGCTGATCTGGCCTCTCTGAGGAGCTGATGCCTGGGAGCTTTAGATGGCATCCTGAGGGAATTATTTGCTGCCCTATATATGTGCATGAGAAGATAAAAGACTGGCCACTGCTGGCTAATTCTTCACCAAATGCCGTTCAGGTCAGATATGATGCTCAAGGTTTGAACAAAAAGGACAAGGCAGGATGGTAGTGGCCTGCTAACAGCAAAAGGAAACAAAAAGGAGTATCAGCTTGCAGAACAGTTTCCCAGTAGAACTTGCAGAAGTCCCATCTCAAGTGTAAACCAGGTAAAACACACCTGAAACTTGCTTGTTAGAGTTTGCCCAGTAATTGTGTGATCCCTTCTTCATCTCTAGTTTCTGTGTTTCAATCTAAGTCGTTAAATAAGTCTACACTGAACTTCAGCAGTCCATGAAGCCACTCCTGACCCACAGAAGTTTTGTTTTACTGATGGAAGTAGATGAAAATCCCTTTAAAGTCAGCATAGCCTGCTGTTCTTCACCTTTGTCCGTGCTGCTGTGCACAGCCTCATAAAAAAGGCCTTTCTGGGAAGCTGATCGTATTTGCTGCACTTAGGAGAAAAAAAAAGCATTTTGTTCATAATCCACTGTCACACCAGCACATTGTTTCATTTCTGATGATGGGCATTCTCCTAAATCTGTCATCTGCAGTCAGACAAACACGTTTTGCAGCTTACATTGCCTCTGAGATGTTACTGCTTCACATAATATTTTGTTTCTTTGGCTTTAGGCAAACAAATTGCTTGATACAAGGGAAATAACAGAAAAATATAAGACAGAAGGTTGCTATCAAGGTCAGAATAAAGATCAGCTGTCTCAGAACAGCCTCAACACCCTTCCTGTTGCCTTCACTGCTAAGAAGCACAAAACAGGTATTTGCTGGAGGTAGCTCAATGTCAAAAAATCTCATTCAGCAATGTGAGAATACTGCTAGGGGGTAAGTCTAGAGAAGAAACAGAAATCTGGAGAAGAAAGGAAAGCAGCAGAGACCTGAAGTCAAGGAGGCTGGTCCCAACATAGGAATGAGAAGCATCAGGATGTGGGCTGGCAAGTAGAAGAATGTAGCCTGAAGGGAATACAGAGCATAAACCTGCTGATGAGGATCATCTGGCACCAAACCTCTACAGTAGTGCAAGACAACTGTGTGTGTGTTTCCCAGAGTAGGTTAGTGCAACATTTGCACAGAAGACTTTTCTCTTCAACTCCAGCTTTCTACTATATTTTTCGTGCTACTCACTCTGCCTTGCATACCTAGCCCAGTCCAAACAGGCAAAAAGTCTAATGAACTTCTGATGTCCCAGGAGAAAAGGAGGCCACTGTATTCTCACCAGAGAGGTCACTTCTCTCATTCTATGCTTGCAGAGAAGTACAGAGGAGTGGGAAGAGCAGCCTTGGTCCATTCAGTGTGCGTTCAGGGCCCAGAGATCTGTCTGTCAGAGGCTTCCTTGTTGAGCAGTCCTTAGCTGCACTCCCATTCCCTACACTGAATTCTTTGTCCAGTAACAGGTTGTTGCAGCAGGAGTTGTGCCAGTCTGCTGAGGACCTGACACCACGTTCCTCGCTGCAGCACCATGAGGTATTTAGTGGCCAACACACACCTGTTGTGTCCTCAGCCTCTCCTGTAGGGAACTGGGCAGGAAGGACTGTACTTGGGAAGAGTTGCTGTACGCTTGCAGTAGAAATCAGGGTCGAGATCAGCAGCTTTCTGGTTGTCCTTAGTCAGTGGGAGATCTCACTACAGGCACAGCCCTACTGGAGGAAATCCTGTCTCCCACAGAGTTTCACTATTTTGTGGAAAGGCTCTGCTGGGCCACAGAAATTCACCTGGAAGCCTTGGGCTCATTTAGGCATGGTGGAAATTGCAAGGCACTCCTGTGGCAAAAATGCTGGATGAAGTCTTTTGCAGCATGCTTGTACCTTGTTCAAAACTGGACACATTTGAGCCACTCTGAGGTTAGGAAAGGTATGTGTTCAAATGCTTTTTCCTAAATGCCTTTGACAATAGATCCTTTAACTTTGATGTTTTATTTTTTGAGATGGTATCTAACTGTATGTTTTGGAGATTCAGTTTCTGTAACTGATTACTTTTAAAGTGTGCCTTGGTTGTGGATTCTGATGGGTTTAGGATTGTCTTGCAATGCATCTTTTCCAGATCATGTAATGTTTGTCTGAAAATGAGCTTTTTCTGCTTGGATGCTGTGTTTCCGTTTGTACTTCATATAGATGCTGAACTTACCTTCTACCTTCTGCTCTCACTGTTCCTTGGTAAATAGATTCTCCTCTTGTACTGCTTTACTATTCTTTATCTTCCTTTTTCTTAAGATCCAAACCATTCTTTTGTGGGTTTTCAGATTGTTTGTTTCCTTTCTGGTGTCTGCAAGCAAAATATAAGAAATTTTGTTTGCCTTTTAGTTGCACTGGTGCTAGTTTGTGGCACTTGTAAAATTTATAAGTCCATGAAAGCCTTGGGATGATGGAAAACGTTAGCCCTACGTTTAAAATAGCAGAGAAATTGTAATGCATTTGTTTGGTTGCTTAGATCTTTGAATCTTTTTCTGCTGCTTTATAGTATATATAAATACAGTGATGGGTCTTAATGGCTGTGACAGAGCCTGTGAGACAACACAGTGCTGCTCTGAAGACGATGAAATAAAGATAAGAGGGTGATAATGGCAGAGCTAAAGACAAGCTGGGCAGGGGTGGTGTAGGCAAGGTCACACTGACGAACAAAGGCTGAGGGAGCCAGGGCTGGCGATGGTTCCCACCCCTACAGCCATGGGGAGCTGCCATAGCTCAATGTAGTGTCCAGGACCCTCAGTACCCAACAGGCTCTAGGACCATCTCTCCCCATCCCTGCTGCAAGTCCTGTTGATCCTGTGGTGATGGGAACCTTCTGTCAGGCACATCACAGATGCTGTCTCTGATTTAGCAGTATCAGACAATTTGAAGGTTTGGATGTGAACCTGCCTGCCATGTGGGTCTGGTTTCCCTGCACACAGAGTGGAAAATTCTGTATTTTGTTCATAAATTGGAAATTTTGTTCCACGGGCACAGTCAGAATTGAAATCAAGAGCTGTGAACTGCAGCTGGTTAAATACCCCTAAGCTTTGTTGACCTCTGGCACTCGTCCCTGTGTTGTGTTTGACATAGGAATGTGGTCCCTGAGGGAACAAACAGGTGAGAGTCTAATGTCTGGTTCCTCTGTACTCAGCTGTTAACATGCCAGCCTAATAAACACACTGGGAAGTTCTGCGAGGAGAATAAGCAAGCAGATTCCTGGTGCAAAGTAGAGCATCCGAATCCCAGCAGGAAGAAAACAAACTGAAAGTAGGGCCAGCCTTACCCAGTGCTATTTATAACTGAGTTCTGCTTCCTTCAGATAAATCTGAGTCTCTGAAGCATGAGTGATGCAGAAGCCTCAGGCTGAGCCTTTGCCCTGCATCAGTGGCACTCCCATGGCCGTGCTCTCTGCTGACTGTTGGGTCCCTCCCAGTAACACTAAATGTGCTGTTTAGTAGGAGACGTTTTGCTACCCTTTTCCTGCACCCCAAATTTGTGGTTGATCTGTGAACATGCTGATGCAGTGGGGCCGATGCTTTGCTCCTCTCTGCTTATCTGGCACCCTTGAGTTCTCTGATGCTTAAGACATGGTGCCTGGGGCTCTGAGTCCCAGGAAGATGCTATCAAGGTGGAGGGTACTTGATCTAGGTATAGGGAAGCAGTATTTTTCAGAAGTGTTAATGGGACTGAATGGGATGTGGGAGTTTAAAGTGTTTCCTCGTAGCTAGGGAGCTAATCAGCTGTTTTCCCTCAGCTATCAGGAAACTTTTAAGGACTTTGGTGGAGAAAATGCCAGGAATGCTTGTAGTAAAATTTGCAAGTAGCCATCTGCTGCTAGAAGGAGAGAATTTGTAAATTTCTTAGATGAGAAGTTCCAGGCATTGTCTGTAGCATATTCTACCAGATAAGCCTGATATTTTCTGGTACCCATGAATAAAGTTATCAGCCAGTCTCATGCCTATGGTGCAGGTGGCTGACAGTCTGCAGATGAGGGCTGCTCGCAGTGCTGGGCAGTGTGCTTCTATTCCAGGAGGTTTTGAGATGATTTTGGTTATCACAGCGTTGCTGAAGTAACCCATCCTCCTGCCTCTTTGCTTGGTGAGATATGGTCCTGCCAATGCTGGCCATCTTGGTTGCTGCCTAAGTCCTTTGTAGATAAAGCCCCTGCCTTTGTTCAGTCTTATCTACTGTTACCAAACCGGTCAGCCACTCTGAGCCTCCTAACAGCCATGTCTATTATAACAAACACATGGTAGGTAAAGTGAGGAGACATCTGAGTAAATCCCTGCTTCTGCTACAGATAGGATAGGATGGCAGGGAGTACCTTAGGTCAGAGTTGCTCATTAAAGATGTAAGAGAAATGCAAGAAGCCCAAACTGAATTTTTGAACATTTTTATATTCATCAGATGTCTAAACCATTTATCTCTAAGGCAAACAGTACAGCCAAGTATTTAACTCTTAGTGTAACTCTTCCCTTTAGGAAGAGTTGCTCCTTGCAGACCTTACCTCTGCAAGGGCTTCTGTCATGGGAGCAAGTTTACTTCCTAAGCATATTGAGCCGATCCATTCTGTCTTGTTGAATGGTAAAATGTCAACAAATTTCCCTACAAAGCATAGAACAGCACTGAGAACCCTCCTTTGCTTAGCAGCTCCCTTATCTGCAAATTATTGTCATAGCTGAAACATTTGCATTTAAAAGAAAATACAGATTTTAAGATAGAACATTTTTCAATCAATTTATTTTTAAATAACAAGTAATTTTCGTTTATCTCTCTCAATCAGCTTTTACTCACACTCAAAAGACTTGTTTGCTGTACAAAGCAGCCTCATCTATTGCAGTGAATGAAACAGTCACAGTGTGATTGAACATGACAATCAGTAAATATGTGAGAGGTGAGACTGAATTTAAAATCAGACTGAATCTTCCTTTCTGGAACTGGGGAACTGTTTTTGAATCACAGAAACAAGAAGCAGCAGAGGCCTTGAGAGTGTCCCCTTCTTCCCAGCTGTCACAGATGTGTTTCATTCCTGAAGTGCTTTCTTTGAATTGAGACTGGGCAGTCTAGCTGTCTTCACCAGCACTGACAGACTGGAGTCATTGCCTACTGTGTTTTGTAGGGTACACACCTCTTAATGCACGAGAAAAGGATTTCTGTACCCCTCCAGCAATATCACTTCGCTGATTCCCACACCAGCCTCTGACCCTTTTCTGCACTACTGTCACTTACCTGGAAATCCCTTAATTTCTACATGCCTAAGTGCTTTCTTCTCCTTGTCTGTGTCCCTCTCCCCTTATCTTTATCACATTTCACCTATTATTTTCAGATTGTGTTCCAGTTTGTTGAGATAACTTTAAATCCTGATCCTAACAGGATCCTCTGTCTCTCAGCTGTGCCATCTGCAAATATTCTGTGTATTTTGGAATTCACTATGCAACTTACTAATGAAAACATTGTACAGAACTGAACCCAGGATAGCTACTTGTGGGAAAAATCTAGAGATGTTCTCTCAAATAGTCAAGAAATACTGACTAAACTCTTGGAAATTAATTTTTAAGCACTCATCAACTTCATAGTGTTTCCTTATCTTGCTTCTGAAAACAGGGAGTGTGCCAAAAACTTTACAAAATTGAAGGTAAGACACATCTACTCCTTCCTTTAGACCTGTTACCCTGAAAGAGAAGGAAGCAAAACTATTTGATGAGCCCATAAGCACTGTTCCTTATATTCTTATCCTATAAATTTTTGTGGATGACTTAATACTTTGTTCTCAGGAATGACAAAAATCAGAAATGCAGATGAGCAACCTCTTGCTGAGTGTGCACCACAGGGTAGAACCCTGCCTTGCTGTCTCCAAGGTGGGCATGCTGGTCACTCCATGGTCCTGGTCCCCCTCACTGAGGGACCAGCTGGGCATCTCTGCCTGCCTGCCCACCCGTGCTTACCTTTGAAAAGAAATTCAGACCCACACATACCCAGAGCACAGCCAAATCTTATCCTGCCACAGTGGTATCATATGCTCAAAGTTCAAGCAGGACCCAGGAGCTGCTTTTCTACCAAGTATAGACTTAGCCAAAGAGGCTGGACTAGGCTGCTTTGACGTTTGACCAAGCTGCATTCGTTATCCCAGCTCTTTAAAATCTTCATTGCCTTGAGTCAAAATGAGTCATCTGGATTTAGCTCACTCTTTGCCTTTATCCCAACAAACCATGGTGAGGAGTAAAGTGTTCTGTCTTCCTTTCTCCAATTTCCACACAGAAAAACTTGTCCTGCTGTCCAAGTTGGCACTGAGGAGGGGCTCCAGGCACTGCCCAGTTCCTCACCTCTAAACCTTGCTCTACCTGTCTCTTGAAGTATAAAAACTGGTGATGGTGTTACTTCACTTATCAGTGAAGTACCCTGTGCTTTCAAGGTGAACAAGTGAATAATTTTGGGGGGTCTCTTGTGACTGACTGCAGGAGCAGCTTCTTCAAAGTGCCTGGGCTTGGCTTTGCTTGTGGTGGCTGGCAGAGGATCCTCTGCGAGGTGTCAAGGCCTGCTTATGGTGCCAGGCTGGGACACGTGATAAGCACAAATGAAGAATAGCTGGCAATGTCCTTGATGGAAAGCATTTGGGGACTTTGTTATAGATGCAGTACTTTGTCTCAGCAGCAAGGAGGGACAAACTATTTGCTCCAGGAAAACAAAAAATCAGCAGACTCAGGTTAAGCTGAGTGTCCAAGGAGATTTTCAGAGCAACAGATCCCTTGGCAAACAGCAGAGATAAGTTACACAGGGAAGAGAATAAACAAAAAAATGGGAATTTGTCATTCTCAGGAGGAGAATGTGAAAGATTTCTTCTCTACTGGTAATGACTTGATGTTTCTGGATGCTGTTTTGCTGAAAGTTGTTGTCAGGAACCAAGAAGAAACACATTTGGAGGTGACAGAGGGAAGAAATGAGAACTGCATCTTAACTCAAATCAGAGACTGCTGGAAGGGAGTCCAGGAGAATATTTGCATTAGAGCACAGGGGAAATCAGACTGGTTCCAGCAGATATGACCTATGGATGAACTTATTGTAGATCAGCATTTTGGCATGAGCCCTCAACATGATGCTGAGGCAGACTATAAGACAGGCTAGCTGCAAAATGGAGAAAGTGTCCAATATACAGACCAAAGGTGCACAGAGCTGTTTGGGCTTGGATGGGTATTCCCAGCTGGAGTTTCGTCTGTCTATTTCTGTCTCTGCAAGGATGTACACAGTGCTCATCTGTCAGCTGGTGTCCTGGGCCACAATGTGATGGATGCAGCCAAACTGCATCCATGAGAATCTGTGCCCTTGCTAAATCACAGCACATGTTCAGCTATTCTACCTTGAGAGAGCCCCAGAGGTCTGCTGGCACTTTCTTTTGGCCCAGGCTTGTGCATACAGACATGGGAAATGTGGTTTGGACATTGGGTTTGTGTCAGTGCTTTGCTGACAGGGCAGGCACAGCTAGAGCAAGCGGAGGGCCAATTCCCTTGCTCTGTTTGCATCCTTGCTCCAGGAGCAGATGTGTGCCTGTGGGAAACCTTGAGTAAAAAAAGTGTCCAAATCCCACTGCTTACTATGTATGCCCAAGGTGTGGGGAAAATAGGGTGTCTGGGAGAGCCCAGAGGGGCTGGAAAGCATTTGTGCTCCTGTGTGATGCACAGCTGGGCTTCCACAAGTAACTGTGGCTCTGTTCAGCTAAGGAGGGAGATGGGTGAACTCCTGGAGCTGCTGGGCTGGGTAGAATGGCAAGGTCTCTGAGAAGTCCTGTACGACACTGACTTACAAAGAAACACTTCAGGCAGAGGAACAAAGATATGTGTAAAGCTGAACACTAAGGAAAATCACAAAGCTAACTTAATGAAGAGAAAGTGAGCGTGCAAAATGAGCTGTGATTACCCTGGGTCATAAAAGGGAAAGGGAAAATATTTGGGAGTGTATTAGAAGCTAAAGGAGTGAAGAATATAGGCTCATTACTAAAGCAAGCTTTCAACTAATACTGAGCGTTATGAATAAGGATGAAATATTTTATGCTGTATTGTTTAATCTTACAATAAGTGTCTGAGACTGGCTGCTAAGTGTGATTAATGTAACAAGGATAAAAGCACAGGTCAGAATAGGGAAAGAGCCTGTTAAAGACTGTGTAGATGAGACAGGTTCTTGCTCATCAGCAAGATCAGCTTAAACATACCCTGGAGTACTTAAAGAAGTAGCCAGACCAATTTCAGACCATTACATGAATTTCAGAGTGGTTTTGGTCTACATCCATCCTGCATTTTAAACAGTGGCTGGAATTTATGTGCAAGTCCATTTGCAGTATCTGAACTGAGTGAGTACCTTGACTCAGAGACAGGGTTGGAGTGTGCTCTGGGGCATGGATGAAGGGGAGGATCACTCTGCTGTCACTGATGGACCCACACACATTCACATAGCAGTGACATAGACAGAATGAAATATGATGGTTTGCTGTCATCAATCCTGGACATCCTTTTCAGTGATGCTGTAAAGCCAATGTCTGGCAAAAGGTTCTCTGCAGGTGCTTTCCTCAAAGTGACTGTCCTTGTATGCAGGAGGGACAGTGGCATGGACAGGGTACCAGGGCCCAGAAACTGGTGTTTTCTACACTTCGCCCATGCCAAAGGGATCCAGAGCCAGCTACAGGGACAGGCACAGTGTGGATGATAGCACAGCAGTGCATCAGGCTGCACTCTGGCCTGTAGGACAAGCATGGACAGAGAAAGTAGGAAAGATCTGAAAGGGCTTGAAGAAGTGAAAAAATATCTGGAGAAAAATGGTTGGATTGAACCTAGAGAATTACTGACCAGGCAGACCAATTTCAAAGGCTGGAAAAGCTCTTGAATAAATGGCAACACTGTTTGTAAATGCCTAGATAATAAGGTGATTCAGAGAAGCTGACATGGATTTGTCCAGAATAAATTGTCAAGCCAGTATAATTTCTTTTCTTTCCTTTGTTTCAGAGAAATGGGCCTCATGAAGAAGAGAGAGGCAGTCAAGGTTATCACCTCTATCCATCTTGACTTGACTAAAGCTTTTGATCCACAGTGACATAACCAAAGTAGAGAAATATGAATTAGGTAAAATCACCATAAAGAGGCTTCTCAAGTGGCTCAGGCAGTGTGCTCAAGGAGCAGTTATACAGAGCTCACTGTCAGACTCTGAAAGTGCTTCAAGTGAGACCATCCAGCTGTCGGTTCTAGTCTTGTTTTGATCAATACTTTCATAAACAACTCCAATTACAGAACAGGGAGACCCCTTTGGGAGGACAAGGCACTTTGCAGGACATGATTATGTTCAAAATTATCTTGATAGATTGGAAGAGATTCCCAAAATCAATGTGATGATATTCAATAAAGACAAGAGCAAATACTGTATTTAGAAAGAGAAAATTAAATGCACAGATATGAAAGAAGAGATGACTGCTTAGGCAGGGTGCCCAAAGGGGCGAGTATAGCAGACCACTGCCAGTGGTCAGCAATGCAATGCAGTGCAATAGTATAAAGATATATGTCACTCTGATTAATTAGCAAGAGTATTAGAGGAGGTTATAACTCCTGCCCCAGGGTGGCCCTGTACCATGTGTTTGCAGCTGCAGAAAAAGGCTGAAGGGGAGGAACAGGAAAGGTGAAGGCTTGGGTCCTGAAGGCAGTACCTGGAAGCAACAGTTGGAGCAATTGGGTTGAAGTGGGGAAAAAAGAGAAAGGAACAGTGACACAACAGCCTTTTCTTGACCATTTGAAGACTGTTATAAAAAAGGGAATAAGCTGTTGTTCTTTGTGTCCACTGGGGAGATGGTAATGAATAATTGGCTTGACTGTTGGTAAAGGAAATCTTCTGTATAAGGGCAATTAAGCAGTGATGTATCTACAGGGAGGTTGTTGAGTGCCTGTTGTTGAAGGCTTGTGAGAGCAGCCTGTGTGAATTGTCACCAGTGGCAGGGGAGTGTCTGATCTCGCCTAGAGCAGAATAAATACGCTTTTTGGGTCCGTCCAAACCCTGCATTGCCATGGTGGCTTTGCCTAGGACTGTACTGGTTACCAGGTTGGCACTGGAGGGAATTTGTCCCTGCGTCATATTGGCAGGGACTTCTCTCAACAGCTGAAGAAGTTGTTTGCCTGGCAAAGGCATCTGAGCATCTTACTTGGCCAGTTCATGTAAGGGTGACATGGGGATTTGATAATGCCTTTCTCTTTCCTCTTCTCTACCTGTGGCAGATTTTATTGTTTTCTTTTTCAGGCATGGGATGACTGTAATGCTCTTATTTCCCATAGGGCAGGTGTCAGCAGGACTGTGGTACTGCAACACTAGCAAAGAGCTCCTTGAAAGATAATTAATAGAAAGAGAAGGAATTGCTCATCAGTCAATGTGCAGGTGTTGCATGTGGCAACCCACACTTGAGTTTTGGCAAGCGAGGGGTGAACCAGGGGGATCTGTCTTTGCAGTAGCTGGTGTCATCTCACAGAACTGCAGGCAGAGGCTGCCTGTGGCTGCCTGCACCATGCTCAAATCAGTCTCCTGGCCAGTGTGGATTTGACCAATTGCACAATGTCAGTGAAAGTAACAAGCCTGTGTGCCCTGAAAACTGATTGAGCATTATTTCTTTCATAGGAATGACATCAGAAAATGTAGGAGTTTTCAAATCACATTGGATAAATGGTCTAATCTCCTGCTGGACAGGAGCCATTACCAGCTGCCATAGATAAAAATGATAGTATTCTGTTGATCGGAATGAATGGATTATCGTCCTGCTAACCTGCTGTACATAGTAATGAACATGCAGCTCTTAATATCTCTTTTTCCATAAATAAATAAGGTTTTGAATAGCCTCAACTTCTTTATAAATAAACAGGCTTTAAGAAATGAAAAGTGGTAGGCTATTGTAACAGCAATGAGTTTCACACACTAATTTTGCACTACAAAAATATTCAGGTTAAAGATTACACTGAAAAAATGGCAGCCAGATCCTTGCTTTTGTTGCAGATCTCATCATGATCAAGGACATAAAATGCTGCTTTGTGTTTGCTTGTCTCCTCTTTGCTGTTTACACATGCTTTCCTGTTTCATGTGCTTCTTCACTCTTACTGTATCATAACTGAACTTCTGCAGTAAATTATTTCACAGAGCCAAAATCCTGGGTTGATTATCACGTGCGTCAGGGAAGAATTAACTTCTTGCCACTACACCGACAGTTGTCTGGTTCCTTCCTCAAAAGCTCCACCCTGCACAGCGTGGATACTGCTAATGACAGGAGGTTGTGCCATGTTGACAGGCCTCTGGGAGCAGAGAAAAGGCCAGTTCTGAGCAGATGCCCTGTTTGATTGCAGTATCATGAAGGCTAATTACTCTAATAAGCATTTAAGGGATTCAGAGATCGGGAGGAAAAAGATCACAAACACTATTAAGATGTCAGAGGTGTTGAACGAAAATTGAAAGTATTAAGATTTCTGAAATTCAAGATAGCATCACTGAGAGCTGCTGATAGTCATCTGAGGGCAGAGTCTGATGCCCCTGAGGGACTGTTTTCAAGCTGTCTACAATATATGCCTAACTCAGCTACTGTTGACTGCTTTCAATGTTGGAGCAAGAGTATCCCAAGCAAGTCAGCCTGCTTGCTTTTTTGGGGCTAGTGAATCTGGCTATCAGTGTAATGGATCAAGAGAAGTAGATATGACACCTAACTGAGTACCAGCAGCAGAAACTTGAATAAATCTCCATCAGAGAGAGCATATTTGAAGTGGGCAAGTCCATGGAAAAGCTCTTTGCTTGGGGAATGCTGAGAGAATTGGCTTAGGAAAATCCCCCCATGAGCTTGTGATAGCACTTGTGTTATTGGTCACCTGCAGATGAGGTTCCTGCAAGACGCTGTGTTAGCATAGACATGAGGACTCAGAAGTTGTGTCTGCACAGGGTGATGGGGGTGGGCTGCTGAACCTTCATCCATGTATTTTCCTCTGATGTGGTGGGCTGGGAAGCATGACTGTTTTTCTCAATTAGGGAAAGTAAACTGAAGAGAAAAAATACCAGTTAGAGGAGAGCTCTGTTGGACATACAAAAATGTCTTATTGTCCAACAGTTTTAGAGTGACATTTCTTAAATCTCTGATTGAAAAAAAATGACCCTTTTTCTGTGCCCAGTATGAGCCTTGTTGGGCATGTTTTTGTAACCAGTTTCCCTGAGCTCTGCATTTCTCACTTTGAATTAAAACCTCTCAGTACACCAGCCTCTTCATATGAGACAGCTGCTGGTGACTGTCACTGTCAGCAGTAGCTCATGATCCAAGGGAGATGTTCCTGGAATAGATAGACCCAGCACATTTTGTGCACAATGGCCAGCCTTGGCAATCACTGTGCTGTTGAACCTGTCTTTGTATCATTAAGCATTTTATTCTGGGCCATATTGAATTAGGCTGTTCCTTTATGCCAAGTAGCAGAAGTGGTTCCACATGGAGACTTACAATTTCACCTGTGCAAGGATGTTCAAAGGTATATGCCACTCAAGGCTCTTCAGTCGTGTCTTATGGGTGTGAAACTGCATTTTGGTATATTCTCAGATGAATTCCTTTTCCATTTGACTTTTTCTTCCTCAGAGTAGTGTGTAATAGGTAGGAAACCAGTTCACTACAGGGTTAACTACTCATTGATGAGTCTCTTGCTGAATTTTCATGCTCCACAGAACTTCACAGTATAAACAATTTTACAAAAGAGAATTAACAGTTTTTCCCAAGGAACTGCCATAGGAATACCCAATCTGTATAATTAAACTATTGAGAATACTGCTTGTTTTCTGAAATAGGTACCAGATAGGTGGTCATGGATAGAGTATTTGGTAAGCTCTAGGATAATCATGCCCATTTATCATGTTTATAGGTCGATGTTTCGGGTACTTTATCTGCCACACTGCTTGGATAGGAACAGATATACCTTTGAAAAGCTCAGCAGAACCTTCTGAGGTGCTTGTCCCTGTCCTGAACTGACAGATGCCCACAGGAGTGTGTGCTGACAGACCCAGTGACAAGTCATCCTTTTCCTCTCAGTCTGATTGAATTCCCAGATCTGAAAATCGAGCGTTCTTAATGCTTTTGGTCTAACTGAAATGTCTCCTCTAAACTGTAAGCCATTTATCTGAGTTCTAATCTCTCCTGCTGAACTGTCACACTCAAAAGGCAGATCTCCTTACCAGGCAGACAGAAGGTGTAGGGAGGATTTCGTGTAAATGAAGGTGTTTTCATCTCCCTGAAGCAGCAGTGCCCCAAGGACCCATGTCACACATTGCTTGCAAGGGCTTTTCAGCACCCCACGTAGGGACAGAAAGCTGATTTGGGGTTGTCTGGCTGAAGGGTAACCATATGTCACTGAACTTGGACTAAATAGTCAAACATGGAGGAGGTAATTTGTGCAGGGTCAGTGCCTGGGGACCTTTCTATGGCACCACTCATGGTGTTTGGAGATGTCCTGGGAGTCTCTGAAATGGTGTTGGGCCATGGTGCAGAGAGTGCTGGTGAATAGCTCGGAGATCTCACAAGGCCCATCCTTGACGGCAGTGCTCCTGTCACTGCTGGGGGAGATGGCCATGGGTAGATGCAGAGTCTGTAGGGGAGGGGCTTTACCCCCTTGCTGGGGTGTCCTGCAGGAAAGGGAGTGCCAGGAGTGCTGGGAGCAGTTCTAAAACTGCCTGTGGAGGTAAGTGTTCATACCTGCCCGGTACTCTGGGGTGAAAAACAGCTGCTCTTCAAGAAGGATTTCAAAGGCCCTACTGAGGTTAGAGGACTCTATCCTGCCTGAGTGCCCTGTGCTGACTGGGATTGTCTTCTTGTTTCTTCTTCTTTTAAGGTCAAGTGGCAGAAGGACGACATGGACAACAATTCAAACTTCTTCTCTATCTCCTCAGATGGGCGGATTGTTTCATGGACTTTAGTTAAGGTAAACAGCAGATGGCAATCCTTTTGTACAGTCAGTCACATTGTAATAATCAATTGCCTCAAAATTTCAATGATTTATTAGCTTTATTTTTATTTCCAATGAACCAGGTTTCAAAAGAAGGGCCAGCAAAAGATTTCAGGTGCAGTCAGAGCTGGGTCTGGGGCTCCATGTTAAACTCTGAAATGAGCAGAGCCAGCCTATTCCTTGTCAGAATCTAACCTTCATCCTGCCTGCACCCGTAGCACCCCATGGGACTGGAAATTAAAGATCCTGCTTGGCAGCAGCAGGAATTCAAGACTGGTCCTTGCTCTGAAACTTTCCTTGTCCCAGAAGAATCACCCAGAGACAGAACAGAATAATCTACTTTCTTCCACAACTTCAAGATTCTCACCCCAGAATGCTCCCCTACAGATTCCAGTTTGAAATGGGAGAGGGTCAGTGCAAATTTCTCCCCATATGGCCAAAGTAGCACCAAGGAAGCTCACATTGGAAGCTGTGAGATGGCAACATGAAGAGGGTTTCCCCCTGTTATGACATTGCCAACTCACACGCAATAGAACTTCTGTTAAATAGTTTGTGTGCCCTGACTTTAGTAATTTTTTTCTTTTGGAGTAGATACATTGATAGAAACCTAGCATTAATGTCCCAAAATGACCCTTAGATTTGTATCTCTGAATCTCAACATGTGGATTTTTTTCTGTTGGCTATTTCATTTTACATTTGAAGATTTCAAATATTTTACTAAAAAATAATTGAATTGCCATAAACATGAGTTTGAAGCAGCTGTCTCATTATTTCCCAACAAGCAAGGAAATTTCTTTACATCCTTGGATGCTCATTTTTCAATGTTATACCAAGCTATCAAGGTTTGCCTGTTCTGAAATCTGCTGCCGTGGCTGGGATTCACGTCTAACATTATATGTAAATCTTAGTCTCATGTTCACTTCGGGAACAGGAGCCTCTTCTACTGTACAGGGTAGGCACATGCAGATGGCACAGATTTTGAAGTTATTTTTTATAGACTCCTCCAGGTTCATCCATACAGCTTCAGAATTAAAAATCGCTTCTGCAAATGTGTCCCAAGTCTTTCTCCCAAAAGAGCTGTCAGAGATCCCTAGACAAGGACAGGCTAACAGTGTCCCAGCATTCAGCTCCTGTTCTAACCCCTGAATAGAAATGCCCAAAAGATTTTTGTTGAAGTGGGAAATACATGACTACAGCTGAACACATCCAGTTGAGGTGACTTGGCAGGTTACACTTATCAGATGAGCCCCAGTAAACTGAATGTGCTCAGTATGGTCACCTTAGGAGGCAGGAAACACTGGGTGAAGCCTCTTCAGAGAAGTCTACAGGTGGGCTCTGGTAGCAACTCGCCTGGTAGAGGGAATATTTCTGTGATTCACCAGTGCTTAGACATGTTCCCACATCATAAACTGTGTTTTTTCTGTCCCTTGAGCATGTAGATATTCCTTCTTAAGCATTCTTGGTGTCACTTCTGAGATCTGCATCCACTTAGCACAGTGTCATTTATACTTACTCCTTGCATTACTGTGATGAACTTGGCCATACCCATGTGAAAAGCACCATTTTTTTTTTTTTTTTGAAGCGAAGTTATCTCTGAAATTGCCAGAGCTGGTATGTACCTAGTAGGCAGGAGTGGAAAAGAGCAAAATTCGAGGTGCTGTCTGGATTTAATTTTTTTTTTGGACAGACATTCAATAGGAAAAAGCAAGAAACAGGATGAAAGGGGAGTTTTGTATCCAGCAAGGAGAAATGGACAGTCTTCTTGAATTCCAGTTTTACAAAAGAGCTGTCTTTGGGTTTTATTTAGAATAAAATTGAAGATACTCCAGAGGTCTTCTATTCTGCAAATCCATAGTACAAATAGGGAATAAATGAAAGAGTGCTTTGTTAATCTTTTTGACTGGACTATCCAGAAGTAAAGCTTCTTCAAACACTGATAGCTGTTTCACACTTCCAAAGCTGAGAACACGAAGTGAATAAATTCATTCTTACTTCCAGCTGAATGTTTGGGAAGCCACACTCAAGATTTGCAGAGAAGAGTTGTCAAATGTTATCCAGGAACAGTTGATCTGCCTTGACTGTTGTGGTTGTCTCTGTTAAAAATGGGCACAAGCACTGTGGACAAACGTCATGGAACAGCCCATGAATTGTGTGTACTGACTGTCTTGACTTGGCTTTGGGTCATCATAAAGGTGTAAACTATCAAAGAAAGATGCAGGACTTCTGCAGCTGGATGACTCTTGGGTACACACGTTGCCCATCCACAAAGAGATATGTCAGAGCCACTTCAAGGAGTTGTATGGGATGCAGCATGGTGTTGCTTCTCAGTCTGATGCTGAGCAATCCCAGGTTTGATTAGTAGTCGTAATTCATCCTCCCTACATGACCTAGAGCTAAATTACTGAACAGCTCTGGGCTTCCTTCATTGCTTGAAGCTAATAACAACTAAAGGGAGACAAGCAGCTGCAAGGCCTGATTCACTAATGCTTACAAAGTGTTCTACAATTATCGGGCAGAAGCAACATATTATTGCTCAGTATTCCTGAAAGGCCAAACTGTCAGCAGTCTGTTTACCCAGAGGAATATGCGAATAGCTCTAACAACAAATAGCCTCAGGAATAGATGTGTTTTTCAGGCTGTGAAGCTGGTTGAAAGATAAAAGCAGCATGACAGGGGAATCTGCACAAGTAAGATCCTTTGTGAAGGAGAGGGGCTGCAGAAGCTCTCCATGGAAGCCTCAGCCAGGTGAAGGTACTGCGAGTAGCCTTCAGAGGAAGGCTGTAGAAAGGTGTGTGCTCAGAAAGAAGGTCTCCTATAGTTTGTCTTTCTACCAGAACACAGAGTTAGTGTGCTAGCACATCTCTGGGCCTGCCACACTGCGTATATCAACATGATCAGCTGCAGGAAGCTCCAAAGCTGCTCTTCAGACCAGGCTCATGGCAATCTGCTGTGATTTGGACAGGACATATGGTCTCTGGAGAGCAGGCAGAGCTGGGATCTTGAGCAGAAGGAACTGCCTGCTCAGCATGTCCTGACTGTATTCCTAAGAGCCCACCAGCACTATTTGGATGTGCAGTGGAATATGCTCTGCTCCTGGTTGCTCTGGTCACTGCACTTTCCAATTCTTGCTCAAATACACCAGCATATAGGGCATCTTTCTTAGCATCATGCCTGCCTTTATACCCACTAAATCAGTGTTGTTGTAACCCACATGCTGCAAAGAGCCACTAAGGTAGAACCTGCAGGAGTCTGTCCTGCTTCTTGCTGCTCTCTCAGAGAACAATTTACTGCCATTAATAGACCAGGGTATGTGGGTGTGCAGCAGTGAGAACTGGTGAGAAGGAAGTACCTTACTTTATGGGCTTTGACCTTTCTTGAACCTTCTGTAAATTTGTACCCCCAGAATATGATAAAAATGCCTTCTAGAACGTTGTCCTCTCTGAACTGCAGTAATAAACAGATGCCCACAAGGCCTTCTCCCACGTTTCCCAACAAAGAATTCCCTGGGATTGACTTTGCCAGGCAGAATATCTTTTTATACCTGAGTCCTGCTCTGGTCTTAGAGAAGCTTCAGCTGCAGCTTAATTCACTGAGCTAAGAAGTTATGTTCTGTTCTCACAGTGCTCCAGTGGGAAATCTGCAGATTCATTATAACATCCAGTCCACAGCCCACACTGCTCACCAGTCTTTCGATCTTTGTTCTTTTTATCCCAGAGTCAGAGAATCACAGAATGGTTGGGGTTGGAAGAGACCTCTGGAGCCCCAGGGTATTCCTATATTCACAACCAATCCATTTTGCAGTGGTATTTTAACTTCCAAAGCTAGTCTGAGTGTGTATCTTTGCCCTATGGTAGTTTCCTTGTATTCACCCACATTGTGTCTATTTTCATCTGTCTTCAGTCTCCCACCTTGACTGTAAACTCTTCAGGACACAGCCTTTCTTCCCTGTTCATACACCACCTTGCACAGCAGTGTCATGGCTGGTGATGAGAGCTCTTTACAGCTCTACTGAGAACAGCAACATGGGGCACCTTTCCCTTGGGGTAGCTGCTTGCTGGATGTTGTTGTTATTTGAATCCCAGAGCCCATGAGTTGTGAGTATTGGGAACTGAGGCTGTTCTGGGGATAACAGGAAGATGTTAAAAAGCAAAGACTGGCAAGGTGTTAAGTTACTATCCATTAGTGTGGGGCTTATTTAGCTCCATGCAAATATAAAATACCCATCTTAAACCACACAGGGTGACTTAACTAAACACAGTGATTTAAGCTGACTGTGTCAACCTCCACTAAAAAACACTGAGCTCAAACCCCAAAGTTTTCTGGGTCAGCTGCATGTGTCGAGGTAATGTACCAGTGTCTCTCAGCTCCACTGCACCACAGCATCAGTTTCCTGAAGGTTTTATGTAAAGCAGCACATTAGCAAGTTGCCAAATGTGAAACATTAAGCAACTTTTGGACAGCTTTTTAAAATTCTTCCATAAAATTTGCCATTCCAAAGTACTGAATGTCTCTGTATTGTTGCTGCAAAGCATGTTATTCATGTGGAATCTCCTCTGCCTGCAGAATGAGCTGGTTCATGTGGATATCATCAAGCTGTCAGCAGAGGGAATGATGCAGGGGCCAGAGGGGCTGCAGCTGCAAACGCTTGGTAAGAGCCCAAGTCCTTGCCATGCTGATTAATTACTGACACAAAACCTCTAATCAGTCATTCTGGGAAATTAAATTGGGAGGGGAGGGCTAAGATGGAAAGGAGCTAAAAGAGGGTTACGCCTCTTGCTTTCATCATGTAGTAGGGCAAAGTCTATATGGAGCAATGGCCACTAATTGTGTCAAGTGTTGCTGGTTACATATTGTTTTTACTTACATAAAAAGATTAATTGAACTCTAATTCAAAAAGCGTCCATTTCACTGGGATATCTCTGTGTGGGTAAGGCACAGGCATTACCTGTATATGTCAGAAATAAGTCCATTTTTTTCTTCTTAGCGGACATTAGTCTGGACTGGAAAAATCAAGATTAAAAGTAACCTTTGTCCTTTTCTGAGTGCATGACCCACCCAGCTAATGTTGGGATGTGCCTCATCAGGTTTTGGCTCTTTAAAAGTATGGCATCTATTCTGAGCTACTATGTTAGACTCCCTCCATATAAAGTGGAGTCAGTGTAGTCCTTCTAGGCTGAATCTTCTCTTCCTGACCATCCCATGTTTGAGACAGGATGGGATGAGTCAGCTCTGGAGGTCCTGGATTACACAAGGGAATCCTTGAGGAATCCTCTTATCATCCTTCTGCACCTGCTTTGGGCTGAGAAGATGGGACCTGTGTTTGGAGGCCCTTGCTCTGCACTTAAAAATTGCTGTGTTTCTAGGCTAGTAACTGCTGAACAGTTTGTTTGCAGGAAGGTTTGCAGCACCACATAGGTTGCAAAAGACCAGCTAAAGCAGTACACTGCAGAACTCTCAGGGGCTTTGGGATTATTTATTAGTGTTAGTGGGAAATGGATTTTCAAAGACTTGTCTTGAATATTTAACAATCTATTTAAGTGTTAAAAATTCAGAGAGTATTAGACGGTTGAAATTACCGTGACAATTCCTTTGAGAACTACATTTTGTTAAAGACATAAACGTTTCAGGCAGCTGCCTGTGCAGGAAGTTCTCTGTCACTATGTACTTCTGAGCCTTGTCTGCTTGGTCCTGTTTCTCATCCCATGGTTGCAGTGCATGTCCATGTGTCCCTGCTGGTCGACAGCTTCAAGTAGCTCTGGCACTCACCTCGTCTTCTGCTCAAGAGCCCTGCTGAAGTTTTCTTTCACCAACATGTGAACTGGCTTTTTTTGGATGATGATGCATCTGCCTCTGGAGCAGAAGCCACAAAACCTCAATGAGTCACATCCTGTTGTGGATGACACCTGTTTTAACACGGTTCACAATGTTGCTCAGTTCAGGGCTTTTGACATCAACAAGATCCTCCTTGCCTAGCAGAGGATTTCTTTCCAAGTCACATCCTTTGCTATTGTCATTACTGAAGTGAGCCTGCTAAATGGATTCAGAGTTAAGGACAAAAAGAGCACAGAGAGGTATGCTCGGGTGTTTCCTCTCTGGGCTCTTTTATGCAAGGATAACCATTTATATTTTCATTGTTACTAACCACAAAGAAAATATGTGTTCTTTCCCAATAGGAGGCAGTCCTGATCCTCACAATGCTTACATTTGCACCAGGCATTGTCAATTCTTACTAAAATGAATCCCAGGCTAAAGTGTTCTTCCAGTTCCCTTCCAGTTCTTTTAGTTCCCTTTTCCCTGTCTCCATGTTGGCTTTTCAAATTGCTGGTCTTGGAGACAAGCACAGCTTGGAAAGTGTTAGCAGAAGGGGTGGCTTTAATTTCTTTTGGGAGCTTCGGGCTAATAAATCACTTCTGAAAACACAGGCAGTGTGTGTTTACCACAGGCAGGGAGCATGTGCTGTCCAGCTGAACCAATTCTCTGTCTGACAGACTTTTCTTGTGTTAGCAGGCTGCGGGACATCATTTGATTTTCACAAAAAGATAGACTATCTGTTTCTTGTTGGTACTGAAGAGGGAAAGATCTATAAGGTAGGAATGATTCCTTTATTCTTTGTTCTATACCCTCTGACCCATGTGTGTCTTTCAGGTTCATAATCTGAGCTGTTTGCTCAGGTGGTAACAAAGCACAACTTCAGAGCCTGGTCCTGCCCTGGGATGCCTGTGGTGAGCCTGAGACAAGCACAGCGCTGCAGAGGGTCGTGGGGAGCTCTCTGCACAGACCCAATTAAGACCCTATTTTGCAGAAACATTTTTCATGCAAACTCCATCCCAGAAAATGCTTTCTGGATTGCAGCTGTGCAAGTGAAATGTTAAGTATGATCAGAGCATAAGTTAAAAGGCACTGATCCTCTGTCCTTATGACTGTGGGAAAATGGCAGGAGAAATATCAGTTCTTTTCCTTTTAGTCCTGTTATCCCATGAACAGTGAGGCTAATGAAGCCATATTTCATATGGATTAATGTCCTGCAGTCCTTCCCTTCCACAATTACATAGAATCATAGAATTATTGAGGTTGCAAAAGACATCCAGTCCCACTTTCTCCTTGCTCTCCTATCTCCAGTTCATAACTACACAGCCACACCTTTCCTCCTCCTGATCACCCCATGCTGTCCCCAGCTCAGTGATTCCACCTCCGTGCTATAGCCCTTGGTTCCTGCAGGCAGTGCTGGCTCCCTCCTCTCAGTGCCCTCCTGCAGCGTGATGCTGTGTCCGGCTCCAGCTTGGAGCTGTTGGCCAGCCAGCTCCAGCCATGTGGTGGGGGCAGCAGCCAAGCTGTGCTTGCCCTTTCCACACTGGGGGCACTGCCCAGATGTTTGTGGCCATCCCTCTTCACAGAATGTGTAAGACCTAAATATTGCCAAGTCCCACATGCAGCCACTTTTGGCTGAAATTGCCAGTGAGATCAGAAGTTGTTTGTGAGGAGAGACAAGCAGAGAGAAGGACACAGGCACCGTGTTTTCTTAAGATATCAAGTTAAAAATAGGAAGTTTTGAGTTCTGCTGGATTTAGCCTTGAAAATAAAGCCAGTAGCCTCTTACTCATGCAACTGTTTTTTGCACAGCATTCCTCTGAGCTGGCTTTGGGGCTTTGTTAAATCTGTAGCCACAGTCTTTCAAGTGTGGGGAGCAGACCCTCAACAGGAGGCAGCAGAGCAGATGCACCCAGCCATCCCTAGAGGATGATGTAAACTGCTTCCCCATAGTCCACCTGCAAAAGGAATAGGAAACCGAAAAAGAACCCAAAGAAAATAATATTCTGAAATCAGTATCAGTCATTTAGGCAAGATGTGCTTAACAAATATGTGTCCCTTCCAGGGGGATGATGCTTATTGAAATCTCTCCCTCTGCCAGGCGTTATCTAGGGAGGATTTCTGTGTAGTGATTACTTGCTTTGGACAAGACAGGTGCAGAAGGTAGGTGGGAGGAGTCGGGGGGGCTGAGCTGTTGGACAATGAGCAGTGGACAGTGAGGTGGGTGCAGCGGCTTTTTGTTGATGCTTTCAGGATACAAAGCATCTGTACAGACATGGACAGATGTTCTGAGTTGTCTGGTCACCCATGAGAGTTGGTACCCTGGGTATTGTACCCTAAATTGGTGGATACTGTTGTGTCTAGTCCTGATCAAAAGGCAATATGGAATCATATGTTTTAACTTCGACTGTGTTTAGCTAAGTGATGGACACAGAGGAGTTTAACAGTGAATGTCAGTGTGAGGTGGGGACCATCCGATGAAATGTTCCAGCTGGTATCCTGGCTGAGTTACATAAGAAAGAAATGCTCTGTGGAAGAGCACTGGATAAAAAGAGAATCTGGCAGCATATACCTTGAAAAAGTTGTAGGTGTTTCTGCCTTAGATGCTTTTCAATAAAACTAGAACTAGGATAGGGTTTTAACATTAGGAGTGATCCATGAAGCCATGTAGACACCTTAATTCCTTATTGGAGGAAAAATGCAGAGAGATACTGTTATAAAGGATCCTCCCTTTCACTCTCAGGGTTACTGATGAGCAACATTCTTGCATTGGTGACCCTGAGTGAAAAGTAGGACCGCTGTCACATTGTGGAACACTGCCCTATAAAACTCTTGTGTTGCCATTGGGAGGAAGAGCCAATCTTCCATCAGATTGTAGGGGTTAATGCTGGGAAGAGACATCTTGTGTCTAGCACAAATAGACCTCCATGGTATCTACAAAAACATAGGCAAGAGTGCTCGCACCCTCAGCATCCCCCAGAAGTTTGCTACAAGGAGTTTCAAAAGTTTTGGGATCAGCTTCTGCTCCAGACATTTATCAAGCAATACCCTCATGTGCTTTATTGAAACACTGGACATCTGAACCCATTACTGGAGCTACCTGTGGACTGCCTCCTGGAGCCTTGCTCTGCTTGGGTGCTGGGGGCAGGGACAGTCCCACAGCAGCCCGAGCAGCTCTCAGGTCCTGTAGCTGCACTGAGTGAGATGTCCAGGTCTCTGTGCTGCTCCTGCCCTTGCCACTGCATTATGAGTAAGAAGAACAGGCTCCTTATGTGCTGTCTGAGTCAGGGATCAAACATGGCCTGCTCTCCAATGTGCCAAATTTTAGATTAATTATTTAAAAAATTGGAAAATTAATTTCAAAGAAATGTGGTTTGGGAGTTTTTTGGTGGTTTTTTTTTTTGGTTTGGTTTGGTTTTGGTTTTTTTTTTTCAGAGACCGGGCATGCCCACAAATAGCATGATAATATGTTAATTCTTTAGCTGCAGGACAATTATGGTGAAGTTTTGAAAATGGCTTAGTTAATAGTGTTTCTGGTGCCAAGAAATCATTATCTTAATTACACACAGACCTATCTATTGCCCTTTTATGTAGAGGAGAAACTGTTTCTGCATTAATATGGTTCTGTAATGCTATTCTGTATGCTTCTTTGCATATCTTATTTGCTGTTTAGGAATTGCTCAGCTTTGGTATCAAAAAGCATGGTCTCTGAGATTCATATTGAAATATTTAAGACTTTAAGTCTTTGGTCAGAATTACTTCCCAATAAACAGACCTTCAACAGAAAAATTGTGATGAGATTTGAACATTTTCATGTAAGAAAGGTTTTGGCTTTGTTCAGTCTTAGGCAGTTTGGTTGAGAGTATAACAAATGAATATAATAAAACTCAGTGCAAGATTGAATAGAAGGAAAAGGTTACTCTAATTTTAAACAAAACTAATTTCATTCACACTCATTTTCTCATACTAAGCATCCAAACATTTGTGTCTTTGTGTTCAGGACAGGATTATGTGGTTCTACAGATGACAAAGGATGCTGGCTGTTGAATCCTTATCACATCTCTTGAGTTTTCCTTGAATGACAATGACAAACTGGTTTCTGGACAGGCTCTGACTTCCAGTGACCCTTTAGTAATAGAGAGATCATTTGTCTCAGTGTCTAGTCTTGCTTTATATTATGCAAAGTTGTTTTCCTTGTCTGGGTATTTTATGGCTTGAGTTCTATTCCTCATCTTCTTACCACCTTAACTTTGGGGTTTCTATGTGTTCTGTCCTGTTGTTTCTGGACTGACTTCATTTGCCATTCAATTAGTGCAAGTTCTTTCTTTTACCATTTCCTGTTGCTTCTCCTGATGTGTTCACCTGCCTCGATTTCCATTTGTAAGCTGTATGGCAAATCTTAGTATCTGTCTTACAGATCTCTGCAAACATCTCCCAAGAAGAGCCTCTGGGGTAGCTGGTAACAGCCTGTCCACAACAAGGTGGAACATGTTTGTGTCAGTGGCTTCGGAGGAGCACCTGGTTGTCCTGAGATGCCGGGGTGTGCCACTGTTGGGCAATACTCTCCTTCTGTTGCCAGACACAAACCTTCTCTGAAAAAAAGTTGCTTTTTGGATTTCTATATTGTGTAGACATTCAGGGTTTCTATTAGTGAGCTGAAGAAACCCTCTGCCTTATAAGGACACTAATACCCATCCATTCACCATGGATGTGGGGGAGTTTTGTGTCAGACTGTTGTCTAGTGTAAGCTGAAATGCTGTTAATGGAGATTATTCTTAAGTTTTGTGTCCTCAGAGTTCTCCTTTCCTCCTAGTATTCCTCCCCCATATTTTGTAGCCTTGTCAGCAGTCATCTTTGTACTGGTTTCCTGTATTGCCATAGACACATTTTTGCTTTCCTGTCTCATCATAAAAATAGTGTTTACTATTCACACACATCTAGCATCATTTTAATAGGAGAAAAACACTTTCAGCAAATTGGAGCAGTGCTCTAGTAGATCAGACAGCCTGCACAAATGCCTTCTCTCTGAATCTACTCATCTTCTTCAGAGCTCTCCTGTCAGGAGTTAGGTGTCATATATTCCAGGGGTTTTGTTTTCATCCTGGCAGGTCTAATAACTTAAACTGAATAGTAAAGAGATACTTTGCCAGCACTTCTAATTAGCTCAGAAACTCTTTTATTCCTTAACTTCTTTTCAGAGGTTTTTCTGAAGTTTGTGGTGTTTCTTCAAAATTCATCTTCGGAAGAGCACAGCCCTGTCTTGCACTCAGCGGCAGTGACAAAGGTTGTGGTGAATGTGGTATGGGGCAGGCAACCACTGCCAGAGCACAGTGGATGCCTTTAGGCTAAAGCAGGCATGCAGGGTTCATATCTCACAAGCAGCACAGATAGGAATCTGCCCTACAGAAACCTTTTAGCTGCTGATTTAATGGATAAAAAATGCAGATCCCTTTCCTGTTGTGCAGCCTTCGAAGCTGTTGCTGTGGATCAGCCCATCCCAGAACATGATGGGTCTCCTGTACCAGTGCCCAGAGAGCTGCACTAACTGAGGGCTCAGCCCCACAAGGTTTGGAAAACAGAGCACTGAGCATTCCAGTTCTGTTGGATGCCATCAGATCTGGTTCAGATCTCACTCTTCAAAGTTTTCATCTATTAGGGACCTTCAATCCACGTACCTGGAAGGACAGATGGATAAAGCAGCTTCTCTCTTGTGTTGTTTACTCATGACCCATTCTGTCTGTTCCCAGCAAAGTGATTTTCAAAACAAGCCAAGTACCAATTTTCCTGATGGTTGAACATTAAGAATTATGAAGTAAAGTTATGAAACATGCCATTAAAGGAGATTTTCGTCCCATAATTACACACAGGAACAGTAACTCAGGGTATGCAACAAACTATTAGCAAGCAATAGACCCTGTCAGTAAATCTCAGTGGGACATGAGCCACTTTCTTGTTTCTGTTTCCTACCGCAACAAGCCTCCCAGGAATGTAGGAATGGTTTAGCACCCTTAATCCACTACCTGCACCAGTGAACAGATCTGACTCCCCAGACAGTCAGAGTTATGTGTAATAAACATTAAGCCTTAAGAAAGTTAGAACTTTGGTTTGCAAGAATAAAATCGTGTAACATATCAGCAATCCTGCTGTTCAGGCAGATGATGTGTTACTGCATTCATTAGGAAGTAAATGAAAGGTGGTGAAAAGTCTTGTGACAGTACTGCGGCAAACCGACAGAAAATCCTGAAACCAACCCCTGAAACCAACTGTGGATACAGTTGTGTGTAAGAACACAAGCAAAAGGCCATTTCCTGTGAGAGGAGAGGACGTTGCTAGTGAAGGAAGCTTCTAATGTACTCAGAGGGGAGAAGCTTTGGGCAGGATAACATAGTTTTTCTGTTTACACAGAACTGACAGGATCTGGATCAAATCTCCTTGAAGACAAGTCAATTGTAATTTCTCCCCCGTTCATAAGCTCACACACAAAGTGACTTTTACAAGGTTCCCAAATGTTTTCCAGCCCTTGCAGACATCCTACATTTTGCCATTCAGTAGCATCTGCAGAACTGATGCTGCTGGCTTGACGCTCACACATGTGTGGGGTGGTTGTCCAGTTCACAGGCTGCTCTTGACTGGGGTCCAGCAGGGCCCACCAGCACATTGGGGATGTCCATGAATCCTGGCCAACCTGGGCACTTCCCACACCCCTCCAGGAAGTCACAAGGGGCACAACAGAAAGAGCTGCAGAGTCATATGATGGGGCAGGTTTTCACAGAAGGCTGTCCAGGGTGATGACAGGGAAGGGACTTCTAGCATGTTTCCAAAGTCCTTAGAGCCAAAAGGTTTGATAGGACTTTCTTGTGCTGTGTGCTATTGAACAGCTCAGGGAAGGTTTTCCTGTGTCTTTCCTTTGAATCTTTTACAGAGACACAGCAGGAGCCTGAGCTAGCAGAAAGGCTGTGGGGTTCCCACAGTGGAGAATGGGCTCTGGGCTCTGGCTGTAAATCCAACCAGGCAACTTCAATTCCTATCTCTGCGTATTGCAGAGGGGAACTCGATGTTGCCTGCAAGTGGGGTGAAATGGTACGTGCTCAATTATTGATGCCTCTGGGTACCAGTCACCTCTTCCCAGCAAGCCCAGAAGATCCAGGGAGGCCATACAAGTGTTCAGAGACGTCTTTCTGCAGGAATTTGAGCATCAGAAGAAGGTCTAGCTCTGATTACTGACTAGTTCTTTCTGTTTCAGTGTTCCAAAAACTATTCAAACCAGTTTCTGGATGTGTTTGAAGCCCATCACATGGCCGTGGACACGATCAGCTGGAATCCCTACCACTTGAAAGTTTTCATTTCCTGCAGCTCTGACTGGACAATCAAGATCTGGGATCACACCATCAAGTAGGTCCTGCTGGGTCCTGGTGTGGGCAAGGAGGTCCAGCCTGACGTGCCAGCTGCACCTGCTGACTCTGCTCATACCTCAGTCTCAGTTTTCCTCCTAGATGTTGATAATGCTAATTGCTTTCTTTTTGGGGGGCCTGATGACTCAGATTTGTACTCCTCAGGAACGATATATAAGATATAGCACTGACTGCCCAAGGAACTTGCCAAGCACTGTAGCTCAGCACAGAGCCTGACTGCTTTGCTCTAGGCTTGGCTTTCTTCAGGCAGAACCTACTGTGAGAGGGTTATTCTTCTGGAGCAATGCTACAGAGAAATGTCAGGGGCTGGCTTATGGCCTCAGGGGCCAGAAACCTTCTAAGAGCCAGAGAGTCAGAAAAAAAGAATTGCTACACTTAAAAACATGGAATGAAGTTCAGGGTTAGTGGTTGAGAAATGTCTGATTTCAATCAGGAAATTGATTTTGTTGTAAATCAGTAAGAGTCAAATATTTCCTGTTGCCAATGCTGCTCTAATGTTCAGTATTATTGTCAGAAGTCCAGAGAGGGAAAATCACTTTTTCCCATATGATTGTTAACCAGAGAGACTCCATCTTGCTTTGTGTATTGGGGAGAAGCTTTCAAAACGCTTTCAGAAAGAAAGAAACACACTACCTCTCTTCTCATCATAGCAGGTCAAATCCTGACCCGTTTTTGTTGATACTCAGCTTTGCTTTGCCTTTGGCTCAGACCCTGGCTGTTATCTGACAGAGAGATACACTATCTCCCACATCTGCAACATCCAAGTGCTCAATGTTACACTTCCACATTGGCATGTGTTTAAATTTATTCTTCTCTTTGTGTCTTTTTTTGTAGGACTCCAATGTTTATTTATGATCTGAACTCTGCTGTAGGGGATGTTGCATGGTCTCCTTACTCCTCCACAGTCTTTGCTGCAGTCACCACTGATGGCAAGGTGAGAGGCTCAGAACAGCACTCCTGATCTGAGCTGAAAGAAAGTCAGGGGAGATTAAAGCTGAGCACAGGAATGGGTCATCCCAGTTTCAGCCAAGCATGTCAGGTTGCTGCAGATCCCCCACGAGCACGAATCCACCACAGGGAGAGGCTGATTTGGCTGCAGATTGCCTGAGCTGCTTTCTGCTGTATGGCAGGGTCATTTCGGAAGCTCAAGGCCCTAAAACTATCTATTCCTTTCTGGTCAGTCTGATTACAGACATCACAGAAATCATAAAGCAACAGAAAGGAGGAAACTTGGGCAGCAGCATTTCTTACTCTTTCTCCCCCTAAGGTCTACCACACCACCCTTACAAGCAACAGGGCCAGAAATCCCTCAGCTACACCCCAATCATGCAAACAGCTGATGTTAAATCACAAGTCAGAGGGCTTTTAGCAGGTGTTGAGGCTCAGCTGCGCATCTCACTGCAGCCTTGACAAGCCCATCACAAGTGCAAGTGGGCCTTCTCCCCTAAGCACAGGGCCTTCTTGGGGGCCAAGCTACCCCGACTTCTGCCATAGGAAAATTTCCATGCAGTACTAGTTTTCTCTTACACCAGGGAAGGGGATACTCAGAGGACAGAGAAGAGAACAGAGTTCAGGGAACAGGCTGCTTTCTCCTATGCTTTCCTGTGCTTGGCATACACATCCCTGGGCGTTAATTGCTTGCTCCTTCTCCAATGCCAATGCACCCAAGTCCCTCCCTACTCCCCTACAGGCATCAGTGCAGGTGTGCATCTTGCACATGATGGGATTAAAACACTGAACTCTCCAGTGCATCCCTGAGGATGGAGAGATGATGTTCCAGATGACAACTCCCCTACTATGAGCTGACATCAGGGCAGTGGTCCTGAATCTTCAAGGTATAGAGAAACAATAGAATAAAGTGGTTATATACTTAAATTGATATTTAAAAAATCAATTATATTAATATGCCCAGGGTCAGCCAATAAAACTTTGTTCTAATTAAATAAAATCAACATTTTCCCACAATGTGAGGCTGTCTCCAAGAGCAATAATTTGGTAATGAACTCCTTAGACCAGTCCTAATATTGAGATCATGGCAGTTATATTTTTGCCTTTAGCCATCCATTGTTGTAGCTCAGATGGTTAATCTGGGCTTGGCAAGTCGTCAGGACATTTAGCTATCCATCAATACTGGTTTAGTACTGTGAGACCACATTGCTCTGCCACCATGGGCTGTATGTTTAGCTCGTATAAACTGGAAAGTCCATGCAGTTGGCCAAAATTACTCTTGCAAAAGGATGGCCTTTATGTATCTTTATCATTGAATTGATGCCTTGGCAACTTTATTGCAGTTTAACCTTTATGTTATAGCAAGAAAATAATTTCAGTGATATACTGGCTCAGGCTGTGAATTTGTCTCTCCCAAGATAAGCAAAATAAATCTCTGGGTCACCTGGTCTCCCTAGAAACTCAGGATACCACAGCCTAGCCACATTAGCTGCAGCATCCATGGGCCTGGAGTTCATATGAGGCTATGGATAAGGCAGAAGCCTGTTTGACTTGGCAGCACTGCACCCAGGGTTTCTCACCTTGGCTATCCTACCATGAATCTAATTTAGTAATCCTCACTAGAACCTAACCTAATAGGATCTAAGTCTGCTTTATGCCTTTTATCCCATGCTCCAAGAAGAGTGGCCATCAACCAGGAGCAGCCCAAAACTGTGCTCCTAGAAGAACAGGTCCAGGCAAGGTCTTCCTTCCTGTTGCAGAAGGCTGGCAAGGACTCGTGCTGATAGAAGAAATACTGGACTTGTGTTAGCTGTGTTAGCTACTAACTATGCTGGCTGCAGCAGGATGTATCTGAGACATAGCTTAGTTTCCATGGTTCAACAGAACCTTCTAGATCTGCAGTGAAAGGGGAATAAATATCTCTTTACAGCCTTTTTATTTCTGGACATAGTCCACTTTGTAGCAGGGTGCACTTCTTGTGAATAACTCAGTGCTTCGCAAAGGGCAGGCTCCATTAATGCTGGGAAAATATCTGCATTAACAGGATGTTCTGTGATTCTACAGCACAGAAAAATACAGGACATGGAGCCAGAAAATAAAACATTAAAGGCCTCCTGTTCATAAACAGCCTCTATCTTTGCATCTGCACATAATCATGCCTACGAAATTTGAAGGTTGCCTGGAGGTGGTTTTAAAATCAGGCCCTAATTGCAGTCTTCAAGGGATACCTGGCATATTTTGTAAAACGTTTTTCCTTATTCAAGCTGGTGCAATGCGTTCAAAACATGTGCATGAGCCCACTAAGACTGACTTGGAAATTGGGGCGCTTTAGAATCTAAAAATCTCTCAATCCCCATGAATCCAGGAGGTGGGGATTTAATAAAAGCTGTAAATATCAGGGGCATTATGATAAAATGTATTTGTTGGCAGCTGGGTATCTGCTTTGGACAGCACCACCTCTTCATAAATAACCCAAGCATGCAGATTTTGCCACTGGTGCAGTGGATAGTAACTACTACTATTGCTCTCCTTTATGTTCTGGGTAACTTCCTTAGTCTCATACTTTGCCTGCTGGTCATTTTATTTCAGAATGAGCATGAACTATTTGCAATGAAAATTGAAATAAAAGAAAATTATCATCAAGATGTGCACATACATGCCAACACTTTCTGGAAAAACCCCTCCTATTTCTAGAACAAGGTGTCTAAGTAAGTGCCCTGATTTTAAAAGTACTGGACAACCAGCTGCTTTCATGGAAGCTACTCTCTTCTGGATGCCCTCAGAGTAGTTGCTACAGAGCATTCAGCTTTGGTTTCCGTCAGTGTGCAAAGTCCGCTGCAGTTTTACCATGTGATTGCATTTCAGGTGGCACTTACATTCCTTGAAGACTCCACAATGGTTCCTAAAGCAGACAGGGGGAGAGATCATGCTTATTCCTAAGCATGATTCTTCAACTGACTTGGCTGGGAGCAACTCTGTGATCTCTACAGGCCTGCAGAGCCCTGGGTGCAGATACTGATGTGATTAGTACTAAATGAAATAAAATGAGGTTAGAGAACACCTTGTGTTATAAACAGTAAAATCCCAACATGAGGAAAAAGCCTTGCTGGGATGAGAAATGTGCTTTGGAAATAAAAAAAAAATGGGGTTGGATTTGAATAGCTGCACCCTTACACTCTAGGGTGCAGTAAATCTGGGGATGTTGGATGTCAGCTTATTGTAAGGACAGAGGGCAGAGAAATAGAAGAGGTGGATTTCAATCCTGTGTCATTCAGCAGCGTTTGCTTTAAGACTATCTCAAACTTATGCTTAAAGCAGAGGAAAAAAAAAAACCAACTCTGAAACATGTAAAATCAGGGATCACACCTGAAATTTCCTTTTTTGCTTCTTTTACTTACTTTTCTTAAATAAGGACACAGTGTTGGCATTTCCTCCACTTCTGGGCACACAGACGCTTTCTTGTGCTGAATTCATGCATGCATTTTTACCCCTGCCAAAAAAACCAAAGACACCCTTGTCACAAGCGTTCTCAGAAGTGTGGATCCCAGGCTGTGGGCCACAGCTGCCCCCTGCAATGGCTGAGATGGTGTGGTCAGGCTGGGCTTGTTCAGGCTGGAGAAGGAACCCACCAGTCTGCCAGGAGGTCATCAGTGAGTTCAAGCCAAACTCTTCACAGGAACACGTGAAGTGATGATGAGACACAACAGCTGAAGTGAGTTAAAATGAGAGGTTTGTGCTGGATATAAGGAAAACTTCAACTGTGAAGGCAGTCAAGTAGTGAAGCAGCTTGCCCAGAGAGGCTGTGTCATCTCTGTCCATGGAGGTTTTCAAGATCAGTTTGGGTAGAGCCCTGAGCAACCACATCTGACCTCAGAGCTGAGCCTGCTTTAGGCAGAAGGTTAGAGTAAGGACTTCTGGGTATCTCTTTCAACCTAAATTACCTTCTAACCCTATGATGCTGTGAAATGTCCTGTGCAAAAAGGAGGATCCCAGGGGTTTTACAACAGGCTTGGGAGCATACAATAAGTGCAAGTCCATTTGCTCTCATGATTTTGAGGGCTGTGTTCTTCATTACTAATGCAGCAAAAGGAAGGTGATGTTATAACCATCTTTACTAAATATTGATAGCCTCAAGAAATGCCATCCAAATGTGCACTCTGCAGAGAAAACTGGTCAGACATACACTCCAAGGCTTTTCCCCATTAGTGAAGCTGTTGACCTTTCAAGAAGTGAAATGCTTGAAACAACCCAAACCTTCAGGAAATTAGTTAAAGGTTTTTGCTGCTCAGGAAGTGAGTGTGCTCTTTCCTGCTTATATAAACTTATTTTACTGTTTGTACAAATGTTTTGAATAAGAAGTCTTGAAGACTAGCTTTCTGTTGTATCTGACAGGGTAACACGCCAAGGTTATTCTGCCCGCTGGTCTCGATACAGGTTCTTTCCCAGCTAGGAGAGAAACACTTTCTTAGTGTGTGTGTACACAGAGAAATTTGCAGAAACTTACTGCCCATTTAGCATGGACTGGAAGCCAAAGCCAATCTCTGTCTTTAAAAGCATGAATGATTTCAAAGCTTATTAAGCCTTTCAGGTTTGCAAATATTTCACTGGATGTTTTGAACTTAATCCTGCCTCTCCTTGTAGGGTGTGAATCTGGGACGCCAGCAGACCTCTCAGCATCAGTAGATGCTTTTGCCCAGGGCTGTGGACAGCGGACATGACTACAGATGTCTCTGCTGCATCTGAGTCTTTCTTCCTACCCTTCTGCAGTAGCCCGTGGGGTTTATCTATGCCTTATGGGGCTACCACTAGCTCTGCTGCAACAAAGTCTTTCTTAGCTCTCTGCACCATGGCTAGGGCAGTTGCTGGGGTGTAAAATCACTAAATGACCACAAGTCTCCTTGCCTTCACCCAGAAGGACCTTTGAGTATGATGAAGTGGGCAGAAGCTTTCTTAAAATGGCTTTGAAATTGTATTTACAGCGTTAGTGGTTCTTTTCCTGTAAAATGGTTCATTTTCCTCCTAAAGGCCAGGTAGGAACCAAGACTGCCTTTTTCTGCTTCACGTACACATGTGAATGAAAAAATTACTTGGACAGCATCTCAAAACATTTTTTTTTGTTGATTTACCTGTTAGACTTTGCACAAAAACATGCTGGGGGCACAGAATCCATCAGGAGAATCTACAAGCATTTATAAAGCTGCCTCTCTGTGGTCTTTGTTGCTGGCCACTGCTAAGAATGGTTCCTCACTTTGGTTTGAATTTGCAAGTTTGGATCTTTGGTGTTTTGGCCACTGAGAGCCTCCAGCTGTCTGCTCCATCCTTCTGTACGGAGCAGCTCCTGAACCTTGATCTTTATTCCTTGGCATTTTATAATGACCTGAAATCTGTGCTGGTTCATTTTAAATGCCAGTCTCCAAACCATAACAGTTCAATACCTGCCTTATGAACAGCTTTGCTGGCCTGTGTGGGGTGCAGGGGGCACAGAGCAGTGACTGCCTCTCCCATCAGATTTGGTGATGCTCTTCCTTGTGCAACTGCCTGCCTTTACCCATGCCTCAGCCTCCAGTGCTGACTCTCCCTGACAGGGCATAGCCAGGACCCTGCCATCATGTGGAGAGATGAAGCTTGGTCATGATTTGTGAGCCCATAGTGTCAGGCCAACATCAGAGGCTGGGCTGTGAGTCCCAGTAGAGAGCACAGAGAGACTGGCACAGCTGGAGTGTATTCAGGTAGCACAGCCTTAGGAGAATTGTCCTGGGACACTTAAGGGACTGATTGTAACAGTCTCCCTGTTCTTCATCAGGTATTTGTGATGAGATGGCAGAGTAGGAAAGTGTCAGAAGATTGGAAGAAAAACTCTTTGCCCAGTATTCAGGACTATGGCAGTGCAGAAGAGATTAGCCAGTCTAAACAAGCTATGCAGAAAGATCCTGGGACAAATCATTGATTGTTCTATTTGTAAGCATTGGTAGATCAAGCAACAGGGACTCTAGTAAGACTTTAGTAAGACCACATCACATAAAGCCGATCTAATATGTTCTTGAAAGTAACAGGCCTGATAGATCAGAGAGGAAGGGGATGTAACACATGCCTACAGATTGACTTCAGAAAGACAATTGGCACAGGTCCATAAGCAAGCTACAAGGCAGGAGAACAGGTAGATGTGGCACAATGGAAATCATCCTCAGTGGAGTGTGCAGGGATGCTTTGGGGACTGGGCTGGCACTAAAACCCAGCAGTAATTTGTGAGGGGACTAAGTGGGCAGGACTTATGAGTGCTTTAGTGCCAGAAGTGAAATGGTAAATGAGTGTGACAGCCTCAGCAGCAATTTGCAATCAATGAGATGAAATTCAATAAGGACACAAACTAAATGTGCGGTATGAAATGAGCACTAACTGGGGAAGCAGCAAGACCAGAGGGTGGTGCTGGGGACTGCCTGTGCTGCCATGCTCTTGCTAATCCCATTCTGCTGAGCCAAAGCTTGGAGAAGCAGAGGGAGTCACTCCATGAGCACAAGTGAGCTCAGGCTGCACTTTCAATGCTCTCTAAAGAAGGGTCATCTCTGCTCTGTAGGAAGGATTATGGTTTCTCTCATTAGCCTAGTTAGTGCACGAGTTCAGCACAGATTAATTTCTATGTTTGACTTGCACCTTTCAGAAGTGATTTGAAAAGTAGCATTGAGTTTATTACAAATGTGAAGAGCAGAAGGAGGCTTTGTGATTCATTCTAAAGCATGATATTAATGTTAAAGAGGAAAAAAACAATAGTCACAGGCAACATAAGAGAATCATATTAGACCAAACTGAAGTGCAACTAGCTCAGGGGTAGGCTGTGTCAGCTGTTTAGCACCAGATAACAGCATCCAAAATTGTGCAGGACCGAACCATGAAGGAAAATATCTTAATCATGGAGGCTTTCAGAGCAGAGCCAGGCTGCCACAAGTGGTGATGGACAAGGAAGTTGGCTTGAATAAACAAGAACTTTCTTGTAAAACAATGTCTCTCCTCTCCAGAAGAGGCCAAATGGTCCTCAGCCTGCCTGAATGAATAGCAGCTCCTCTGTGTGCTGAGGCTTTGATTTCTTACTAACTCGTGGGAGCTGAGTCAAATCAGCTGAGGCTGATGCTGTTTTCCTACCATGTCAAATTGGGAATGACCCAGTTCTTACTGAATGAGGAAAAGATGAGAGATGCAGCCGTGCAGTGAAGAACTCCCACAGTTAAGTCAGGTGACACAGGCGTTCTTTTCCCTGCTGTGTCACACGCCCTGGAGCAGCGGGCTGGGATGCTGCAGGGCAGAGGGATGTGCTTAGCCCTCTCCCATACCCCAGGACATGCAGCTGGCTCCTGGCTGGTGAAACTCAACCAGCTCAGGCCAAAAAGTAGCTTTCATATATGTCTGCTCATCCTCCAAGCTCAAAGCTCTCTCTGAACATACCTGTAACAGATCTGGGGGCTGTTCTTTCACCAGTAGCGTGAAAGTACTGTGAAAGACCATGAATTTTAGGGTCCATCTGGTGCTGGGATCAGGACAGCTGTACCAGGATTTCTCTGTTTTCATTGCAGAAGCAGTGAGGCAATTAATGTTTTCTGAGTTATGTCTCCTTTTTTTCTGCCAAGCCCCTGACTGCCCTGAGTGTCAGAGGGACTAAGGACCATCTTACAATGTTCATCTGTAACTCAAAACTGTCCTCCTAGAGAAAACTAATTGTATTGGAAGTTGTTCTGGCTACAGTTGGCAGTGTAGAAATCGTGCAAAGTAAGGCGTATGCTGCATGGCAGCTTGGCTTTGATGCAGACTGGGGCTGCCCTGCCTGCCCAGTGCCTTTGGGATGCTCCAGCAGCTGTCTTGATGCCTGACAGAATCTGGGGGTGGCCTGCCCACTTGTTAAATATATTACCTGAGAGTTTGAAACAAATCATCTGTAGAGTTTGCAAATGGATGATTCAGTCAAGAAAATGAGGTAAATCAATCACAAAGGACAGTGAAAGCCAAGCACTGAAAGGGATGTCAACTGGTAAAGGGCAGCATGGTATTAAATTACCCCTCACCTTTTGCTCTTGCACTGGTTTTATTCTTTGTTGCCAAGTTACCAGGCACATCTGCCTTGTTCTTACACACTTATATATTTCCCCCAAGCCTTGGTTCTGGTTGCCATCTTGTGTTTTTGAACACATTGGTATTGCCCAGACCTCTGCTGGGGAGTCAAGGCTTATAAGGAATAAAAGGACAGTGAAGACTGCAGCCGTGGCAGACCCAGTGGAAGTTTGAGGCATAAAATAAAGGCAGGGTAGGTCAAAGTAGCTCTTCAGCTCCCTTCTCCACGGGCCACAAAAGTCAAGTAGTTTGTTCTGCTGGCAGAGGAGCTTTGCTGTTTGGAGGGTCCGGCTCCCCTGCAGGTCATCTTGCATTTCCCTCTCTGGTGCTGCAGGGCAGGAGGTGACACAGGGTATAAGAACAGAGGGCTCCAAGTCACCTCAGAGCTGCCAAGCACGTGAGAGCCTGGGCTGGCTTGCTGGCTATTAAGTGCAGTTTGTAGAGTAGGTGCGGAGAAATGGGTTGTTCAAAACTGTGAACATGGTTTGATGCTGGAGCTGCGGTACTAGCCTTGGACATGTGCTGTGCCATCCTTACAGTGCAGCTATCTGGAGCCCCTGTGGAGAACAGCTGGATTTTGGGAGGTGGAATGCATTTACATGATTCATAGACAGAGGAGATGTTGAACTGGATACAACTGAACTGTATTTCTTCTCCAGCTTTTTGGAAGTCATGCATCAAAGCAGCTCATTTACATCAAGTATTTTCTGCAACTGTAAAACGGTAGACTTAGATTCATTATTGCCTGTACACCAAGCATGAAGGCTCTGTTGTTACTGTGATGGCAGTTTAAAATTGTCCTTATTGGATAAAAAGCATCAGAAACTGCAAAGTTCAGCTGGCTCCACCTTAGAGATAACTGGGCATCTGCTTAAATTCAGTGTTCCTTTTCAGAGACTACTGACTTATCAGAGTTGCTGTCCTTCCATCAGGAAGTTTGCTTTGAGCAACTGTCCAGTCTCCCACTGGACTGTCCAGCACTTTGATTTGTGGGTCTAGGTTTCTTTTGATTGTAGTTCATGCCAGCTCATAAATCCTCATGCTGCAAGGAACTGCTTAGCTCAGCAGCTTGGGCTGTGTCTGGAAGGTGGGACGTTCTCCTGTGCTTTCTTTGAGTTGGCATGAAAGTTTAAAGTAAATCACTGTTGGAGTCATTGGTTATTTCCCAGAGCTTTATTCTCCTGCAGCTAAACTAGGGGAAGCAGAAGAGAGTTCTTGCACTTCGCTATTTCAAACATTTTGAGATTTCTTTTACCTCTCTCTCTGTGCCTCTTTCCAGGTTTCTTGTTCTTGGAGTCTGATTTATGTTCCTTTAAGCAAGTGACCACATATTGTTCCTAAGAACTCTGTGAAAAAAGAACTGAAATGCCCTTACCCATTATATTTTTAGCTTATTAGCAGAAAAAATAGAAGGTGTCTGCTGCAGTCTGCAAGCAGCAGGGCTCCAGACCCTGCAGGTTCCTGACTTGCTTCTATGGGATATGAAGAAATTATCTGATTGTTTATTGTAAGGAGTCTTCTGTTCCCTTCTCTGCTGACATACACCAGAATGGAAGCACTTTTGGGGGGCTGAAAATCAGGGGTTTGAAATCTCACTCTGTAGTTTCTGTATTGCTCTGGGATGAATGTGTGTGTGCAATTGTGATGGCCCCAGGTCTCAGCACCTGCAGGCAGCATGAGGGGTGGCATGCAGAGCTGGCAGGAAAGGGGTAACGGTTCATAGGGGGACCGTCACTGGTTTGTAAGCTCTGAAAGGATAGTGGTACAAATAACAATCCCTGTATATAAGCCCATTTGCACCTGCTGCCTGGCAGTGTCTGAGTGTCAGCTCTCATGTGGCTGGTGCTGGATGAGTGCCTGCTGTCAAACCTGTGCTCTGTGGAGAGTGTTTGGATGTGGCTCTGGTTCTGGTCATCCTGCTCCCCAGGAATCTGATGCTCCAGTCACACATGAAGCTGGGTGGCTTTGCTGTGGGCCATGGTTACTCTTCTCTGGGTCTTATGCTCTGAGAGGGGTCATCTTGCAAGACCTGAGAGGCCATCTCTGCATGCAAGCAGTGAACCATACCCTGGAGGGACAGGAGCCACCATAGCAGTGGAGTGGAGAGAAGTTCTTTGTTGCTGGTGACTCTCTGGGGTCCAGCTGGATCCCATTTCATAATCCTTAATGCCAGGACCTGAACCAACAGGGCAGCTCAGGGAGTAGGGAGTTCCAAGGAGACTCAAGGTTTTCAATCACTCATTCTTGGCGCAGAAAGCCCTTCACAAAGCCCAAGGCACCTCTGCAGATGGTGCTGGTCACATGGAGCTCTGCTGCTTTGCAGCACTGTTAACCTGCCTCAAGTGTTGTGCCCCTCTTAAGGTACTCCCAAAGCACCAAAAGCAGTGTCGGTCTGATCCTGTTTCCCTCTCTCCTGAGAGTAGCTGTAAGCTTTTAAATCAAAGCCTCTGAAGTCCTTCCTACTGCCTGTGGCCCACCCCTCCATCTGCTGCGTCTGACAGCTGATATGAGGCTGATGTTTCCAGCCAAAGTACTGAAATAGTTTGTTCTTTTCCATGATTCCCTTGGCAAAGGAAAACAAGCCCATTTGTTTAGAAGCTCATAAAAGAGGAGCTTTATAGTAGGAACATTCATAAACTTGTTTGCTTTTGACCTTCTCCACATTGCTGATGGTTTCGAGTCCTCGTCCCAGGCATTGTGCTTGTCTGGGCTGTCCGTGACATTTTTGAAAAACAGCCTCACACAGAGTAATTTAAATTGCTCAGCACTCCAGCACTGAGCCTTCGGACTCGCTTTCTCCAGCGCAGGGCTGGGCAGGATGTGCAGGTGGTATACACTGACAGCCTTAACAGAGAGCAGTGCAGACCTGCCTGCTGGAAAGAAACCTAGCCACTAATTCCCTGTTGCTTTTTTTTTTTTGGCTAGATTAAATGATGCTGCTCAAGCAGAGAGCATTTCTCAGGTTCTTAGGTTACTAAGTGAATAAAAGTATTCTTTGAAGGCAAGAAATTAGATCTTTAGTGAGTACAGGTCATGGGAGACTGATAGCTTTGAAAGAGTGCTTGTTCTGTTTCAGAGATAATAGGTAGGACAGCAGGTGTAAAGTACAAGTGAGGACAGCCACCTTTATTTATGTCTAGTGGCAGGAAATTGGAATTACCTTTGGTGGACTCTGAGACCATAAGTGTCAGGTCAAGATTCAGTGTTTAATGCTGGCATCTGATGTTTTGAGCAGATAAAAATGCTGCAGAGCTTTCACCTATGCTTTTGTTGACTGGGGAAGGGCTCTCCAAACTGCAGATCTGTGGCTGATTACCTTCTTGAATTGTACTGTCATGGATTTCTACAAAATATGTCTGAGAACCCTGTCCATTTTCAAGTGCTTTGCCATCTGGAAAAGTCTTACTTTGTTTCAGTCTGGAAGGAGTCTTCCTCCTCTTGTTTTTCACGTTGGTAAAACCTTTGTTCTCCCTCACAGACAAAGGACATCACAAATTGCTACTGACATGGGGCTTTTAGTCCTATGAGCACACAGCAGCTCATGAAACTTTTGCTTGGTTTGCTACACATGGATTCAGATAAAATTCTTCAACTCATTGGTGTATAATGGGAAGGTGGATGTATTGATTTGATACAAACCTCTCTCCCTGCTCTTTGGAGTAAGCTTTTATAGGGTAGCACTGTCCGATTTCAGATAATTCCTAGATTCAAGTTGTGAGCATGGCATACTGTTGAAATTATATGTTTCCTCTGTCTCTTAAGAGCTGATAAATAAGACACAGCTGTCAGGAGGTGTACAAGTACTTCAGTCCTAATTTCCCCTATATTCCCACTGTACTTGTTAGTATAAAATATTCCCTTCCTTAGTTTTTCTGAAGACAGAAAAGGGAAGGCTGAAAGTCTTCATGGTGGACACCAGCTGGGAGTCCAGCATGCTGCAGACTGCTCACCTCAGCAGTGGGGAAGAGAGGGCCATCATGTTTTATTAGCCTTTGCAGTCTGTATCAATAACAGGAGCTAACTGCAATTATTGGAAGATAATGTTAAGTTAATATGTTTTCTCGAGTAACTGCCACTGCTCCCTCTGGAGTCATAATGAAGTGTGCATTATCCTGCAGCTGGTGGTGTGGCAGGTCTGTGTCACTGCTGTATCAGTGCCAGGGTCTGAGGTCCATGCCAGTGGGAATCCTGCCTGGATGGGTCCTAGGATCTGTCTCCCTCCATCTTCACCTTTCCCATTTGGCTAATCTTTACCTGGCATTTCCCTTGATGCTGTGAGAGAAGGACATGTGTGCAGGTGTAGTGTCTGAAGCAGCTGGACTGCGCTGTCAGCACCAACCTGTCCTCTGTTTCCCTGGCATTATTGCATTACCCCTTAATCATGTTGTCCCTGTTCCCATCACTTCCCTAGTACTTACTGGTTTCACTCTTTACTGTTATTATTGAGCTGGAAATGTTAGAAAGCTCTGTAATAAGCAGTAATCAGAATTTCTGACAGCAGTCCCTGTTCAGGCATCTGTCTGTGTTAAACTCTGATTTAACACCTTTTTTTCTCATTACTTGCATGGAGAAGGGAGATTGAGAGCTGTGGGTTTAGCAATGCTGGCTCTGAGCATTCTCCAGCCTGGATCATCTGGAGTCTTGCCAAGGGTTGCACCCGCAGCAGAGAAGTGATTCTCACCCCAGGAGAGACCCTGCAGGAGGGGGAGTCCCTCACAAGAAGCACAAGTGCACGCTGGTTACTTAAAAGAGGACCATGCCCCTGACAACAGGTGGTAATTGTGTGCTGAGGATGGGATGTTTTTTCCGTGGGACCTTTTGTCTCTGATTTCTCCAGCCAGCACTCTTCCACTGAGGGGTGTTCTTGCCTAATTAATCCCTTTTGTGTTCTTTTCCTTTCTTTCCCCCCAGGCCCATGTGTTTGATCTGAACATTAATAAGCATGAACCTCTCTGCACCCAGCTGGTGGTGACCAGGAAGAAAAATAAGACAACTCACATCCAGTTTAATCCTGTCTACCCTATTATCATTGTTGGAGATGAACGAGGCCTCATCACCTCCTTGAAGCTCTCTCCCAATCTGCGCAAGATGCCTAAGGTAAGGATAAGCTGCATTCCCCTAAGGGAGGTACCAAACCGCAGCAGGTCTCTTCATGCCTTGTCACTCTCCCCTCTCCTTCCATGCAATGGTGTTGGCAAAGCTGCTTTCTTTAGCAAGGTGCTTGCAATTACAAACCTTCAGTGTAGGTTGCCTGTGATGTTAAATCCATGCCTCTGTTCCTGTATGAGTAAGAAGGCTCAGTTTGCTCCTGGGCAGGAACGGGGACTGGTGGGAAGGGGATTTGCTGTCTGTGGGCACTTTCTTACAATGATTCAGACAAGGTCTGATCCAGAAGCTCTGCAGAGGTTCATTTGTTTCCCAAAGGTCACATATTTTCTTAGCTTTGGGTTTTACTTGCAAAACTCATTGAAATTAAGCAAAGGAGATCTCAGCTCTTTCCCAAGTCCTCCGACAAAACCCATGCTGACTGTCTTCTTTTGCTACTGCATCAGAGCCTGTCCCCTGCCCACCATGTCAAATGTCCTGTAAATGAACAAGCAGTGTTCTTTAATACGTGAGGAGACCTGGGGTCCTTATCTCAAGTGACAGCAATGAGGTACTTGTGTCTCTGGGAGCTGGTGAAGTCTCTTTTCCTACCCAGCAGTTAGGGCCAGTCATGAAGGATGATGATCTCTCTCACACAGATCCATTACTGGACTTTTTTCTGGTCTTCATCCAGCTATGACTTGAATTGCTGTAAATGCAGTGTCCTTTCTGAGCCCTTGTAATTCTCATATCCAGTCGTCTTGTGTTAAGTGGTGTCTTTCAGTTTCAGGCTTTTTAGAACTGATCCAAGAAAGCAATCTCTCAAGATGATCATCTTTTATTTATATACTCCCAAATGTTTTATATACTCTACTAATCCCCTGTATTAGGCAGGGTCTTTGTCCAGGAACTAATCACACTAGTGTCACTCCAGAGTGATTTTTAAACAGTTCCTTCAGCCAGATGCCACTGGAAACATGAATCTTACCCCATGCTTAGAGGGCACAGAAAACATTACCAGGGCAGTTTGTTTGGGGCTGGGTTGTGGGACTTGTGGAGGAGAATGTCTTATACACTTCAAAATTTCTACTTTCATCAAAACTGTAGCCCAAGACCATCCAAGCTCTCAGGGCTGTTGTTGGGTTGGCTCAGGACAAGTTTCTTCATTGCTTTGTGAGTCCTTTCTGGTGTGGTTGAGCACAGTGGTTCCCATGGACCCTGGTTTCAGAAAGGCTTAAGCAGTGGAGATGGGTCACGCCCACATAAATGTGGCTGCTCTCCTTCACACCCCCACTGTGGGCTGAGCAGTGCCCAGCAATACTGCATTGTGGATCAGAATCATGAATGATTTGGATTGCAAGGGAACTTAAAGATCATGTAATTCCAAAACCCCTCCCATGGTCAGGGACACATCCCACCAGACCAGGTTGCTCAGAGCTCAGTCCAGACTGGCCTTGAACACTTGCAGGGATGGGGCATCCACAACTTCTCTGGGCAACTTGTGCCAGGGCCTTGCCATCCTCACAGTAAAGAATTTTTTCATAATATCTTGTCTATACCTACCCTTTTTCAGTTTGAATCCATTCCCCCTTGTCCTGTCACTACATGGACTTGTAAAAAGCCCCTCTCTGTCTTTGTAGGCTCCCTCCAGGTACTGGAAGGCCACAATTAGGTCATCCTGGTGTTTCTCCTTTCCAGGCTGAACAATCTGAATTCTTTCAGCCTTTCCTCATAGGACAGCTGCTCCATCCTTCTGATCATCTTTGTGCCCTCCTCTGGACTTGCTCCAAGAGGTTCATGTTCTTTCTGTCCTGGGGACCCCAAAGCTGAACACAGCTCGCCAGGTGGGTCTCACCAAAGCAGAATCCCCTCTCTTGACCTGCTGCCCACCCTGCTTTGGATGCAGCCCAGGACATGTTTGGTTTCTGGGCTGTGAGTGCACGTGGCCGGGTCATGTCCAGCCTCTCACCCACCAGCAACCCTAAGCTCTTCTTGGTAGGGCTGCTCTCCCTCTGTTCATGCCTGGATTGTTACTGGGGGTTGCCCTGACACAGGTGCAGGACCTTGCACTTGGTTTTATTAAACTTCATGAGATTCCAATGGGCCCACATCCTGAGCTTGTCCAGGTCCCTGTGGCTGACATCCCATCCTTCGGGTGTGGATTCAAATGTCTCCTTCCATTTCTGGTGGCCAGCTGCAGCCCTTTGTGCAGGTATGATTGTTGTCAACTCCCTTTGCTGACCTTTTTGAGAAGCAAATTGCATGTTGTTGACAAAACAATTTAAACTGTTAGTTCAGGAGTGACTCAATCACTTCCTGCTGACCTTAAACCAATAGGTACCATATCTCAGGCAACATATAAGTGGGATGGAAATGGACTCTGCTGCTTTGATGTTATTAAACTATCTATCTTCTGTTGGCCTGGGCAAATTTGAAGGGACACTTAACATTGAACTAAATGTTTCCTGTACATGTGGAGAGGAAGGAGGGATGTTCAGGCATGGCTGGTGATGTGTGCAGGTTCCTTGGTTGCAGCCAGCTTGTCTCTGGATATAGGAGGTTAAAGACAGGAGAATTTAAAGCAGATGACATGGAGTGTGGTGGCAGAGTGGTGGATCTGGCCCAGCCTGCTCAGTGGCCTTTCTGTGTCACAAGTGAACAAGTGGTGAGGAGGATTAGGTGATGGAAGAGAGTGCTTTAACACAGGGAAGTCAGGGTCTGGCAGAACAGGCAGTGCCATCCACTGTGTCCTCCTGTCTGCCTCCTTCCAGTGCCTGCACCAGTCTTCATGTCCTTGGCACCAAGCCTCCAGCCATGTTAGCAGGAGTATCATCTCACTGTGGGAAGTCAGATGTACTTCCAGAGTATTGATCCTGGCTCCTCTAAAGATCAAATCAGTGTGCTCTTTAAACCCTTACCCTGTGCAACCAGCTTTCATTTGTAAAATGGCTCAACTTCTCCCCCTTTTCTGGGAGTCCCCATGGTGGAGTTAACAGTCATGGAACTTGGAGAGATTTTTGTAAGTGAAGAGGACCCAAAACTGTGCAGAGGAGTTCTGGCATCCCAGCTGTCTCCTTGCAGATAGAGAAATGTGTTTGTGCCTGGCTCAGTACGTGGGTGTCTCAGGCTGTTCTGTTCATCACAGGTCCCCAGTGAACCCAGTGGGGAAATCTGCCCTACACTCAAATGGAAAGGCCACAGCCAGTGCTTCTGAAGGGTGGGGCCTTCATAGCAACCCCAGCATCTGTGAGCTCAGCTGTCAGGTCTGACTTCTGTCAGTTCCTCTGGGGCTGGAAATGTGCCTTTTGCTGAGGTCTGGCAGATCCCAGAGTGCTCAAGGCATAGGGCAAACAGGGGTTCATCTGGGTCCCTCTACCTGTCTGTTTCACGCTGACATCACAGAGGTTTGCCTTCCCTACCTGTTTTTGACAGGTATGAAGAGCAGAGTAATCAACTTTTTTTGAGAGGACTCTTAATAACCACATGTGATTCCAAACCCAATTCTTTCCCTAAAAAAAGACAAGGTGCTGTCTGTTCCATGTTCTGCAGATTACTTGACTATTGCTGGGCTTAGAAGATAGGGCTTGCAAATATCCTGAGCTTGGGATTTCAGCCATTCTGAATTTATTCTGTTTTGCCTGTTAGTTAAAGGTCATGTGGTGGATAACTGGAAATAGGGACAATAAAGATAAGACCTTGGTCCTTCCTGTCTTCATGTCCTTGAGTGAGGAGGGAGAGTTCAAGAGCTCTTTAAATAATTTGCAGGGTTGACCTGCAGCTTAATTAATTCATGTTTGCAAAACACTTGGGGATCTTTAAGAAGTGTTATTTAATGCTCTGAGTTTTGCTGTCAGCGACGTTAGCACAGCCTCATTTATGAACACTTGGCAGAACAAATATGCCAAAGGGGGAACTTCTCGAAAGCACTCAGGTGGTGTTCTCAGAAGTGACTTTCACCAAGCCATATAGTAGAAGCTTCAAAAAATGCTTAAAACTCCCTGTGAGTTTTGGCATCCTAAATCATTTAGTGGCACGTGGGAAAAGAAGCATTTGTTGTTGAGAGAAGCTGGAGACAGGGGCTCTGCTACCTACCAGGCACTTGTGTCAAGGACACACAGAGGGCACAGTGTCCCTGTGTACAAGACAGGAAGCACAGCGGGCGTCCTTGTGTCTGTGCCCTGGTGATTTGTGTCCTGGAGCTCTCCCTAGTCCCACAGATGAAGTCTCTGGGGCAGGACAAAGGCATCCCCTTGCCCCAAAGCAGTGAGCTGTATTTGTTTCCATGAGGTGTGATCCTGGTAGAGTTTTCTCTGTGCCTATTGCTGTTGTCTCTAGATTGTGTGAACCCTGTGGGATGATTGTGTGAACTCCTAGGAGTCCTCTAGGAACGCACTACCCAAGAGCCTGGGAGCTTGGCAGGGCAAAGACAGCTGAACCCAAATCATGTGGGAAGAGCAACCATGGGGCAGAGAGCAGAGCTTGTTGAAAGTATGTTTGCAATCAGACTACCAGCAGCACAGTCCTGCACTGGCCATGCCGAACACCCGTCTCCCTGAGCATCCAGCCCTGCTTGGGCAGAAAGCTCATGACAAGAGATATTGTCCTGTGCGAGTAGGCCAGTGAAACTGATGCTCAGAAGAGGGGGACAGAAATGCTTGCAGTGTTTTAAGATGCAGCAGTAGGAACAAGTGGCTCTCTGCTGTTGTCCAAGCCACTTTTGGACTCCAAGCACTCCTTAAATATTGCAGCGGATGTCAGGCAGGAGTTGTTTAACTAATAAAGTATCATTTCTAATTTTTAATGACCTTGGGTGGTTGAGTTCACCCGAGGGAAGCATTGCTGTAAGAAGAATCAGTTTCGGGCAGAGCTGTTTAATTAGTGAGCCTTCCGGGTTTCACTCGAGGGTTGGAAGAAATTAAAGCATTTTGTCATCACAGTCAAAAAGAATGTAGCTGCTCATGGGCTTAGGTTTTCTATAAACTGCTAAAATAGCCTGACACAACCCCTGTCAATGCTAAAAGTGAGAAGAAGATAGTAAAAAGATGTGTGCAGTGTTTTTAGAAGTGTTGGGAGACCACAGAAGAGTAGAAGTAGAAAAAAAGAGATTACAATACAGAATTTGCTGAGGCTAAGGCAAATTTCTTGGCCAGTACCCAGGCTAATGGCCAGGAAGGCAGACAGCTTCTTGGCCTGATGCTTGTCTTGGATATTTGTCTTGGATTATTTAAGATGATTATCTCAGTCTCTGTTCCTGCTACTGGTTTCTTCACATGCAAGGCACCTCTTTTTCTCTGTCCCTCAGGAACAGTTGTGTTTCTTCCCATGCAGTAAATCCTGGTTGACAGAGACTTGCTGGGCATGAGTGGAGTGTGAAGAGGAACACGACTGCTCACCTATTCCAGGACTGGGCTTGTTCAGGAGCTGCAGGACACACCTGTGGCTCTGCTGCTGTGCATCTGTGAGCTGCTTGTGGTGTGGGAACAAGCAAGAGGCATGGGGTGGCTCTGAGCCTTCCTGTCTGTGCATGTGCTGGGTGGCTGCTCTGCTCTCTCTGTGTCTTATCACACCAGCCAGTGTCACCTCTGGGCTCCCTGTGCACCTCCTGCATCTTTGCAGCACTGACAATTTTGCCCTTGCCCAAATCCAGCCCAACACTGCTTAGCCAAGGGAGAGGCATTGAGTTTTGCTTCCTGAAATCTCTTCACTGCTTTGTAGCCTTGTGTTGTTATCACCTAGGGTGACAAGGAGAAACTTGGAGTTAAGAATCAGGAGATTGTTTCTGTTCTTAGTGTTTTCCTGTAGCTGTGGGAGTTGTGAGGCATGAACCAACCAGAACAAAAAGATGAACATGAACTCCCTCATTCTGTCTCATGAGGTACAGTCTATGACCACATGTGACTGTATTTCAGGGAGGAAGCTATAGATTAGGTACATTCTCCAAGCTCACATCAGTTCTGGACTGGAGAGTAGTTTATCACTGACAGAAGTACATTTTGTCTCTTAACTTTCCATTTCAACAGCTCTCATTCTGTCTGAGAGGAAAGCACTTGTCTGTCCTCTCCAGATGGCTCAAGATTTGCTCTTTTAGTGGTGTGATTCCTGGTCCCTCTGTTTTCATGCAAATGCTCCTCTCGTTGAGATTCCCTCCATGGCTTCTGTGCTGCTCGATCAGTGGCCGAATTCCTCCCGTCTCTTCTGAGCTCACTAATTGCTCAGTGACCCTGAAGCACAGAGCACAAGCAGTGCTGGAGGAATTTGGCATCAAGTGCTGCTGTGCCCTGCCTTCATCAGGACTGTTTCCTCCAGAGGCAGCTTGGCCTCCGGCTAAGGAGGCACACACAGCTGAACTTGGGACTCATAAAATCTAACCTGCAGCTTGATAGCTTGCTCTGAGGTTTGCAAATGCTTTTTTATTTCCTTTCAATCCCTCACCTGTTATTTTGTCTAGCTGCAAGTAGCTGCTCTCTGTATTGTTAGAGGAAGAGTTGAGGAGTATGGGGTGCATCCAGGTTTTTGTGAAAGCCTATTCCTGACCATTCACAGCTTTCTCTGTCACTTTTGTAGGCCATGTAAGGAACATATGCACTGGTGTTGACTCCATGGTATGGGAAGGAAAGCCAGAGCTGGAGGACTTGAAGAAGAATAGGTTGTAGAGGTGTGTGGACAGGTGGCTCTGAGCCTGCCTTGGAGCAGGAAGGGCTGAGGTGGTTGCTCTGACAGTCTCTGTTGTTGGCATGTTCTGGTCCCAGCAAGAGGCCACACCGCTGTTGTGCAGCCTGCCAGGGTGTGAGCAGCATTTGCTTGTGGCCTGTGGCTGTTTTGCTATGCAGATCTGTGACTCATAACTGTAAATCAACAGCTACCAAGGGGGAATACTAACAAAAGCAGGCTCCCATGCACCTCCTGCCTTCTCCTTCCCCACCACACTTTCCTGCCCTGCCACTGTGCTGGGAAACCCATTAGCAGGAAGACCCTCACAGGCCCCAAGAATCCCTTCTCCTTCCACTGTCCCACATCAGGTTCCTTACAATCTCACATAGCCTGGGATAAAATGAAGGGACTATCTAATCCTGGAAAAGCTGTTACTTGGGAAATTAGATAGTCCATGTGCCAGCAGGCTGCAGTCCTTCTTGAGCAAAACTGAAGCCTTTGGATATTTACCTGGACACCATGGACACAGTCGCTGTGCACAGGTGAGTGCCCCTATGGCACAAATCCACACCACAGTTACAAAGAGTTCTGGATCCCGGACAGAGATGTGGCAACCTTAGATACTCACACTGTTTGGAGAGCTAACCCAAACAAGCCAGCAGTAGATTTAAAGGACTTGAATCTTCTCATTGTCTGTTTTCTTCATAAATTGGAAATAATTTTTTGTTTCCATCAACCTAAGTGAAGGGAGAAGAGAGCTCTGTGCAACAGAAGCATTGTTGAACCCCAAGGTCAAGAGCTGGAGTTTTAGTTCGTCTCACTGTTCCTGGCCACGTGTCTTCAACCTTGTTTTTGTTGTGTAATGTCACTTTCTGTGGCTGCTGTGTTTGGCAGTTGTTGGAGAGACAACATCAGCATATTTGCAAGTTATTTTAAGCTGAAGTCAATTCCCAGTGGTCAGGGTGACGTGTGTTTAGTATCTTAAATGGAAACACTGGCAACTGAAGCAAGAAAAGGTCCCATTTTACAAAAATTCCATAGTACCTGTGAATAATTTCTAAAGTGCAAGGCTCATCCTGTGAGATGCTGTGTGCTGTGAGGGGGATACTAACAAAGACAGGAGGACTGGCTTTGACTTTCTAGTTTCATCTTTGAGGGTTTGTGTAATAAGAAGGTTGCCTATGTTTGAAAGTGATGCAAGACTGCTCCATTTTGCAATACTAGCAGTTTGGACAGAAATGCTATGGGGATTTGCTTTTGTCATCAGTAGTAGTCAAGACTTCCTAGATTTAAATCTGGTTTGTGTCCATTGGATTTGCTGTCCTCAGTAACTGAAATCTGAATTTGGTTTCTAGTGATGCCTTATTTACAACTTTCCTTGTATTTCTCCACACTGGTGCTGTTATATTGCTACTGTTTTGTCTGCAGACTTTACATCATCTTCTTTGTGAACAGATTGTGTCTGTACTTTGGTGCCTGCCATCCTAGAGCTCCCCAAGTCCCAGCAGTCTGGACTTTGTTCCTCTGCAGCCCATTGCTGCCTGTGCTGGGAAATGCCTAATGCATGAGAAGGAGCCTTGCCTTAAATTTCAAAGGACTTGCATTTGGTTAGATCTTCGGTTGCCTGAATATGCCTGTTCAGCTTGCACAGCTCCTCTTTGAGCCAGAGCCCTTGGCTCTCTCTAGTGCCTTGGCAAAAAGCTATGGCAGCTGAGGAGGGGGCACAGCACAATATTGTGGCAAGAGACATTGCCCAGCCTTATGGGATGTTTGGCTTACCTGTTCTCCCTCTTTCTTGCTTTATCTGTCCTCTGTGCAGTCATTTCTATGCAGATGACTAAAATCCTCTCCAGGCTATTGAGGGATCCCAAGAAATCACCAGTTCTTTGCCTGAGTAACAGCCCCAGCACAAAGGCAGAGGGAAACCCAGGGGGACAAGATATTTTCAAAGCATGCCTTTGGTAGAGCCAGCAGTGGATGCTTTTTGGGAGACTCTCATTGCCCCAGAAATGGCTGGGTGTGACTGCAGGTCTGCCAGCCTGCAGAGAGAGCTTGATGCTCAGCCCCCTGCCAGAACTGATTAGAGCAGCCTGCTGAAGGAGGTGATGTGGGTGCTTATCCTTCAGGTCATCTGAGAGTAAGCTGGTTTTTAGCCAGAGAGCCCCAAGCAGCTCTCTGTAGTGCAGCTATTCCTGTGCCTTGAGTCTTCACAGGGGTGTGGAGGAGGAAAGCTTGTTAGCTCAGTGCCTGAGCCACAGAGTGTGTTTGAAGGACAACAAGGTGATGGCTCATCATGAGGACAAGATGCAAAACAGTGGATGGGCCTGAAAGACCCAGCAGTTCTGGCCTCTGTATCTGCTTGGGTGAGATGCAGCTCCTCTCCATATTGAAGTGGGATGAGGACACCCATGTCCCTGGGAGCCATAGCAGCCAAAGGAGAGTTGTCCATAGACACCCTGGATCTGCTCTCCTACAGCCTCTTCTCTGTGTGTCTCTTCTGCTGAGTGCTTTTGGGACACACCCAATACTGTCACAGCTCAGGAGAGGAGCTGCAGTTGGGGTGCACTGATGGACAGGCCGGTCCCACTAGGGCCCAGCTCCTTGCAGGCTCTCCTNAGGTCACTGGAGGTCTGGTGAAAACTAGAAAGTGAAGTGGGGCACCAAAAGATGCTCACCCACAACCAGCAGACACAACAATGATTTGCATGCTGTTACCACTGCAGCCAGTAATCCCACCTTGGCTTTGTGCTGTCCATTCTGGCAGACAGAGGAGTGAGAAGGGGAAGAGGTGAGTGCAGGTACTGGTGTGAAGCAGAGGGAAGGTGTGGCAGTGGTATGAGGGAATGGATGAGAAGCGGGATCACAGTGAGGAAAGAGCATGCATCCCATGGCTGTCCTGGCCAGAAAAGCACAAAACATCCTGGAACACGCATGAGCAGCTCCCTCTTAGCTCTGCACCTCCACAGGGATTGGTTTGTCCTTCATTTGTGCTGGTCATCCAATTAAGGTGGAAAAATGGAACTAGTTCTCCCCAGCTCATGGCTGTGCAGTGTCCTGAGCACCTGAGGACTCAGCAGGGATGGAGAAGAGAACACTGGTCTTCATTTGCAAGGCCCATGCCAGTCATGATTTTGCCTTTCTCCACTGAACCCAGCAATGCTCCAGAGCTTAAAGAGGGTGGACTTTTACTCTTTTGTGAGCATTTCAAATTTTCCTTACTAGTGATATTACATACCTTGTCTCTGGGCGCTCTGGGGCAGTGTCCCTGTTTACAAAGCCTGGTGGTATTTGCTGCACTGACAAAGGCAGGAAATTTGTCATGACATGGAATAGGAAGAAATGCAGCTATGAGGGCCAGAGGAACAGCTTGATATCTGGCACATCCCTGTAACTGCTCCCGAGCCACTGCCAGATCCTGACACAGCCTTCCCCAAACAGCCAGCCTGGGCTGGAAAGGGCTGAGGCTGCCTGGGGAGACAACGGGCAGCTCCCTGATTGCGTCTGTGCCGTTGCAAAACACATCCAAATGCACTGCTATAAAAAGCCCTTCACTTTCAGACTTCACCTGTGTGTTTCTTGACACTGGGTGTGTTTATCTGCAGACCTCCATGCCCCCGGCATGTCCTGACCAAAACCGTCACACTACTCCCAGCCCTTCCCAAGCCTCTCCCCAACTCTTGCCACCTATCAGCCTCCTCCAAAAGAAAAGGAAAGGGAGACACCTGTGCCTGCAAGCAGGCCAAATAAATGTCCCTTGCTCAAATTAATTTGATGGGCTGAATGGAGAATTGTTTAAATGAGAGAAGAGAAGGAATGGCCAATGAATAAAATGTCTTGCTGCTCATGGTGATGGAACTGACGCAAGAGGATTATTTTTATCCTGTGGAGAAAAGGAAGAGCCCTGTGAAGCAGAGGAAAAGAGGGGCTGCCTTACAGTCCCACTGGCTGTGGGAGATGCAGCGACGGCTGCAATCAAAGTAGCTCCAAGGTTCTCCTGGAGGGAAACTGTTATGCTTCAATTCACTGACTGATTCTGTGAGATGGGATGCCAGACACCAACTATGTGAGGCTGTGTTAGAGGAAACATCCCCTGATCTCTTCTACTCCCATATCTCACCAGGGAGCTGCCTCTGATCCCTCTACTCTCAGTCTGGGGTGTATCTGAGCTCCTCACCCCTCACAGGGTCAGCGCAGAGACCTGTTCTGCCTGGTCATTGTTGTGTTTCCCACCTCCCACCTGTTGGGCTGAAATCTCCTTCTTGTTATCTCGCAGGCTGCCTCCCATGAGCTGTGCCCTTGCTGCCCTGTGTCCTGTGGGTGCAGCTCTCCCACTGCCCTCCCCAGCACAAAGGGATCCTTTCACATGCCTGGCCATGGTGCTTCCATTGCTCTGCAGTGGCAGAGCTGACTGTTTCACAGCTCCATGGGAGTTCTGGGTACCACCCAGGTGATTATCCCTCTAACTCCAACCCTAATGGCAGAACACTCCCTCCTGACACACCTGTATTTGTGCAGGGAATTGTCCCTGCTCACTTGCAATATCTTACATTTATTCTATTTAAATCACATAGAGGTTTTCCAGGTCACATCTCTAGTCCAGCAAAGTAATTTCCAATTCCAGTCCTGCCTTCCGGGACACCTGCAGCCTTCCCCAAGTCCCAATGTCCACGCTCTAAGACAAGCTCTAACCAGATCCCCTCCAGACCGTGGAGCCATGGGAGTTGCATACAAGTCAATGCTGATAGCTTTGGGTACAGCTACTCTGGGTCTTACCAGTTTCTACCCACTTTATATAGATCTATCATCTCACTTCAGGGTCAAAATATCAAGGGAGACAATGGGCAGTCTTCCTGTGGTTGAGGTTAATGGCTTCTGTGTCTTGCCTGTCCACAAGGTTTATTGTAGTGTTGCAAAAAGAAATCAGTTTGGTGCAGCATGACTCCTCTGGTGCAAATGCATGTTAATTTTGATGCATTTCAGTAATGTCACAGCTTGTTGACTTGTTCCATCTGTCTTCTGAAAAGTGAGGTTAAACTGAAGGGTCTGTGATTCTCTTCTTTTTTGGATAATTACTGCTGCTACATTTTTTCAGCTTTCTGATCCCTGTCATCCTCTGAGATTCCCCAAGAAACTGCTTTGGATTAGGGATGTTAGGCTGACCCAATGTGGTAACAGCTGTGTTCCCAGCAGGCTGGGACTGTTGTGGTCAGGATGGTCTCAAACACCATGATCAAGTCACAGTGTGTGGGCGCAGAAAACATGCTCTATTAGGCAAACAAATGTACCTGGGAAGACAAGAAAAGTGCATGTGCCCTAAAGCTTGTATTTCATTCTCCAGATATATATTATTTGTGATAATAAAAGGCATTGCCTCTCCCTACCAGCCTGTGCTGTTTGGGTACGCACTAACCCATGCCCTAATCAGCCAGAGCAGAAATCTCCCAACTTGGTTGCTGGTGTCAGCTGTGATATGCTGAGGATTTGGGATTGCAGGAAAGGGGAAAGGTTCCTTCCCAGGAGCACAGAGGGAGCATGAATGTGGGCACTGCTCAGTTTCTTTCTTGTTTGCCTCCTCTGACTTCTTGGTGATTATGTAGACTTGCTGTCAGAAGTCAGATACCAAAACCAGAATGACCAGAAACTACTTTGCAAATGCAGCTGTGAGACTGGAGGGTGCTCAACCCTCTCCAGGATTAGGCCTCCTGCTTTGATTTATGCTAAAGGAACCTGCTAAGCCAGGAAAATTAACCCAAAGGCTCTCATTTTGTCTGGCCTAGGCAATTAAAGGACATCCAGCAGGAGTGCAGGGCATTAATAATTTAGTGTATTTCATGTCAATTACAAAAAAAAAAAAAAAAAGTGTGCCAGGCTTTGCCTCATGGTTTGAGTTTGAAATAGAGATGAGCAAAAGGCTGATGGATTGGGTTTCGATTACAACTGCTTGTTCAAGAAAAAAAGCTGTGCTGTAAAACCTGCAGCCCACATGGCTCCCTGAACCTGGGGGCTGGGAAACTTGGACTGCACCAGTGAAAGGGAAGCCCAGCCCAGGAAACGTCTGCTTATCTGCTACCATGAGGCCAAAGGCAGGTCTGTGGAGGTGCTGTCTCACTCAGCCCAATCTCACAGGGTTTCCCAGCCTAAAGCACCGTCAAAGGAGAGGGGTGTGAGTCCTGCTCCTGCAGTGGGGAGAGCCTGAGGTAGCTTGAGTCTGAAGTGCAGTGCCTGAGGATGGAAATCCTGGGGTGTCTGTAGGGCACAAAGTCTTGTAGAGTGATCTGCCATCCCTTCTGTGGTGGCAGGGAAAACTCCAAGTTGCTTGCCTATGTGGGGAAATTTCATTCTTCAGAGTGCTTTAACCCTGCTCATAGCCAGGGATGTGCTGCCAGGCATGATTTTTCAGAGCCTGGTGCGGCATGTAAGGTCTTCTGCAATCAGTCAGACCTTCATTTCAAGTCAAGGTTAGTCTGAGCTTGACTTAGAAAAGCAGCAAGAAAATGGGGCACCTCCAGTGCCTACCTGCAAAAGAAGAAAGAGTGAGGCTTGGCAGAGAGAACTCCAGCCCTCAGTTCCTTTATCTCTGAAAATACCTGTAATTGTTCTGGTCACAGGCTGAGCAGGGTTTCCCAATACAAGGCTACTGGTGTCTCCCTTCCTCTCTATTCCTGTGCCTTTACTGGCTTGAAATCACTGGCAGGGAGAGTCATTGGAGAGGTACAGCTTGTGTTCCCATGCTTCACAGTGCTTTTGGCTTTCTGCAGGCTGCAGTGAAACCACTGACTGCACTTTGTCCCTGTTTCTCCCTTAGTGAGTAAGCCTGGAGTTTTTAAAAGGTTTGGGTGGATTGGGCTGAAAGACACTACAGAAATGCCACGCATTATGTGATGTGGTTGAAGAACTTGGAGAAAACTTACACATTTCAATTGACCTGGTTCCTTGGCTTCAGAGAGAATTGCTTGTCTGTCTCAAACACTGCCACGCTCTCCCTACATTCAGTACTCCATGGGCTTTCAGCCTTACTTGACAATTGCTGTTTGACTCAGGTCTGTGGTAAACCTTTTGAAGGGTACTATTTATAGCCTGAATGAATGACTCAACCTGGACTTTCTCTGGAAAATTTTTAAAAGAAGAAGCACTACAAAACACCTGTATGGATTCAGCTAAAGGGAGCTGGGACCAGCAGACCTTTAAAAGTGACTAAGAAGGGATCTCTCCTGACAGAGATGAGACTGGCGAGGTTCAGCGAGGTATTTTTGTGACCCAGCTCCTGCTGATAGTGCTGTCAGTGTCAGGTGTGAGTGGTGCTGCCAAGTAGATACCGCTGCCAGCAAGATGGTCTCAGGGGCCAACCCAGATGGCTCAGTACCACAGTGTTGTTTTAGTAATGCCCATCAGAGCATCAGAGCACGACCAGAAACAGGGTGGCACAGGGTGGATATAAATCCCACACAAACCACCACTGCAGCTCTGGGGCTGCATCCTGAAACTGGGGATGCTGAAGAGGCTTGAAAGTTGTAAAGGAAAGCATGAACTCCCAGCGTGACACTGGAACACCAACCCAAACCCTGGCTGCCTCACAGGGGTGATTCAGAGCAGGAGTGAAACCAGAGCCCTATGCTTGGGAGCAGCATTAGCAAATCCATCACCAGCTGCAGTGCACACATACAGGGTTGACATTGCGGTGGAGGTGACTGATTGATTGATTGATTGATTGATTGATTGATTGATTGATTGAAACCACCTAAAAAATGAAAACTAAGTCTGGAAAGAGAAAGAGGGTTGACCTAAGATCTGGAAAACATAACTTCAAGGGCGTTTTTTTGGACCTCACAAGTAAATTAAGCTTGATTATCTAGCTAATAACATTATATTCTATATTTTATATAGAGAGTATATTATATAATATGTATATATATTATACAGTATATAATACAATTTTACATAATATATATATTAGATAAATTTTAACAAAATATAACTTGATTTTAGCTTCAAGCACCTACATGGGAAGGGATTCACAGTGATAGAAGGCTCTTTAAAATTAGCAGAAGAGATGTAATGGGACTTGGCAGCTGACCAAGCTGGAACAGGGACTTGAGTACACACACTTAAGCATGGCACTAGCTTGTCTACATCCCTCAAACTCCTTTAGGTTAAGACACCTTGTCTTTTAGTGAAAGATGTGTTTTAGCCCCAGGAAGAGTCATTGGTCTGTTGAGGTTACTGTCTGAAGATGTGTGAGTCATTATGGTTATTTCTGGGTTTTAAAATCTCTTAAATCTACTTCCACAGTTGACCTTATTGAAATGGTAAGGGAATTGACAGGCAGCATTACAGAGAGAGATTCACAGCTCTATAAAGAGGTAATCACAGCTCGGAATAGGCTACATAGCTGGGTATGAAGAGATTTACAGACTCCTGAAGTCCTCAGTTCTCTTGATTAATTTTTTTTTAGCTTGTGTGTTAAACAATCAGACTGTAAGCACTTATAGGCAACAAGGTGTTACAGTAACAGTGAGAATTTATTGACATTAAATCAGTGTTACCCCTTGTCTGCCATTGAAATAAGCCTAGTGGGGAAAATATATACTTGTCCCACATGCCTGAGATCATGTAAGATCCCTTCTTATGTCAGCTTTTCAACTTCTTGGTAAGCACGGGGAAATAATCCCCACTTTCTGATCCCCATGGTGTCAGCTCTCACAGACTCTTAGTCCCGCTCCCTCCTTGGTCCTATCACCATCTGCCTCAGGCTTCCACTCTTCATGGGTTTTCTCACATGCTTCCTGGTTGTCATTTTTCACTGAGGGACCTTCTTCCTCCCTTTACCCCTCTAATACCAACACTCAAACTTGTCCGTGCAGCTTCCTCAGCCTTTAGATACACTGGGAGCAGAGTGCTGGGGAACTGGTCTACTCTTACAGAGTGCCAGTGTTCTCCAGGGGCTGGGAATTGCCGTGTTGAGGAAACTGGATTGCTCTGCACTGGTCCTGACATTATGAGCAATATACAGTTAAGAGAACATTTGCTTAGAAATGCTGTCTGCAATCAGAGCATAACAACAGAGTAGGGTAGAGCTGCAACACTCATCTTTCAGTATACAGTTGGTGATGAAGAACATTCTGAGATTGCAGAGCCACAGGCATTTTCAGGTTTGAGGTGATATTGGGAAACCTCTAGTCTAACCTCCAGCTTCAAGCAGGTGATGAAGATCAGACAAGGTTGCTCAGCACTTAGGCTTCTCTTGAAAACCTCCAAGGCTGGAGATCCAACAGCCACTCTGGAGTCTTGTTCCACTGAGTAACTGTCACTGTGGAGGAAAACTTTATTATGTCGTGTTGAATCCTTCCCTGTTTCCATTTATGTCTGTTGTGACTCATTCTCCTGCTGTGCACTCCTATGAAGAGTCCATCCCTGTTTTCTTAATAGCCTCCTCTTAGGTGCTAGCAGGTGCTTGTTAGGTCACCCAAAGCCATCTCTTCTATATGCTGAACAAGTTCAGTACCCTTGATGTCTGCTTAGTGCAAATCCCTCCAGCCATCAACAGTCTTGGTACTGAACTCAGACTGGTTTATCAATACCTCGGTTCAGCCCTTAAACTGCTTTCTGTCTCTCTTTCTGTAGGTGAAACTGGAACTCTCCTATTCACTGGGAGGCCTTTTACAGTTTATTTTTCATCACCTGGGCAGAGAGCAGAAGCACTGAGGCACCATCTATCTCCTTACCTTATTTCTTTGCTCCTTAGATAGCTCCTTTCCTTTTTTTCCGGTGACTAAGGACATGGCACATAGGACCAAGGACAGGAGGTGAGAGTGGTTCACCCTCTGTGCTTCCTTCCACCTCTCAAATCTTCTTTCATTAACACTCACCTAGTGTTTCTTAATTAGCACCTTCTGGCTGGGAACTGCCTGCCTGTGTTGCAGTCTTCTGTAGAAAATCTGCTGAAGCTCTATCTGTTGTATGAGCTAAGCCAGGAGATTGCAGAGATTTTGACAGAAGTGCAAGGTGTAACAAACACAAAAATCACCCCCAAAGGGCAGTTGTCAGTGGAATAGCTGGGATGATANNNNGGAATAGCTGGGATGATAGAAAAGCCTCCAGATTTATTTGGGAGGGTGGGCTGGTATCCTCGCTGTCATTTTAAATTTTTTATTCATTCCTTGGCTGATGTAGCAGAGCCTGCTTATAAAGTCCTGAGAGGACCTGGTGGCATGGAGGTCACAAGGACCTTTGACAGGTTTTGTATCAGATCTCCACGTGACCTTGAAACATTGAGGAGACGGACTGAAATCAAGGAATCACTCAGTGAAGACCTTTCCAAAGTACTGAAAACATCTGGCAGGGCTGGTCTCTGCTGTGATTGATTCTGCTTAGATTCAGAGCCTGAACTAAGTTTCAGTGGTCCAAGGACTCAGAATTATGTTAATGAGCCCAACCTAGTCAGTGATCCCATGCCTACAACACGGAGTGATTTCAGCTGGGAGTGATGTGAGAATTTGTCTCATGTAGTGTACACCACAGCAGCACCCAAGCCCCAGATCACCATATAGGAAAGACTGCCTTTGTTTATGGTTAAATCAGGGATTACTGAAATAAATCAACTCTGTTACAAGTTCTCCGCTGCTCTCACTGGATTTTTGGCTCATTTACAGATGGTTGCTGGGGAAGTTAAATTACAAAGAATAACCATTCACAATGATCCAGGCTTCTTAAGGATTTTATGGGCTAGGGAGAAGCTGGCACTCTTTCTTCAGTTACCTTGCTTTCACCTTCAGAGCAACTGCAGCTCTCACTTAGGGATTTTATGCATCTTTATGGCAAATAGGGTGTTAATGAAAGTATAATTACTGTAATTAAATTTGGATTTAATTTTCTCAGCACAAGTGCCCCCTTTCTGTCTTTCTTTTGTTTCCTGCTTGGTTGCCTGCTGTGAAAACATCTCTTTCCAGGATTGTTCTTGATGCTGAGGCACAGTACCAGGCCTTGTGGCATGTGGTGGCCTCATCCCCTGCTCCCAAATGATGCTGACCTTTCTCCTGCAGTGAAGGGGAAGAGCAGGATCAGCAAAGGGCCTGGAGAAACCTCCACGCCTTGGCATTTGTGGTGTCTGCCTCTTCCAGCACTTTACATGCAGGATTTATGTGGCGAAGTGTTTTGTGAGAGAAGCAGTGGAATACAAGGAGGTGAAGCAGCATTATTTGTACAAAGCAGTTGTTTTCACCACTCCACTGGGTCAGTTTAGGTCTCTCCTTTATGCTAGTGGACAGGGGCAATTCTGGTTATCACCCTGAGGACTCTCAAAACATCACCAGGTTCTTGTTCAGTCTTTTTTGGTTTCCATCTAGACCTGCAGCCTGACAACACATCTGCATTTCAGGGATTTCCTCACACCAGGGTGATACCAGAATTGGTTCTTGGAGTTGGATTATGATGGAAACAGAAGAACTTGGGAAGAAGTGACCCCTCCTGAGATGGTGAATTGACTATACTGAGGAAATATGGAGTCAGAACTGGTATCCAGATGTAGCAAGGTCTCTGCCATGTCCTCCGAAGTGATTTCTTCTCCAAAGGCCCCCAGGAGGAATGCTGGCTGTTTGCCTGGCAGCATTGCCCCAGCCATGGCACTCAGTTCCAGCTCCAGCAACACAATGAGCAGGGCAAACATCAGGTCCTGTTTGCTGGTGTGTTGAGGTTTTCTGCTTCACTAAGGTGACAGTCTTTGTGTCACTGTTCTTCTCTTAATCACAGAGTCACAGAATTGTTTAGGTTGGAAAAGACCTTTAAGACCATTAAGTCCAACCGTTAACCCAGCACTGCCAATCCTACCATTAAACCATGTCCTGAAGTGCCACATCTACATGTTTTTTAAATGTCTCCAGGGATAGTGACACCACAACTTCCCTGGGCAGATTGTTCCAGTGCTTGATAGCCCTTTTGGTGAAGAATTGTTCAGTAGTGGATTTATCCACTTAGAATTGAGGTGCACATCAGCCTCAGTTAACCTCTGCTAGTAGGCTCCCTCTAGTCCTGAAATCTGTTAATTATCAGATAGTTTGTTGTGCCAGCTTGACCACTGTCTTGCTGAAGCTGTCAGTGGCTGAATAACCTTGTTACATCTTTATTGTTATGGGACTTGCTGGACAATGGAGATGTTACCCCTGGAAGTCTTTATCTTAAGGACCTTAATGAGTTCTACATCCTTTTCTTCCCAGCATGCCTCTGTTTTGCACTACTTTATTGCAAAGAAGATCCATTAGTTTCAGCAGCCAGCTGAGCAGATGGGTTTAACTGGTCTGTGGTTCTGAAGTAATTACATTTCAGTGCAAGAGAGACACAGCAAGGAACACGTAAAATTAATTCAGGTGCAATGTCCTGGTCAGTGTCTCAAAGCAATGAGCACTTTAGGGAGGTCACCCCTGGCCACACTGAGGCTGTGCTGTTGGCAGTGTGGACAGTCACTAGGACTATCTCCCTCTCCTTTCCACAGATGATATTGGATTGGCTTTTCCCATGGCCAGTTCCTTCTTCAGATGTGTATTAGCATCACAGAGATTGATTACTGCTCACATGTCTCTTCTGCTTCTGTTATAATTAAAACGACAATATATGCATGAAGCAATTAGATTTTAATAACGCTTTTCTAAACAGGATGTCAAGGAGCTTAGTACAAAGACTTGGCCTGGAGCCAGATCAGCATCTTAAGACTGGATTATTGTTAAAATTGGTTACCTCCCGCCTGGACAGCTTACATGAACACAGGCTCTGGGCTTGCTTTTTAGTCAAGTGTGCCTCATCTTTGCCTCCAGACAGGACCCAGAAGATCCTGTGGTTTGGGGTGTCAGGGCATGGATCACTGGTGCACATGGAATCTGGGTCTGATAATGGGACAGGAGCATCCCCAGCTCCAGCCCTGTTGCCATTCCCATCACTGTGTGCCAGGGGGACCATATTCAGGTCCTCCCTGGATTGCTTCGTGCAGAGCAGCTGCTGATCAGGTCAGGGCATATCAGCACACTGCTGGCAGGTCTCCCAGAAGGAAATGAGTGTTCCATGGATGCCTATGCCCCAGAGGAGCACTCCCTGAGCCGCCTCCCATTACGTTGCTGGACTTCTCCTGCGTTGTTTTATCCTGTCTGTTTCTGACTGTTAGATAAGTCCTGATTTATCCTATTCTGCTTCTGATATGCAGTCTGTGGGCTCTGCATTTGCAGTCGGACCAGGATGAATCCTACTCTCTGTACAGCTCTTACTCAGACCCTTGGAGACAGTCCAGTGCTCTTGGGTCATCGAGCATGAATGGGGAGTGTGTAACAAAACCTCAGCATCCCTGCCAGGATTCATGGGCTCAGAGTGGAGATGTCTCAACCAGCAGCAACAAGCATCCTCCATGGAGCAGCACCATGCCAAGCCCGTCTCCAGGAGAGGACTGACACCAGCAAAGCTCAGAAGCTCCCAGGGCAAAGGGATGCTGTGGTGGGATACAGCTGAGCCTCATCTGTGTGTGGAACAGGAAGGGATTTCTCAGCTGCTCTAACAGGATGAAAGCCCAGTGAAGAGCAACGGCTCTAGCTGCAGGATTTCCCATGCTTGTCCTGCGTCCAGCTTCTCGTTGAGCCCTTTTAAGCCCTGATTTGCTTGTTGCAGCATAACTCAGTTGTATCTGATGTGATTTAGTGTGACGTCCACAGGGTCCAAGCTAGCAGTGTGTCTGGCTCCCAGGCCTGGGAGTGTTTGTGTGGCATTTATCATTTGCCTGGCTGTTCCCTGTGCACCAGGTGGAGAGAAGCTGTGCAAGTCATTTAATCGGTGGCAAATGGGAGACATGGTCTGAAGAAAACAGGATGCACTTTGGTGAGGATGGAGGCAAAGAGAAGGAGAGGGAAGGGACATGGGAATAACTAACTGAGAACGTGAACAGAAGAAGATCACGCTTGCCAGCAGTGCCCTGCCATAGCAGAGGTGTACTGGAGGGCACAGGCAAGAGAGGAGTGAGCAGGAAACACAGGCTGATCCTGTTGCACTGCTTAGTGGTGCAAAGGCCTCAGCTCTCATTTAGGGTACCAGGCTTGAAGGACATGAGGAACAGGAGAGCAGCAAGGATAGTACAGTCAGCTGAGGGACTGGAAGCAGGGGAGTGAGAGAGATAGCACTCCCAAAGAGGTTCTGGGCTGGCAGAGTAAGGAGGGCAGTGTTCTGAGGTTATGAGATGGCAGGAAAAGGCTTAGGGAGAATGTTTCAGTAGGTGTAAGAGGGACATACTGGCAGACATCACCAGGAGATGCGTTGGCAGCAGCATTCCTTGAGCTTTGCAAAAGAAATGGCTATACAGGTGATGGGAGCAGAGCGTGACAATCCACCACTTAGGGCACTTCGGGCTGGGCACCCCAAGGACTGGATCAAGTGCTGGACAAGCATCTGTCAGAAGCAATTTAAAAGTAGCTGTTCCCACCATGGACCAGGGCGCACAAGTGGACTAACCCCTCCTAGTTCTGCCCCAGGTTACGCTGTGATTTAAGTGAAAACTACACAGGAGAATGTGTTGTTGGGATGACACAACTGTTCACATGGTTGAAATATCTAGTGCTATTTCTGGAGCATCCCTGAGTTCAGTCATGGAGAGCAGGAGAGACAAAAAGAGCACTGTGGCTTGACATTAAATAGCAGAGTGAGCTCATTCGTAAGCACACAAGTATCAGTTGTAATACATCTTTCATGCCATTGGCATTTAGTGTTATTAAATAGGAGGCATCTGTGAGTGAAAACATTTATTTTATAATAATAGCAAAATTTGGTTTCCAGTGGACTTCTCTTTATCTGGAATTAAGTATATTCACATGCTCTCATGTCAGTAGCAAGTAAGAATATATTTCCTATGTAAATGTTTTTATGAACTGTATTTAAAAAAAATTAAGAAGGTGCTATGTTAAAAAAGAAACAGCAACTGGACTTTCTTGAAGCAGTTAAAAGGTGATCAGAGTGGATGTGTGTATATTAAGAGTAGTGACCAAAGAAAGATTGGAAAAATTGCAACTTTTTAAAATACGCTGTTCATACAACTGCAAATGTTCTCTCATGAGATGCTATGCTCTATGAGATAACAGCAGTACCCAAGTATTGCAGGAGCTCTGTATTCACATCCGTACTTGATTGCTTTTATTAAATTCTAATCCGTAACAGCTTACTGAGCTGGCATGCAGAAATGCTAAAGTAAAGCTGAAGAAAGAAAAGACAAAAAAGGAGAGATGCTGAGTGGTAAAGAAATGCTGCTGGGTGGCTGATGGGGCTGCCTGCCAGCTGGCATCAAGAGTTGCAGCTTAAGGCTGCAGGGGTCACTGCACTCTGCAGGGCATCTCCTTGATTTTGCCCCTCTGGTTGGTTTGGTGTATGTGCCTGTGGGTGCCCTGTGTGCCTGAGCCTCTCTCTTCAGGATTGCCAGCCCAAGTAAAGAGGTGCTGCAGATGTGGCTCTTTGTGGTAGGCACGAAAGTTAGGGAAGCCTGGGCAGCTTTTAGGGTGTCTAGGTCACAATGTGGTTTGGTATCTATGTGTCACTGGAATCACAGCAATATTTGAAGTCAGACTAGAACACAAGGTATTGCCTGTCTAGTGGTTTTCATGGACAATCTCAGCTAAAATCCCCTTCTTGTTTCCTTCCTCCCCACTGCCTCAGTCTGAGAGATCTCACAGCTGAAACACTGGGCATTAATGCCCCTCTCAGCCTTTCCAGCCATTATAGCAGTGGCGAGTGGGCAGGCTTTGGGTACTGGGGCCTCCCAGTGAGTTAAAAAGTAATCAAATTAATTGATCTCATCCAGAAAAGCCCAGTGGCACTGCAGAAAGTCCAAACCCAGTAGGGACTGGATCCAGGGTTTGTGTGGGCACTGTCTGCACCCCTGGGGAGGTGAAGGAAAGGCCATCCCATCCCTCTGTCCTTATCCCAAAGATGGTTTACATCATCAGGACCCCCTGGGCTTGAGGAAAAAGCTTTCGGGTGTTTCATTCCACTCTGACCCTTTACAGTACTTCTGTATGTCAGGACAGGGCAATTACCTTGCACACTGAGCACACAATTATTTTTCTCAGTGTTTTGTACCAATTCTGTTAACTGACATGACTGAAAATCATTTCCAGGCACCTTGTGAGGAGTTTGCTTTCTCACCAGGTTGCTCCATTTGAGGTGTCTGCTGTTAGCTTGTCTCAGTGACTGAGGGTAAAAATGCCTAAAAGAAAGCTGTTCTCCCTCTCTCACACACACACACACACACACACACACACACACACACACACACACACAGAGTTCACAGGCTGTAGCCAAATTGTCCACAGGGCTGGCAAAACCCAATATGACCTCCTGAGACCCCGTTGCTGATGCTTTCTAATCACAACATCTGTTCAGGGCAGAGTTATGGGTATTGGCTCATTTTAGACCATTATGCCTTTGGATAACTTTAAAATTTTTCCTTCCCGTTAAAGTTTTTTTGTTTGGTGTTACACGAACTGAGGGCCATGTCCATGTCCCTATTTGTAGCCTGTGAATGTCAGACAATGGAAAAGGCAAAAGACTGACCATTTTAAATGGTTCTAGTGGGTTTCTACAGAAGGTACAGGGACAAATTCAGAAGAAGGTAACAAGCCACTGTAATACCCAGGTCGAAGGAGCTGTGCGGGTGGCTATGAGCCCAGTCTGCACTCAGCTTGGCCTTGTTCACTGAAGTTTTCATGCTAAATGTGGTCTTCTTATGGCTATATTTAGGTACCTAAATTAGTGGTCTGCAAGAGACAGTGCTCTGGAGTCAGCAAGAAGTGGGAACATTCTTCAGGGAATAGCTCCTGCTGTGTGCACAACTTTTGCTTGGCCATAGAACACTGTGGTGGGGTTGAGCAAGGATGGTGAGTCCCAGACAGCCTCTGGCAGAACAGACACAGGGCTGTGATGATGTCTGTCCTCCCTGATGGCTATGGCTATTAGCTTTCTGCTGCTGCAGAGCCCATCCATTCCATCAAACGTTCCCTCTCCTCTCCCATTGGTGTTTTAAGCCAGCCAGCCCTGTGGCATTCTGTAAGCAGATACCCACCCCTGTCCACATTCGCTTGAGTCTCACCCAACTCTCTCTGGTGTTTGTTTTTTTTCCAGTGATACTCCCACCCATTTCCAGGCCTGATCCAGTTTTGCTTGCACTGTCTCCCTGTCAGATATCCTGACCTTTGTTCCCATGCCTTTCCTGGCAGATGTGTGCTGCTGAGCCACAGGCTGGCCCCAGCACTGTGACTTATCTGGTTTCAGTGGCTTCACTGCTGATTCCTAAGAAGCAAAGTCAGGTCAGCGGGGGCCCTGAGACCTGTCTGCACTGCTGTGCCCTGGTGTGGTCCAGTGCAGATGCTGGCCAAGATCTCTGAGTCAGTATGTGAGCTGAAGCAAGGTGGGGTAGCTGCCTTGAACTGCACAGTTCTATGGCAGTGAGGAACCTGGCCAAAAACACAGCAGCTTGGGCATATGTAGGGAAGCTCTTCCCCCTCTCCCCTCCCTGGGATCATGCTCTGGTGTCCAGCTGAAGCTGAAAGTAAGAGCATCTTTGAGACCCATGTTCCAGTGTGGCTACTGTTGCCTGAATGACCCAGCCATCCCCCAGGCTTTTCTGCTGGCTCCATTCCCTGCAAGAACATTTCCTGCGTCATTTATTTCCAAATAGTAGCAAAATAAGCCTAAATCCTTATCTCCGGTCTGTCAGCTAATCCTTCCATGGGCCAGGAGCAATGCTGTCAGATCAGGCTGTGAGTGTGACTCAAGGCTCTCTGTGGTCGACAAGTGTGTTGCTGCTGTGGGTAAATGGGCTTCTTGAGAGCCCAGAAGTGGTCCTGGCACAGACATTATCCCCAGCTCAGCATAACTCCAGCTTCATGGAACTGCACTGGGTTGTTATAGAACCACAGAGGGGTAGGTTTGGAAGGGCTTCTGGGCTACCAGTCGTATCACACTCCTGTTGATGCATGTTTGGTTAGTGGCCCAAGAAGACAGTGAGGAGAATTTTGCTGTGTTCAGGAGTTTGGATTTCCTTTGTCTTCCCAACAGAAATGCTCCAGGGAAGCCCCATCTTTCATTCACTGAACTCACTAGTCACTAGTGTGTTTTGCTACCCTGGAGCTGTCACCTTAGCCTATTCCTGGCCAGGGTAGAAGGAACAAGAAAAGATCTCCAGAAGAAATACACCTCTGAAGATCTGGCAGGCTGGGTGCCCCTTTCCACTGAACATAATAAGGATGAGAGGTTTGGGCAGCAGTTTTGGGTGGCTTCTTGAAGGCTCTCACCCCCTTCAAGACCAGTCTGTAAAACCTTAAACCCCTTTTGCATGAGAAGCCAGTGTCTTAAGTCACTGGGCTGCTTTGTGAAATGGCTAGATCCTGTCCCAGCATGACTGTGTCCAGAAATTCCATCCTGTAAGGAATGGCAGCAGTGTCATGACAACAACAACACAGAGACAGGCCTGTGTCCCTTTGTCAAGACTCAGCAGGGGAAGGGGTCCCCTCTACTCCCAGAGGAGTTATGGGGACTTCTGTGTCTATGTTGATGCCAGCATGGTTGATTTCCTTGGTACTTCAAACATAAATATGTTTTGCCTTGTTTAATCGAAACTTTAGAGCAGATGTTTTATGATTATACCACCGATGGGAAAAAAAAGGATGCTGAAAAGTGCTAGTATCATGGCTTTTGTGGGAGATTTTTATTAACTCAGCAGTGTGCTCTTCAGCTAGAGAATGAAGGCATCAGTCAAGACTCAGGAACCCAGTTTAAAGGAGTCCCATATCCTGAATGCAGAGTTCAGTATGTGTCAGTGTGGGGAGGGGTGGGGATGGGCTCCCAGGCAGATGGATCTTCAAGCAGCCCATCCTCATTCTCATTCTTGTCCTTATCATTGTCCTTGTCCTTGATCTACCTTTGTCCTTGAGGCTCCACTTCAGTCATCTTCCACTTTCTGTTTCACTTCCAGTGCCAGTAACTCACTTGGAGGCTGAGAGGACCATCCAGGGTCCTGCACATTCCTGAAGGGCCAGGAGCCCCGTGCCTCAGTTTCCCTGCCTGGGAAAACAGAGAGGATCCCAGGCATAAGGCAAAGGGAGCATGAGGGTAGTGAGGAACCTGGCCACAAACACAGCACATGTAGGGGGTCTCTTTCCCCTCTCTCTTCCCTGGAGTCATGCTCCATCAGCAGGGCGGAGTCCATCCCCACATAGCACCTTTTCTGTCCCTGCCATGAGCTTTCCTGTCACTTCCCTCATCACCATTTCAGCCAAGAGCATTTTGCTCTCCTGTTGGAAACTGTTAACAGTAAAATTGATGCAAATGCTGCTGTGAGCAGCTCCAGTACCCACTGGATGAGCTCCTCAGAGACAGACCTCCCATGTAATCTCAGCATGGCATCTGAGAGCTTCCTGGGGAGGATGTTCTGCCTCTCAGCTCCTGATGAGCCCCATGGATGTGGTATAAGCACGGATGTAGGTGGAGGACAGACTCAGCTACACAGAGGATGGCAGTGCCCCATGAGTGCCCTCTCCACACCTGGCCACAGCATCTGCTGAGGGGAAGAGCCCTTTGGCAGCTGTGTGTGGAGGGGATGCTTCCCTGCCTCACGAGTCCTCTGGGAAATTGCAGTTGCTGTGCTCCAAGGACGGCTGCTCCTCAGAGGCCTGATGCAGGTGAAGCCCCTGGATTTGTAGGAAGCTGCCACGTGCATCCAAGCAGATCCCACAGTGCTGTGCTGGTGCCGTCAGCCAGCCTGCAGACGCCTGGCCAGCTCACATGCACAAGCGCCCCAGGAAAAGCAGATGGCGGAATAAAGGGAGACTTTCCATTCCAGTGCCCCCAAAAGGACATTATAATTTTCATTCCCTGTGTCATCCTTCTTGCTTGGTTATGTGGCGTTAAATTAGGGCTCTGGTTTGGTTACGGCTCATTACAGGCTTTCGTGTGGCTTTGTTGCAGCGTGCTCAGAAGCACCAAAGGAGCTGAGCCAGTGTGAAAGTCAAAGTTTTAGGGACAGCTGGTGACTGCGAGCTGAGCTTTGCCTGAGGCAGATGACTGCAGCGAGGCTTAAACACATGGACCATGGACCTGGAGTCACTGACTGGAGGGCATCGGTCAGGGAGCCAGTGCGGAGAGCAAAGGGCTTGTGTTAGAGGTAGATGGATGGGAGGTGGCTTCAGCATCTCCTTTTCCCATGTGAGCAAAGCAGTTGCCTGTTTAGCCTGTCCAGAGGACCTGTGTGGGGTGCTGTGTGTGACACAGAGTGCTAAAGGGAGGGTTTTGAACACTGTCAGACAGCAAAGCAGGTTTTCTGCAGAAATAGCTAAGTCCTGAAATACCTCAAGCAGCTGTGTTTATCCTAAGGCTCTTGCTCAGGGAGACACTCAGCTGTGGTGTGGACCTGTAGTACAAACATCACTCACAGTGCCCAGACCAGAACCAGGAAGGGCATTGCTCACTTGTTGGCATTAGTACAAACCAGCACCGTCCCAGCCTGAAATCAATGGACTCAGTAGATAAAACAAACTTGGCTTATCCAGTGCTCAGGACGTGAGTAGGGCTGTCTTCTTGGGAGCAAATATCCCCATTCTCTGCCCAGGTCTGCTTTCATCTCAGCAGTCCTCTGGCAGCTTCAGAAACCTCAGCTCTATCAAGGCTGTACTGGGCTGGCATGAGGGGAAACCACAGGGATCCCCATGGCACTTCTTTCCCTGTTGTCATCACTCAGCAATGTCCACATTTGCTGGAGCGAGATCCACACAGGCTTACAACTTTCTCTATGTTGTGTGCTGGCATTTCTTCCAGCACTGAAGAGAAAGTGTGTGTTTGTAACTGCTGCACCTGGGGCCATTAGAGGGGCTGATTCAGTGGGAGGAGAATCGATCCTCTAAGTGGGGAGAGTGGAAAGCTGACAGCCTCCTTCCTCCGATGCTGAGTGCTGCTCCCTTGACCTTCTGCGAGCACCGAGAGCAGAGGCTGTGCTTTGGGGATGCCAAGAGGAGCTGACACAGCAGCTTTCTGCAGGCCACCTCCAAACCTGGTTAGGGATGTTCCCTTCCCTTTGCTCTGCTGCAGGGTTGGGGACGTGCTGCCTCCTCTCCCAAGCCCACCTGCCCTCCTGCTCAGCTGTGCTCAGCAGCTGCTTTCTGGGATGTTCAGAGTCGTGCTGGGCACAGAGGGGCTTCCCAGCCCCAGAGCAGGGGTACTCCCCAAATCCAGAGGCAAGGCGAGAACCAACAGGCTGGCAAAGGAGAAGGCTGTGAGCAGAAGGCAGCACTTTGTGATGGGCAGTGGTGACTGTGAGGGTGCTGGTTTGGAGGAACACCATGGAGTAGATGCTCAGCTGCAGGAAGGCTTGGTGGGCTGAATGCAGGCTGGAAAATTCCTCTGCTGCAGCTGTGTCTGACATAATGTAAACCCAGAGAGTCCAAACCTGGTTATCATTTTCGCAAAGTCCCAGAGCTCTGGTCAGAGCAACGCAGTGATGCTGCAGCCCACAGCAGGGGGGGACACATTCTGCCCTAAGCAATGAGTGGCACTTGTACCCTCAGCAGGCACATCATTCCCCACCAGGCCTGCAAGGTCCTGCTGCTCCCAAACAAGCAAGGATTGAACTGGACAGGTTGTTTCCCCAATGCTATATGATTGGTCTCAAGATGCTGATAGTTTGCTTTAGCAGTCAGGCAGTGAGCTCCTGGGGGACTGTGGGAAGTGCTTGTCCTCCTTGCCCACACTGGGCCATGTGTCAGGGTTGGCACAGCAACGTTCAGTGAGGCATGGGGCTGTCCCATGGGACACTCCCATTATCAGCCAACCTGGGAGCCCTGACTCACTTCTCCCTGCTGGGAGAGAGCCAGCAGCCCTCCTGGGAAAAGCCATTTGGGTGTAAGAGGGATGATCCCTGCCCCTGCGACTGCCTCTGCCCAGGAGCATGTGCATGGGATGGGCATGGTGGGACTGTTTAGGGAAGGTTTGGACATCTGCATTGCTGTCATTGCCCTAGGAGTCCTGCATGCCTGGCACCTGCCCAAAGCTTGGGGGAATAGCTGGAGGGTTTAGAGGATCGTCCAGTCCCACGGGGCTGAGAAGAGCTTGAAAGAGAGAGATGGAAGAGGGTCTAAGTCACTGTGGATCAACAGGTCCACTCCCATTCCTTAGCATCCTCCCCCAGCCCGTCGGGGCTTTTACACATCACATGGCACCTTGAGCTTGAAATACGGGGTCAGGCAGGTTCATCTCCCAGTGGATGAGCCGCCGGTGAGGGGTGAGAGCCAGAAAACAGCAGTCCAGCAGCCCTCCCTGTGCCGAGCCCCTCTTCACCCCCACAGTCCTCCCTGCTCACAGCTCTGTCCCGCTTGCTCTCTTTGCAGGCGAAGAAAGGCCAGGAGGTTAAGAAGGGTCCCGAGGTGGAAATGGCGAAGCTGGAGAAGCTGCTTAGCCTGGTGAGAGAGCCGGAGAGCAAGGCAGAGACGTGAGAGGGGGGAATGATGGCTCTGCCGGCAGCCGCCGGCCGAACAAGCCGGGCTTTGATCGGCGGCTGCTTGGCATGCAAGCCACGGGCCGCGCCGCCCACTTTTTGCACAGCAGGAACACTTCTCCTCTGTGCCCGGACAAATAAACGGAGGTGCTGGGAGAGCTGTGGTGGGCAATCGTCTCTGGGGTGAGGCACATCTCACCGTGCTCGCTCCCCCCAGAGCCACGCGGCCCTCGGCATTCCCTGCCCTTGGCTGGGCTTGCACCAGGTGAGCGCCCCGTGGAGGGCCGGTGAGGGCTGGTCTCAGCAGCCCCAGGAAAGCCTCAGGGCTGCAGCTTCGTGGCAGGCAGCCCTGCCGTGAGCGGTGCCCTGGGAGACTGAGCCCCGCATTTGTGTGGTCCCCTGGGTTTTGNNNTAAGCCGGAGGGTGACTGGAAACCTGTCCCGTGACTGCGGGAGAGACGTGCCATCCCTCCAGAGAGCACACCACAGCAGCTGCCGCTCACCAGCTGCGGGAGGGTCACAGCTCCCCGCTACCCCAGGGGCCTCAGCCCAGGGCTGGGGCGCCTCTGCCCGGCTGGTGCCTGCGGGAAGGGCTGGGCGGCGGGGTGTGCAGAGCCGCCCCACGGCTCCGGCGCTGTGCGGCAGAGGATTAGCTGCTGCGCGGCTGCGGTGGCAGCAGGAGCCGCGGTGGCCCCGCCGCATGCTGATGAGCAGCGAGCGTCGGGCTGACCCTGCTGGATTCTTGCACACAGTTCCCGGGACCGGGGACCAGAGGTGCCCGTCCCACAGAGAGGAGTGGTGGCAGGTCTCCTCTATCCGCTCAGCTGGCCCGTGTCCCTCGCAGGCATACCTCTAATGTAAGGTCACAGCTGGAAACTCTGAGGTGCCTCTGACACAGAGGTTGGGGAGTGCTCCCTGCTGACATCTGCTTGCCCCAAGACCAGGCAGATATGCTGTGGGCATGAAACACCCAGTCAGCTTTCGCACCTAGAATTTAGAAGCCACAGATGGACATGGATGTGAGCCCTTCCTTATCACCATCACCCAGCAAACCACCCACAGTCCTCCAGCGACACTGGCCACCAGCCCTGGGGCTCCTCAGCTCTGCAGGACAGCAGGGCATGCCACCTCCCCCAAATTTTTCAGGCGCTGGGTAGAGCTCAGAGACACCAGCTGGGTCCTACAATTGGTTTATTAGTCTAGTAAAAACAAGGCTGCAGAAGGATGTGTTCGCTACACCTGACACAGGGAGGAACCGCAGGCTCTGCCAGGCCCGGCCAAGCCGGCACAGGGACCCTGCCTGGTGTCCCTCCCACTCCACCCCTCTGTCCCCTAATTGCAGTGGCTGTGCCAGTGGTGACCATGGCTATTGCTCGGCTCTAGGATAGGCAAGGCAGAGCCCTCCAAAACCCATGGCACCTGCTGGCAGGGCAAAGGATGCAGCAGCCAGGCTTGAGGACAAGCCAGACCACAAGCATCCCTCCCCACAGAGCCACTGGGATCCCCAGGGAACAGTTGGGGTCAAAGAACCTTCAATTCTGTTTGGGCACTCTCATCTCCCCACATCTCCCACCTTCCCAGGAAAAAGCCACTCCAGGCTGCAGTCAGTGGGAATGGGGATGCCAACGAGGGCATGTCTGCCGCTCGAAGGCTGGTCAAATCCCACTGTCTGGCCTCGGTTGGGAGCAGGCAGGAGGGAAGGCAGGGACACCCAGCGAGGAGAGTGCCATTTGCCTAGCAGCATTAGTGCTAATGCTGGAGGGGATTGACAGACAGAGGGGGGAGGATGGGGCAGACCACGCAGACCCTCTTGTGCCTCACCAAACTGGCTGTTTGGGCAGACATATGCCAAATGCCATCCTGAGTCTGGGGACTCATGGCACCCCAGGGCCACCCCCAACATCTGGACTGGTAGCACCCCGCTCTGCCAGCAGGACCAGGGCTGCTCTGGTGCCCCTGGGCTCATCACTCCACCATTGAACAGCCAGCGTGCTTGGAAAAAAGTGCTGTGCCAGCCCTGCTGCCTCCCCTCTCCGAGCCTCCAACTGGCCTCTGCAATGTGGTGGCCTCTGTCCCGGGCCCACAGGCTCCTCCTGAGCATGGGGTGCACAGGAAGGCAGGGCTCCTGCTGTGCTTGCTGGCCGCTGGGACAGGCATGACTGTCTGTCCCTGTAGCATATCCCCATCTGTTGTTTCTCTCTCCCCGTGATCACTGTGGGCAGTTGCAGGAACTTCACACACCAAAACTACAAAGGCAAAGGACTGTGTCCCCTGTCACAGCCCCTGCAAGCAGCTTGGTGTCCCCTCTGTTTTCATCCTGCCTGGTCCAGCACCCCAGTCCAGCTCAAGCATCCAGGCTCGTTCAGCTCCTTCGGCAAAGCCGGGTACCCAACTCCTCAGGCAGATCAAGGCTGCAGCAGGTACTTCTCTTCATTCCTGGACTCATCCACATCAGAAACTGGGCTCTTCTTGGGACACGAAGGGGTCCTGCAGGCTTTGCAGAGGATGAGGAAGAGGATGAGGATGAGCAACGCGATGACACAGTTAAAAGAAATTGCCACGATCGCTCCGGTGGAGAGAGCAGCCCCCATGGCCGCTGTCCCACACGAGTAAACGGGGCCCACGGCTCGGTCTCACGCTTGGGATGGCAGTGCAGTGCCTGAGCGTGCAGCCTCCCCCTGCCGGCATTGGCAGGGGACAGAGGGGACGGCGGTGGGACGGGGATGGGGCCAGGAGGGCAGCAGGACAGGTTCGCCCCGTCACTTTTTGGCTGCTCGCAGCTGCACCGCACAGCTGGGAAGGGTCGGAGACAGCTTCCCTCGGCTCCCCCTCCTCCAGCAGGGCGGTGAGGACACAGGGACCCCTCTTCTCCCTCCTGGAAGAGAGAAAATCACCGTCACGGCAGGCACGAGGGGACGGGCCGCGGGGGTGCCCGGGGGGAGCCTTTGCAGCACCCCCTGCTCCGGCTGTGCCCCCTGCCCTGCCGGCGCAGCCGG
>VWZF01003015.1:341957-375435 GCA_013396755.1 Sclerurus mexicanus
CGACACCGACACGGCCACGGCACTGACATGGACACGGACACTGTACTGACACCGGTACTGACCCGGTACTGACCGAGCACTGACACCGGCGTTGCCAGTGCTCACCCAGTATTGCCCCGGTACAGACTCTGTACTGACCCTGCTACTAACGCCCGTACTGACCCGGTACTGAGCCCGATACTGCCCGAACTGACCCCGGCACCGACCCTGCTGCCCTCCCGCTGCTGCAGGTGCAGCCCTGCCCCCGTGTGCTCACACACACACACATGTGCACACACACACGTGCATACACACACACACACATGTGCACACACACACACGTGCTCCTGGGCCCGAGCACACCGGGGCTCGAGGATGCTGAGTGTGGACCTGCCTGAGCTGGGCTGGGGTCCCTGCCGGGTCACAAGGGCCACAGGCAGGCAGGGCTGGGCACAGGCACCATCACAGCCCCCGCAGGGGAAGGAAGAGGACATTTAGAGACGTTCGGTACCTGGGAGTCTGAGCAGCGTCAGCCTCACCAGCACAGCTGGGTTCTCCCTGTCCTGCCAGTGGGAAAACTGAGGAATAGGGCAGCCCAGCCGTGGGCGCAGGCATGTCACACCCCAAACTGACACCTTCCACAGGGGCACCGAAGCCACACACCCTGGTGTGGGGTGTCACCCCAAGCAGGGGAACAGCTGGTGAAGGACAGCGGGGGGAAGTGGCTGGGGGGCACACAGGGTGCTGGGGGTGGTTCCTGGAGACCCCCACGAATCAGGTCTCAGCACGTGCAGTTGCTCTGAAAAGCCAGGTACGCCTGGTGACATGGCAGTGACACGGGGGCATCCACAGCAGCCTCTCGGGGATGGGGACCTGTCCAGCCAGGCAGCCGCACACGGTGTACTGCACCAGGGGAAAGAGGCAGCTGGACAAAGGATGGGTGAGAAGGGCAGACCTGTAAGAGAGCTGGGACCTATCCTGGCTCAGGAACTCCCAGGTGGAAAGGCGGGTTAATGCTCAATCCTGACAGGGGAACCACCAAGTCAGCCGAGGATAACTTTCAAAGGATGAAACAAAAATAACAATCACTTTGCAGCTTTGATGAGGAGGCGTTAAACGCCTCCGCCACCAGGGAGGCTCACACAGGCTGCCTGAGGACCCGGCTCTCAGGCTCTCCACTAAGCGGATGTTTTGAGTAAACAAACACAGGCACATTGCCCACTGAAATGTCACAACCAATCTGATCTGACACTGAAGCATCTTCCTTGGCATTTATGGCTAATCTGCTAATTAGTCAAGAAAAGCAGTCTCCTCCTTAGCTGTAAGGGAGCAGCAGCTGCGAACAGCACCAAGATTAGCCAGATTAACTCCGCCCCATCCCCAGGCTTCTTCACCTGGTGTGGAACAGCAGACAGGTCCGGCATGAGACCTGAAGAAGGGGAGGAGGAGGCACGTACACCCGGCACTGTCCTGCCCCGTGCTGGATGCTCAGCCTGTGACAAAGCTCATGCTGGTGCGAGGCAGGCGAAGTCTTGTCCGTGAAGGCATCGGGTGGCACAAGTAGCACACCACACTTCTCCTGACCCCCGATTTAGGTAAAATATCTTCTTAAAGTGTTTGTATTGTCACCCACTGACTGACAATGCAGAGCATTGAGTCCAGCTGGAGCTCACTACCAAGGCAGGGACATGGGAAGAGTGTGCAGGACAGGCAGGGCTCAGGACATGGTGTGAGCAGGGGTTGTTCTGGTGAGAACTGTCTGTCACAGGGAACACCACTCCCCTCCTGCCCAGAGTTACTTACCAGAGGTGCTCCAGAAGGGAAATTATTGCCTAAGAAAAGATGATCCATCCTTTGCCTCACTCGGCAGAGCTTGGAATTAGTCTTTTTGAGACTTCAGTTCTGGTCAGCTTGAAAAAAATTAGCAACACAATGTTGACCTTTTTTGGATATTAAAGGAAGCTAATATTTGAATATTAAGCTATTCCCCTCAGATCCAGGTTCATTTGCAGTCATGAGAGGAAAAAACGTGGAGCAGTGGGAGAGCTGGAAGAGCAGCTTCAGGCACAGCCCCATCACCAACGCTCACAGGGTGACCTCCAGTGGGTCGAGGAAGACATGACAAATTTCCAAGTTACATGAAGGGAAACTTTATTTTGAACCCACCCTTGTGCATTACCAAAGAGCAGTAAGGGGAAAGAACAGTATCCTTTGGAGCTTCCCATTATCACCACCCCAGGGCAGTTGCACAGCTGCAGGATTTTGGGCTGGTTATGGCACAAGTCAAGTGCTGCCACTTTGGCAGAGATGTGACCACGGGCTCTGCAGAGCTGGAGGGGGACGGGAAGGGAGCTATGTGCACATGATGGCAGACGGAGCTGCACCCCTGCAGCCCTACGTTCAACCCCCCAACAGGATCAGCAAATGGACTCTGGAGCACAGAAGTGGCCAACCCAGACCTGTGTCCTGCTGTCCATCCTCTCATGACCCCTGGTGATGCCGGCAGCAGCCGGGGAATTCTATGTCAGGTCCAATATCCCCCTTGTACCTGCCACACAGGCAGGTGTCTGTCCTGCTGCCTGGGCTGCTGCACCTGCTGGCAGCTGAAATCTGGCCAGGTGAGCAGCCCTTCACCTGGGCTCACTGACAGGACACCAACAGTCCCTGCTCAAGCAGAGGTGACTCCCGCCTTCCCTAACCCACTGCGGAGTGCGGCTGGCAGCCCTTGGCAAGGGATCTCATCAAAACAGTTTCAGCCACAACCACAGGCAGTAACGGGAGTCCTGCCCGCCCCAACACGTGCCAGCAGCAGGTGTTCAGCAGCAGCAGCAGCTCTGCAGCCACAGCACCCGGCTGGCTCTGCAGCCACAGTCCCGCGGTGGCAGTGCCTCAGGGCTCCCCCGGCGCGGCCCCTGCGGAGCGCGGGTGCTTCCCGGCACTGCCCCTGCCCCCACCCTGCTTCCTCTTCATCTGGCCCTGCGACTCCACCCTGAGTGTCTCGGTCCAGAAGGCATCAAAAGATCCCGGAGCCTGGTATCCCGGCTCCTGAGGGTCCAGGGGGTCTTTGCTGAGCAGGACACAGATGGCAGGAATGTTCCTCTTCACTGTCAAGGCATCGAGGCCAGCCTCAGGCACAATGGGTTCCCACATCTCCTCGATCTGTCTGAAGAGCACTTTGGTGATCTGGTGGAGCTCCTTGAGCCGACGTTTCATGATTTCCACACAGGTGATCGTCTTGCTCACGGCCTTGCCTGAGCCAGTGAAGAGAATCTGCCTCACCGAATCCTGCTCCATCTTGCTCATGGCGTAGCCCATCAGATTCCTGATTTTGCTCCCATCCTTCACCTTCATTTCAATGATATCAGCAGGCAGGTCAGTGAAAGGAAGAGGACAAGGTTTCTCAACGATTTTCGTCTTCTTATAGTTCTCCATTCTGCAGTGCTGAAAGGGAAAACAGACCCGTGAACACAAACTCCCACCATAACTGTTGCACAAGGAAATTCTCACCACAATTAGCTACGACCTTTCCCCTGAAGGGCACTCTGAGCTAGCAGAGGTGGGGATCCTGGAAAGCCATTTCCAAAAGATTAGCCTAGTCCTTCTAAGGATGCACCTCCAGCATGAACACCGCCACAGAGCAGCCTGAGCCCTGGGAGGAACAGAGCTGGTGCTGCTGGTCTAAACAGGACAAGTGAAAAACACAGGCTGTATCTCAGCAGAAGCCAGAACAAACGAGTGAGCTGTGGCTACTGGGAAGAGAAGGCAGGGTGATGCTGCCACAGCTGCACCCCACGGGCAGCACGGGGGCACGCATTCCATGAACTCGGGCACAGTCCAGCTGCAGCACCCCGTGTGTGTCACAGACACGGGGTCGTGGGGCAATGGCGAGTGCAGGTGAGGGTACAACACTGCATGTCACAGGGCAGGGGGCAAGCCAGGGGTTGCAGGAACAAAGCTTCCTCGAAGGAAAGTGTAAGATAGAGAGGTCCAGCCCCACACTCCCCTCTCTGCCAAGGCAGGTCCCACCTGCCCGCCCCGTGCGGGGCACTCCCCCTCCCCCCCACACACGCAGCGCTCAAGGTACTTAAACACGCAGCTCCCGAGCCCCGTTCCACCCACACGCGGCCCCTGCAGCCACGGGGCAGCCCAGAGCCCCCGCCCCGGGCCCGGGAGCACGCGAGGCCCTCGGGGCCCTCACGGCCCCGCCGCCACCGCCACATGGGGGCCCGCGGGCAGCCGGGACGCCGCGGTGGGACGCGGAGCAGTCCCCGTGGGACGCGGGCTGTCCCCGGGGGACGCGGGCTGTCCCCGGGGGACGCGGGCTGTCCCCGGGGGACGCGGGCTGTCCCCGGGGGACGCGGGCTGTCCCTCTGGGATGCCCCGACCCCCCCCTCACCTGCGGCCGCCTCCGCGCGCCCCTCGCTTCAAGATGGCGGCCGCGCCGCGAGTGCGCAGGCGCGGAGCGTGCAGGCGGGGCCGGGAGGAGACCACGCCCCTTCCGGGGCACGTGGGGGCGGGGCCGGCTCCGGTAATCCCGGGAGAGCTCCGGTTATCCCGGGACAGCTCCAGTTATCCCGGGACACCTCCGGTTATGCCGGATCAGCTCCGGTGCCCCTGGGTCAGCTCTGGTTATCCCGGGCAGCGCCGGTTATCCCGGGACAGCTCCAGTTATCCCGGGACACCTCCGGTTATGCCGGATCAGCTCCGGTGCCCCTGGGTCAGCTCTGGTTATCCCGGGCAGCGCCGGTTATCCCGGGACAGCTCCAGTTATCCCGGGACACCTCCGGTTATGCCGGATCAGCTCCGGTGCCCCTGGGTCAGCTCTGGTTATCCCGGGCAGCGCCGGTTATCCCGGGACAGCTCCAGNGTTTCGGTTATCCCGGGAGAGTTCCGGTTATCCCGCGACAGCTTCAGTTATCTCAGGCGGCTCCGGTTATCCCGGGAGAGCTCCGGTTATCCCGGGACAGCTCCAGTTATCCCGGGACACCTCCGGTTATGCCGGATCAGCTCCGGTGCCCCTGGGTCAGCTCTGGTTATCCCGGGCAGCGCCGGTTATCCCGGGACAGCTCCAGCTTTCCCGAGCAGCTCCCGCTGTCCCGGGCCAGCTCCAGCTCTCCGTGGCACCGGGCACAGCCGGTGTGCCCGTGCGTGCCTATGGAAGGGAACATGTGAGCGCCAGAAGTCCCAGTTCCCAAGAGTGCCTGAGCTTCCCAGGCACCCGGAGGGTCCCGGGGGGGTTCTGCAGCCGCGCCGTGGGTGCCCACAGGTGAGCTCACTGAGCAGGGAGGGTAGAGAGGCAGGAAAGTCCTCCCTGACTTCCCTGCTGGGATCCTGCCCAGACCCGCAGCATTCCCAGGTCACACACAGCTGGTCGGGGTCTCACCAAGCTGAAGGGTTTGAGACCCTTCCAAAAGCATGCCCTCAAAGACAGAAACTCCAGGCTATGGCCAGACCAGGCAGGGCACAGCCTGTGCCCCTCACTGAAAAGGGAAAGAACCAGCCCAGGTTCTAGCTTGCAGCAGCCACTTGGGAAAGCAGAGGCAGAATAAAGGCAGAAACCACTGCCTCCTCTCAGCACAGGGATGGGAGAATGGCCTGGGGGAAAAGCTCCATGAGGCCAGATTCCCCTGGGCACAGGCAGCTCACACAAACAGGAAGAGAGTGTACCACAGTCTATGGAAGGCAGTGGGAATGGAAGGAATTTACCTGCCCTTGGCCCAAGGCTGACAGAAACCACCAGCCATCTCCTGCAGACTGCCAGATCACTGCCTGGGGAAAAACCCCCAGTCTGTGCCAGGAGCCTCCTTACATGCAGGGAGAGAGAGAGAGAGAGACAACACAGTCAGCGTTCCAGGACTTTACTATGGTCCACAGTAAGAGCAGAAAGGGACTTTTAAATATGTTACAAACCAAGACACATTTCAGTAGAGTGCAAGATTTGCAACAGTGGCAGATTAAGGAGCAGTGTGGCTTCGAGTCAGGGCTGACACAGCTCGGGGCAGTGTCACGTATCCCCAGGAGCCCGTGATGCCACTCCAGCATGCTCAGGCCAAGCAGGACGGTGCTGGGACCAGCAGGATGCAGGCTGTGCCGCGGGGACCCCAAGCTCTCTGCCATCACTCGGCCACAGGTTTCGCTTGCTTGGCTGCCTCCAGCCGCGTCAGTATTTCATTCCACTGCACAAACTGCTTGGAGAGAAGCAGGGTCTGGACATGGCTCTTAAGGAAAGAAATGTGGAAATGGCAAGGGAGAAGCCAAGGTCAGAGCACCCTGACAGCACCATTACAATGCCAATTCCCTGGGAGAGGCATTAGGATCCCACACAGCCAGGATTAGCTGCTGACTGGCTCAGGCAGGTCACAGGGACCAGCAGTCACCCCACAGAGATGCCAATGTCCACTACAGGCCCTGCACCAGCCCAAAGGCTGAGTGGATGTGGCACAGGGGCTCTGGCTCACGGGCAGCACCCTGCCCTTCCCATCCCAGTGAGGTAGTTGTATCCCGCAGCTGCTCCTTTTAAACCCAGAGCTGGGGATCCAACGGTATCTGACGGGAAAGGCAGCTCTAGTGGACAGGGTCAGCTTAGCTGTGCCAGGCCCCAGGCTCAAAGGATACCATTTTGTTGTAGTCCTCGAGGAGTGTCTTGACACTGTCAGTGAGGTCATGACGCTTCTCCTGTGAAAAGAGGAGTCACAGTGAGTGAGCAATAAACTGAAGGACATCTGTCCTTCTCAGTCCCTGAGAGCATGGCAGGGAAACTCATCCAAGGCCAGTACTGATATTAGAGCTCAGATCCTGGCTGTGACTGCTCATTGCAGCTGGGAAGGTTTCCACAGTCAAGAGGAAGGTCACAAACACCCATGCCGATGAAGCACCAAAGCCCCTGGCCTTGCACTAATGCTTGCCTCTCCTCAGGATCCAGGCTTTGCTTGCCCAGAGCAGAAACTCACAGTAAAATGCTGAAAGGGGCAGGAAGTGCCCATACGACTCACTGGCAGCTCCAGGAGTGCTCACAAAGGACAGGAAAGGTTGAAGTAATAGGGTGAGACTATTAAGAGCCTTCTAGAGACTAGGACACTGAAGAGAGCAATGCTTTACCTCAGTGTCCTATTGAAAGCGGGAATGACAGACTGTTAAACCCACTATGTGTCACTCAAAGCCCTGTTTTGAGCAGGCTTATGATAGGCAAATTTCCAACAATTTTCCAGCTCTGACTCAACTGCCAGAAATCCTGGCTCCCTTACACCCTCAGAGCACCTGAACTTCCTTAAGACTGTAGTATACGCATATTCTGGGACCGAAAAAAACCTGCTATAAATGAGCACTTCAAGCAATTGCAAATACAGGGGTGTCAGTACAGCATCTGGCAAGAGGTTCCTCCTCCCTTCTAGTCATGACAGACAGGAATATTCACAGTACCTGCTGCTGTATGTGGATCTGTGAGAGTCGCTGCAGTTTGGCTGCGTGGTCAGGAACCACTGAAAGCACAGAGGGGAAATCACTTTTGTTTGTTTTACAGCACATGGAACAGTTCCCAAAACAAAGACCATTCCTCATGTACCAGCACAGCAAAACTCACTGAATGCCAGTGACACACACCACAGACACACTTTTTACAGGACTTTAAAAAAACCTACTAACTGTACACTAAATACCAAGTTTATCTGCTCACTGCTCTAGGATGGCACGAGCTCAGGGGTGCCCACAGTGAGGGCTACTCAAGAACTACATCACTGTAAAGCACTTGGATGAACATTACAGCAAGTAATTGAAAAGGCATCTCTACCTCTGCCAGGTGAGAGCAGCATGAGGGAGCAGCAGACACATCATCAAGTTTATACTTAGCCTACTCTCATACAACCATGTACTTAGCTGTCCTCTAGTCTCAGGCTCAAGAAAAAAACAAACCAACCAGAAAACAGGATAGGCCACAGCTTGGCGGGGGTGGCATTTTCACCTCAAGCTTGCAGAAGAACATGCGTACCTTGGATACTGGCACTGTCCAAGATGGGCTGGAGGTTCTTCACCTGCTCCAGAAGGGCCGCACGTTCAGGAATAGCCTGTTCCTCTGGTTGGGAAGAGACAAAAAGCAACATCGCTAAATGGGAGAGGCTGCTTTGACTTTTCACAAACAGCTGTAACTATTCCAGCTGATCTATCTTAACAGAAAGGGGCTTGTTCAACATTTTATTTAGACTTTTGCGCTGCTTGTCCCTGGGTCCTGATTCACACCAACTTCAGGCAGGAGAATCTCCACCGCATTTTAGTGATAGGACAAGAAGTAATGGGTCAAACTGAAAGAGGGGAATGTTAGATTAGATGTCATGAAGAAATTCTTTACTGTGAAGGTGGTGAGACACTGGCACAGGTTGTCCAGGGACGCTGTGCATGTCCCAACCCTGGCAGCGTTCAAGGCCAGGCTGGATAAGGCCTTGAGCAACGTGGTCTAGTGGGGAGGTATCCCTGTCCATGGCAGGGGGTTGGAACTGGACAAGCTTTAACACCCAGTCCAAACCCTCAGCATTCTATGATTGTATGATTCCTTGACGTTCCATTCACAGACTATACCCGCACAGGCTGAATCAAATTCCTCGCAACAAAAGAGCACAAGGCTCAGTGGTATTTAAAACACACACAAACACCTTCTGATTTTGTCACTGCCTAGAGATAACTGGAAGTGGGCTGAGGAAAACCATTCCAGCTCCAGTTCTCCTGACCAACCTTTGATTAAGTTGGGGTTAAAATAAACGAGCAATACTGAAGAGATCAGAGCTGATAAAACTGCAGTGTTGATGTGCACAAGGGAGCACTAAGGGTGGGGGACATCGTGGTACAAACCACCTCTCTGATACTTCCACAGAGCGTGCTGGGCCACACCTTTACAATTGAAAAAAAGAAATCCACCCTGATCCATCTCAGGTAAAGGACACTTTTCTGTTTCCCCTCATTTCATGCCATACCTGCCAAGATGAACTGCAGCTTCATGGCATCTGGAACAGCCATCCTATCAATGTACTGAGGGTCAAGGTATTTGATTACATCTTCAACTGGAGCGTTTGGAGACAAGGAGGAGAGGAAGCATTATTACCTGCATAAATGCAACTTTCTTTCCCCTGTGCTACACATCACGTTACTTTGTAAGCACTGCTCACTCAGGGGCTTTTTTGCTTTTCAGATACATTAATTTCTATGTGGAAATAGCCCAGTTTGGAGCACTGTGACCCAGAACTCACAAACAGCTCAGGCCAAGAAAACCCCTTTGTTAGGGACACCTGCAACACTTGTTTTTTGTTTGGATAATGATACCAAAAGTGAGTGAAACCTGATTCCTCCCACTCTCAGAACAAAATCAGCTCACAGCCCTGTATCCAGGTCCTTGTGAACAGCCACTCCAACCCTGGACCACAAAGACCCTCCTGATCCTTTTGCGATACCAGACAGCAAAACCTGTCCAAGAGGCACCTTTGCAAGACAAGGCACCCCTCAGTTCAGAGGCGGCTCCTCAGTTCTATCCACCAGTGTCTGCGTGTGCTCCTTACTGCTCCCACCACGCACACCGGGCAGAGCTGCTCCAGCGTGACCGAGAAATCCAGGCACGCAGGAATTCATTCCCGGAGCTCAGAGAGCCCTCAGGGGCTGCATTCCAGGCGGAGCAAACCCCGGCAGTGACACAGGCAGACGGACATGGAGCAAATCGGCCCATTTCCCGCCCCCACCAGCTGGGCCGGAGAATCGCGAGGGCCCAAAATCGACGGGGATCACACGACGGGGGTGGAGGGAAGGCGTCTGTTTGTTCGGAGCAGCAAAACGCCACACGGGGGATTTCGAGCTCCGCCCGCCCGGAGAAGCGCTCACTTTTCTTAAACAGGATTTTGATCCTCTCCCTCTTGCCGGCGATGTTGTTTAGCGCCACCTGCACCTTCACCAGCTCGTCCGCCACCTGCAGAGGCACAGACAGAAGGGGAGGGCCCGTCAGGCCCCGATCGGGCCCCAGCACCCCGCGCTCCGCCGGGCCGGGCCGGGCCGCCCCCGGGTGGTGCCCGCAGCCCCTCACAGCACCTTGCGCGGCCCGCAGCCCCCGCCGCCCAGCCCGACGCGCTGCTCCAGCTCCTCCAGCCGCCACTGCAGCCGCCGCAGCTCCGCCGCGCCCGCCGCCATCTTCGCGCCGGGCGGAAGCGGCCGCGCCCCACTTCCGGCCGTTGCCATAGCGGCGCGTTGCCAAGGGCCGCGGTTGCCAGGGGGACGGGCGGGATGCGGGCGCGGGTGCGGAGCCCCTCCCGGAGGATGCGGAGCCCCTCCCGTAGGATGCGGGGCGGTCGATGGCGATTTGCACTGCAGAAGGAAGCGTGCAGCCCTCCCGCCGCCCCGGTGGGCAGGCGGTCGATGGCGGCTTCGTTCTGGTGCGGCCCTCCAGGAAAGCGGCGCTCGGATGTATTAAAAGGAATTGATATAGCGATCCGTGTGGATGCAGGGGCCTTTGAAATCCGGGAGGCTGCCGCGGGCTTTCCCCCAGGCCCCAGCCTGCCCGCGTTCACCTTCTTCCCATCGACCGCCGCAGGTGGTGTTTGTGAGGAAAAGAAGCACTAAGGAATGCTGCAGCCAACCCCAGCCCCATCCTGCCTTCAGCTGGCACTCTCTGTTACGTGGATCTCTCAGAGGGATGAGACGAATTCACGGTAGCAGCATCCACCACAAAGAAAAGTCCAGGAAGTTTCCAAACTGCAGAGGGAGAAGCACCCTGGGATGTACTGGGAAAAGAGTGGCCAGCAGGTTGAGGGAGGGGATCCTGCCCCTCTACTCAGCCCTAGTGAGGCCACACCTGGAGCACTGTGCCCAGTTCTGGGCTCTTCAGAACAAGAAGGACAAGGAGCTACTGGAGAGAGCCCAGCAGGGGCCACAAAGAAGATGAGGGGTCTGGAGCATCTCCCTTATGTGGAGAGACTGTGAGAGCTGGGCCTGCTGAGACTGGAGAAGACTGAGAGGGGATCTCATCAGTACATATAAGTATCTCAAAGGCAGGTGTCAAGAGAATGGTGCCAGACTCTTTTCAGTGTTGCCCAGTGACAGAACACAGACCAATGGCCATAAACTAAATCACAACAAGTGCCACCTCAACACAAGGAAGAACTTATTTCCATGAAGAGTGGTAGAGCACTGGAACAGCTGCCCAGGGACATCTTGGAGTCTCCCTCTCTGAAGATATTCCACATCCACCTGGATGTGTTCCTGTGTAATCTGCTGTAGGTGACCCTGCTGAGGCAGAGGAATCAGACTGGATGATCTCCAGGATGATTCTGTAAGTTTTCAAAGCACCTTTTGATGACATCCCCTGCATCTCAGGATTCTGCCTGCACAACTTCCGCAGTGCCAGAATGAACACAGGGATGGGTTTTGCACCACCGTACTCCAGGCACCAGGGAACACCAAGGTTCCAGGCCACTCTTTTAGGTCAAAACCATCTGTTAATAGAGAGTACTATGTTAACATGGCTGGAAATGTGGGTTGGGTGGCTTTGGGGACCATCCCATTCCCCTTTGTTGAAAGTTAAATCCACCATGCTCTGAAAGTCTTTGTCCTTCCAGATGTGTTCCTGCCGAAGGGCTGTACAGGCCTGCCAGGCTGCAGTAGGGAGCTGTGGGGTGGCCCAGTGCCTCAGCAGCCCCTATGCCCCCCAACTCACCCTGCAGGAGCTGTGCAGAGTACACTGGCTGGAGGAGCAGGCTGAGGCTCTGTGTGCTCTGCCTTTTTTTCCCAAGGATCAATAGCTGAGATCTTCAGAGGGGAAGAGTTGAGCTTTGTTCCACAGAGGTGACAAATAGAAATGGCTTAATTAGCAGAAGTGCCTGGGGGCTGCAGAAGGGGCTGGGGGCTGCAGGAGGGGCCCGGGGGCTGTGCACACAAGCTGCCCTGTGCTTAGATAGTGCAGCTCTACTGTAGCCTGGGGGCAGTGTGATGGGCAATTCCCCAAATACACAAATGCCTGTGCTGGAGGGTCACAGATTACACACTTCTTCCACGTAAGAAACTTGTGCAGTCCCGGGACTCAAGCACTGGGGGACTTGGGGACTGTCGTCACTCACCTTTTAGAGTCCCATCTGATTTGCGAGTCTTGGAATGGGGCTGAAGCCCACAGCCCAGCAAAGTGTCTCCCACCCCTTGGGGCTGAGAGGTGGCCTGTCCCCATCCCTGGCCCCTCCCCATCCCTGGCCCCTGCAGTGGCACACAGATGCCCCCACCACCTGCTCCCAGTGCGGTGCTGAAGCTGGATCCAGCACTCCCGCTGCAAGGTTGGATTGTCCCCGCATCCTCCGTTTCCTCCTTCCCACTCAATTACAGTCCCTGCGGGACATAGGGAAGCGGGCATCAATCACGACTGGTTACTCAGGTGACAGCAGCTGTGTCCCCAAGCCCCCCAGAGAGCATGGAAACACACATCACCCCCTGAGCTTGGTAATGAGTGGGGACGTGGGCCCACATGTGCCCTCCTGGCTCCCTGGGGTTCTGGTGCTCGATGAGCTGTGGCCAGCACTTCACAGCAGTGACAAGGGACACAAGACCCCAATTAAGGCTGCATCAATCCCACTCTGGCTCTGCTTGGCATGCTCACAAACACACAAACCTCACATACACATTCACAGACCTCTCCCCGACCCGTGAGCCAGACCGTAGGGGTGGACCCGCCAGACCGAGGGTCCTCTGCAGGAATTCTGTGTCATCCGCGCGTCCCTGCCGTGTCCCCGGTGTGACACCTGTGCCCTCTGCATCCCCACACTCCCCTGCCCCAAGGACAGTTCCGATGGGGGCAGCGCTCTGGACAGTGACCGCGCTGCCCGGGTGGGGTGGGGGCTCCGGGCTGGGGCTGTCCCCAGGGGGCTGTGAGTGTCCCCGGGAACTGAGGGTGTCCCCTTGGGCTCGGAGTCCGGGCTAGGGCTGTCCCCGGAGGACTGGGGTGTCCCGAGGGGCTGGAACTGTCCCCGAGGGACTAATGGTGTCCTCTTGTGCTGGGTTGAAGCTGTCCCCAAGGAACGGGGGCCGTCCCCAGTAGTTAGGGGTGTCCCTGAGAGCTGGAGGTGTCCTCAGGGGGCTGGGTCTGTCCCCAGGGGTGGACTCTCAAACAAGAGTTTCTGTCCCTTTGGGTGCCAGACATCTGGCTTCATGGATGCCAGGGTGGACCTGCCCTTGTTGCTGCCTCTGGCTGGGGTGTCTTTTCCCATGGGAGCTCCCAGTGGCTCTTCATGTGTACATGTGGCTGCACACGTGCAAATGCTTCTGTGAGCATGTGCAAATACACACGTGTGTGTGACTGTGTGAGTGTGCACACCACTGAGTTTGTACCAGGGAGCACAAGTGATCTGCTATGTGCGGTGCCTTCCCATGTGCATCTGTGACCACCCACGTATGTGTCTGTGCCTCCCAGCTCCACCTGGGTCACCTGTGTCCTCTGTGGGCACTGTCCAGGTGCCAGGTTGGCCTAGCACTGCTGGCATCCCACTAGGTGCAACCTCACAGCCCCACAGACACAGCCTCAGCAGCCCCAGGGCCCTGTTCCTTGCCTGGCACAGGCAGCCTAATGGGCTCCCCACCCAAGGATGAGCTTCCACTGGGAGCTCATGGGGACAAGCAGTCCAGTGGCCTGGCTGGCACGGCTGGAGTTGGCGCCCTGTCTGATCCAGTCCATGCTTCAGGGCTCTGGTGGGTGTAAGGCACCTGTTTGTAACTCAGAGCTCCCAGAAACTGAGGCAATCCTTGTGCCACATGCAAATATGAGGCGGGCTGTGAAACCACAGGCATTACAGCTGTCACCCCAGGGTACCACAGGCCGTGGGCGTGTCTTGCACCCCCAAACTGGGCCCAGGAGCTTGACAGGTGGCACCATGTCATGCACAGCACCCTCAACACTGGTTTGGTTCANGGCGGGACCAGTGGCGCCGAGCCCCCCACGCTGAGGTAGAGGTGAGCCTTGCTCCACGCTCACCTGCTTTGGCACCCTGGGGTGCAAGCGGGTGGAGGAAGCGCCTGCCCAGCCCCAACGAGGTAGTTCAGAGTGCCCAGTGTCTCCCTGCCATGCGGCTGGGGGACCCGGGCATCTGGGCAGTCTTTGGTGGTGGTGGGGCTCTGCTGGGCCTCCCCGCCCTCAACTCTCACCCCTGATATTAACCCCCAACCCCAGCCCCACCCCAATAAGCTTCACCCCCACCATTCCCACCAATATCCCCATTATATTCCCCCCCCAGGGTGACCCCCCTGAGCTGAGGACCTGGGGGGCTGAGATGCCACCACCCTGGGGGTGTCTCAGGGCAGGGGCAGCAAACCCAGGCAGCACAGGAGGGGTGGGTAGGGGCATCTGCAGTGGGTAGGGGGTGCAGTATTATATAGGGGCTGCAGTGTATAGGGGGCTATGGTTTATAGGGGCTGCAGAGTATTGTGCCTGCAGCATCGGCATGGAGGGTGTGCATGGAGACCTAATGTGGGCACAAAGGGGACGCAGTGTGTGCACTAGGGATGCAGTGTATGCATCGAGGTGTGTATAGGGACAGCAGCGCGTGCATTGAGGTGGGTATAGGGGCTGCAGGATGTAGGGGATGCAGCATGCAGGTCCCGGGGGGTACCCCAGGCAGCAGGAGATGTACAGGGGGCCACCTGGGGGGCAGTGCCTTGGGAAAGAACATGTGTGTGTGTCAGAGGGCACACATAGGCATCAGGGACAAAAGAGACCACCTGGGTGTTTATGGACTTGCGTGGACACAGCCCAGTATTGCAGCAAGAGGCACCTTTGGGTCCCCCATCCCACCCTGGTAGCCCAGCTGGGTCCCACAGCTCAGCCCCCCAGACCCTGGGCACCCCCAGCTGCTTTCATCAGGGGGGCACATCTGCCTTATGGTGAGGTGCTGGTGGGAGTGTGGCTGTGAGAGGAGGGTGGGAGCAGTGGGTTTGGAGCAGGCATGGGGTTCAGACGGGTCTGGATGCTCCCTCCACCAGGTGCTGGGGCAGCTGAGGGCCGGCGGGCGAACAGGACACCTGAGGAGCAAGAGCAAGGGGGTAAGGGCAAGCCCAGGACTGGAGGATCCACTCACTTGTCCCCCAGCACACAGAGTGGGGAGTGTGGAACCAAATCCATAGGGTCTCCAGTTCCCCCTCTCCATCTTTGATGTCTCCCCAGTTGTCCTCACATGCATGAGGCAGCCTGTGGGGTGGCTCAAGCCCATTTGGCTAGCAGCCCCACATGCTGATTAGCCCTGACCTTTCTGGCTCATTAAATATTTAAGTCCTGAAGGAAAAGCCGTTGATTTTAATTGGGGGGTGTCTCAGTGGGGCAGGCATGGAGCTGAGGGCCATGGGATGAACTGCTTGGCAAGGTAGGTGCACTTCAGCAGCCCAAAGGATCTTCTGCTCCAGCAAAGCACCCAAACATCCTCCCCTACACCCAACACCATGCTCTACAACCAGCCAAACCCACCATCCATCCAGAAACCCTCTAGGCACACCAGCATGAGGGTGAGCTCTAATCCAAGCTCTGCCTGCAAGACTGTGGGGTGTGGAATGACCCTAAGTGCAGGCTCACTTCGCAGCCCGGAGTCTGTCCATCCATCCATCCATCCATCTGTCCATCTCCCACTTTGGCCCTTCATTACCAGCACCTGCTGTGGGCCAATTTCCATCCTCGCTGACCCCCTCCTTCTCCTGCCCCCTCTCCCCAGGCCCTGCCACTTCATTACGATGGATTTTATAGTAAAGACATCAGATTGAAGGAAGGACTTGCTGGCCAGGCAGTGGCTATAAGTTATTGGATTTCCCGGCCGCAATTACACAGGCCAAGCGGCCCTTCTATTTACCTGTGTAGACAACTCCATTTATTTCTATTGACATGTTGATACTGCTAATGCCGTTGGTGGACAGGTTCAATGCGGTCTCCTGTCTGTCATCTGGGGAAAGGAAATACCAATATGAGTGTTAAGAGAAACAGAAACAAGAACCTGTCCAACAGAGAGAAGCGAGGACCCTTCAGGGCATCCACGCTCCTCTCCAGCTGCTGCTGCTCCCACCTTGGGACAGGGTGACCCCAAGCTGAGGTGTTGCATTGCTTTACCTCGGTTGGAGATCTTGACATTCATGGGGAACTGGGAGGCCACGGCCAGGAGGTTGTGCTGAAGCGCGTGTTGCACCAGCCGCTGCTGCTCCTCTGCTGTCAGGGCCACCTTCTTCTCCGGGGGCTCCCCCGTCTCCAGCTTCTCCCGCAGCTGCTCCAGCACCACTGCCTGTGAGGCAGCTGCTGCTTGGGCTGCTGTGAGATGGTGGCCAGCCAGTCCCACGGGGATAGTGATGCGCCCCGGCACTGCTGCCGTCAGCATGCCATCCTCTGCAATGACCAAGAGACCTCAGGGGGGCCCCCCATCACCACTCCACCTCACCACACCCAGCAGCTGCCACGGCCACCCCACTAGCATGGGCAGGGCAGGCCACCAGCCCCAGCATCATCTGGGCTTGGTCATCCTTCAAAGCCAGGAGAAATAAACCTTTATCAACCCCAGAAAGGGACTGAAAGAACAAAATTCTTCCTCTTTTCCCCAAGCAAAAAGGGCAAGTAGACAGGGAACATCTCTGCTCCAGGAGTACTGTTCATCTCTGGAAGAGATCTCAGATGTGATCCTCACCCACCTTTCTTAACACCGTGCACTTGGCTGAGCTGGCCACAGCTGTGTGTGGAGATGCTAAGAGCTGGCAGAGGCATTTTGGGGGTGCCCAGCAGGGTTGGGGTGCTGGCCGGCGAGTAGTTGAAGAGTGCTGTGCCAAAGGTCTGCCTCCGTCCCTCCCTGCGATTGCTGTCGATGGCAGCTTGGAGCTCCCCGGGGGAGCTGAGCGCCCGCTTCTCACATTCATAGGGGTACAGGTACTTCATGTATCTGCACGGGGAGAGAGTCAGGATGAGATCCAGCACCACGCGCCTTCCAGCTGGACCCATGCTGAGCAGGGCCTAGGGTGGGGAGGGCACTTGGGAAGGGGCAGAGCCCTCCAACCACTTTTGTGGCTCCCCATGACAGATTCCACTGAGGGCTCTGGGACAGCTGAGGCAGTGTGCACCAGGCAGGTGTTCCCCACCTGCCCTCATGGCCAGGCACTCACTGTGTGCGGAGGGTGAAGGCAGCACTGGTGATGGAGGTAGGTAGGTTGAGGCCCTTGGTGATCTCCCGCCAGATCTTCTTGTTGATTACTTCGACCAGGCCACCCTTGTCTGTCACCAGCTGGTACAGGGTGTACAGGTCCAGCACTTGCTTGGCCATGATGGGGATGCGGTTCACTGGTGTCCCTTTGGAACGCACACAGAAGACAGAAGAGGGTGTGGGAGGAGCCCACAGGGGCCCTTCTCACCTGGGAACACAGCCCACACCTTCTCCCCACTGTCACTGCGGGTACCCATAATGGGAGGTACATCTCTCCATGCCTGTGCAAGCACCCATGGGCACAGCCAAGTGCAGGCAGGACCCCAGGCTGCCTGGGAGAGTGGCACCATGCTCAAGATCAGGGAAAACCCCAGGATGCTGGCACAGGGTCACCTTTGATGGAGCTGTCAGTGGGGCTGGGCATGCTCTCAGCTGGGATGTGGAGCCACAGTGGGATGGGCAAAGTGCCTCCGCCACACCTCTCTAGAGAAGGCTGTCCCACTACAGAGCTCTGTTCCCTCTCGAGAGCAACAATCCACAAAATCTCAGAGCATTCTAGGAGGACTCCCTCTGTAACATGCTTTCAGAGTCTCACAACTTTGAAAAGGGACCCACCTTACAACCTCTCTGAAGAGGGATGCTCCCCACAACACTTCTGAAAGGGCTTGCCCTACAGTGTCTCTATGGAAAGGTCTTCTCTCCCAGCCCCATAAAGACTCTCCTAAGAGTCCCTTAAAAACCTCTTAAACTCACAGCCCTCACTGCTTAAAGACCTTTGGTGCCCTGCCTCAAGAACCTGACCCCAAAGCCCTTTAAGTACCTTTAGTAGAGACCCTGACCCCTGGTCCCCCAGCACCACCCCCCTCACTGAGGCCATGGGGCAAGGGGACATGGCGTCACCAGGGTTCTGTGAGCCCAGTATAGACCAGTATGGTATCCACAGCCACTAGGTCTGGTTACAATCTCTTTCCCACCCCTTCTCAGCACCAACAAATAGCCACACAGCCTTGCTCTGCTCTGTGGCACCCAAGGGCAATGGTCTCAGCAGTGACTGAAAACTGCAGCAGGGCAGAGGAAGGAAAAGCACTACATTCCATCCCATCCTGCCCCATCCCGTCCCATTCCACCCTGTATTATTCCTCCTGTGAGGTGGCGGGGCACAGGCAGTATTGGAAAGCCATCCATTTCGCTGGGGGAGGCTGTCACAACTGCGCTTTGCCCCTCAAACGAAACCGTCATTCACCGCCATCCTCCAGCATCTCTAATTTATGGCCCTGATATTGGCTCGGCTTCTTCACATAAGCCTGAAAAATGAGCTCTTTTTATTCTTTTACTGAGTTCATTTAACTCTTTTTTTTTTTTTCCTGTGTGTGTCTGTGTTGTTCACAGGGTCGGGAAGGGGGAGAGGAGTTTATCCTCCTGGGAAAAAGGCAGAGATTGACTTGGTATCTGCTATCAGTACCTCACCAGCCCTGCTCGAGGCTGCCTGCATGAGCACAATCACCTCGGGGAAGAGCCGATTTGGGGGCTCTCCCTCACTCCCAAACATGAGTTTGCAGCGTTTCAGCCCCCAATCAATGGCCCATGGACTTTCTTTCTCTTCCCCCCTCTCCAGCCGTGGTGGCCAAGGAAAGTGGCTCGCCATTAATCATGGGGCTGTGCAGGCGGGCAGACGATGCCTGTCCCACTGACAAAGGCACCTGTCTGCGTTCCCGCAGAGTGATGGCCCCGGCCCCAGCCAGGGCGAGGGGCACAAAAGCCCACGGAGGCGCTGCAGCCATTGTGGTGCTGCAATTAGCGCCTTGCTTGATTAATGGCCCCATGTTATCAGCAGGCCAGTGGGGGGAGGTCCGCAGACCCCTGGAGAGCAGTTGAAGAAATAGTCCCTCTAATGACACAGCTTGCTACTTTTGGGGTCCCACAGAAGTTGGGGCATGGGGATGAGGTGCCCCACTGCCTGTACCCCGAGGGGGTGGTGCCATCACCCCCATGAACCACTGGAGCCAGGTGTGCCCTTCTGCCATGAGGTGGCTTCAGAGGGGCTCTCCCCCCAACCGATTTTTCAGCCCTGCTAATTTTCCACCCTGCTGACAAATGCCACTGCTGAAACTGCCCTCACTGTTGCAGCCTCCTGCCTGTGCACTCCTGGGTGCCACAGAAGCAGCTGCCGTGGCTCATGTGTGCTGCTTCTTACCCACATCCTGATGACCCCTGGGGTGCTGTCCCTGCCCCACAGCCCCTCTGTCTGCTTTCTCTTTGCTACCCGACGCCAAAATTCCAGACTTCTCCAACAGGCTTTGCCCAGCCATAACTGCACAGGTGCAACCCTGCCTGCCCTTCCCAGGGGGATGGCACTCACTCTGAGGACAGAAAGGGCAAGCAGGACAGGCCAACACAGAAAGATGTGGAATAGCAGTGAAGGAAGTATCAGGTTCCCTCCCTCCGCCCCAAACCAGCAGGCACTTACTTAATTAGCCCGGGCCCCAATAGCGAGGGAGTTAATTAGCTCTGGAGAGTGAGATAATGAAGCCGCAGAACAGCCCATGAATCTTGCAGCTGATGGATGCTGGGGGGCCAATGCAGCGCTGATGCTCCCACTCGCTCCCCACAGCCCTGCACCAGGGCCAGGGGGCACCCATGGGGCAGTACCCAGCCCTTCCACCGCCTCCAGCCTGGCTGCATCATGAGCCCCGCTGCTGTGTCAGCCACCCACAGCGCAGCCCTGAGCGAAACAACTTTGTGGGGTCTCAGTCTGACCCCAGAGTCCGCCTCTGCAGCCCCACAGACAGGTGGGTACCCCCACCACCCTTCCCACGGGCAGGGTATGTGGGCAACTGCCCCTTTCTGCCCTCCCTCACCCCACACACGGCCAGTCCCCCTGCTCCGGCACCCCTCCTCAGCCGTCCCCCGTTAATTAGCTCGGCATTAACCTCTGCCTGGGGTTTACTGGCTATCGAGCGGCTTGTTCATTAATCCACACACCAGCAAAAGGCTCTAATTAATACGGCCGGCCACACGCCCGCACTCGACAACTTTTAATTGTAGCAGGACCGGCCGGGGAGGGCGAAGGTTAAAGCATTTATCGAGTCCCCGGGAGTCGGCTCGGGCCCCCGTGCCGATAGCAAAGATTTCCGATGAGGATGGGTTGGCTGGCGAGCCCTTAACCCTTGGGCGCCCGGCGCTGGCCCCACCCCTGCACACCGCGGGGCATCCCTGAGAGGTGCTCATGGTGGGCATCCTCACCGGGTGCTGCTAAAAGGGAGCCCGAATGGGCACTGCCAAGGGCATTCCCACTAGGACATCGCTGAAACGCCCTGAAAACTGCTAATGGGCATCATTAACGGGTGTTGTTAACAGTTTGTCACCGAAGGGTATGCTAGCAGACATCCCCATCGGGCATTCCCAGAGGGCATCCCTGCTGGAATACTAACGGGCAATCGGCATCAACCACTGGGGTTGGGGGAGACACCGCAGGACCTGCCTGGGGGTCTCAAAGACACCTGGAGCAGCTCAGAGCCTGAGAAGACAACACCGTGGATCCCCCGCCAGCAGCTGAGCCAAGAGTGACAGTGACACCCACCCCAGCCACCCACCTTTACCTCTCTTCTGCATGAAGCCAAAAAGGTCATCCAGGAACTCCTTGCGTTTTGGATCCTCATCCAGTTCATAGAGCTGGGGGCAGGAGAAAGAGGGGTCAGTGGTGCTGGCACACACAGGTGAGAAAGGCAGAGGGAGCAGTGCCAGGGGGTGGCCCCTGCCTGTGCCAGGACATGGCATCATCCCTGGGCCCACCCACCTCCTCTGCCAGCAGCGAGAGGCTCTCTGTGCACCACTGACAGAACCCCCTGACACATTCTCTGTGCTTGAAGCACTGGGCTCTCCCCAGGCCTGGGGTCTGGCGTGGGCTTCCCAGAAAACACTATTTTGTACCTTTCCTGCAGAGATGCTGACTCTGTGCCTAAGTTTCCCCTACCACTCACCTTCTTAGGTGGAGGAATCACAGTTTCAGCCCAGGGGCATCAGCAAACCCCAGGCCCCCAGGACTCTACGATTAGGCTACTAAGCTCTGCTCTGGCTCCGCAGCCTGCCAGCACTGCTCAGTGCTGGTGTTCATCAGGTCCAGGCACAGGATCAGCATTCTCCTCAGCCCTCATCCTCACAGGTCCACCTGCACAGTGGAGATGCTGGTCCCATCCTGGGACAGGGAAAATTTGCCTGGCCATGGCACTGGTCACTGGTAGAGGCACCTGCAAGTGCTGGGGCTGCCCCACTTACACGGGGTGACCAGTCTATTGACCCCCTGGTAAGAGCAGCCTGAGCTGGGTCGCTGCAAGTCAGGGACTGACCAGTGGCCAAAGACAGTGTGAGGCACTTTCACAAAGGGTCCCACTGCCAAATCCTGCTCCCTCACCTGGGCATGGTGAACCCACAGCTATCTCCCCTGGCTAGGCATGGGCACCCCACCCCAAATCTTTCTTCCTTGGATGCACATTGGGACCAGAGCGTGAGAAAGGCACAAGGACCTTCTGCAGTGGGTCTGGGGGGTGCAAAACGAGGTATCAGTGCACTGTGTGCAGGTGCATAAGCACAAACACACATGTGCAGCACCGTTCATGCACTAATAGTAGTGTGCTCCCGTGTCCCAGCAACTTTGTGGGTGCACTGACACGTGTGCAAGCTGGTGAATGGGCACATGGTTGTACAAATGCACATATATGGCTGTGAGGATACTTATGTATGCTGGATGGACGCAGGTCCAGACACATGGACACAACCCCCAAGCTGAGCAGAGGAACAACACCGGGGAGGCGACTGCAGCCCCTACACCAGGGACATGAAGTGCTGGCTCCGTGTGAAAGTCTGGGCTTGCCTGATTCCAGCACAGCGCCTGAGTGACCATGACAAATTGGAGCCTGCCAGATCGATGGCCCAGCAGTAAAAGTCAGAGCACATGAAGGAAAAATTAGCACCAATCGAAGACGCTATAGACACCAATTCCTCCCAGCAAGCCCGGCAAGAATTTAAAGCCATTGAAAAGAAACAAAACTCAGCAGTCCAGAATGGATTTCCAAAACATATACAAAGAAATGTAAGCTGGAAAACAAAGTCAGGCACAAAATAGAGTCGTTTAAAAAACAATTGTGCTGGGAAAGGCCGTTAAAAACCAATAGAAAGGGAGCACACCCTCCTCCACACAGCACATCATTCACCAGACAGATAAAGGGAGCTGTGCTTAGGGATGTCAGGCTGCAGAGACATGGGGATGTNAATGGGGACACATGAATGCAGGGATATGGGGATGTAGAGCTGCAGGGTTATGGATGGGAAGGGTAGGGATGTGGAGTTCCAGGGACTCGAGGGACATGGGGATGGAGCGATGTAGGGATGCGATGAGGACACAAATGAAGGGACATGGGGATGTAGGGGTGTGAGGATGAAGGGACTTAGGGACGTGGAGATGTGGGGATGCAGGAATGCTCCTGCAGACACCCCACAGTTCCTATCACTGTGCAGATATGTCTAACATGGTCTATCATCTAACCCATGGGTGCCAGATGCCTGTCCCTTGTCAGGGACAGATGGGTGCTAACTGCTTGTACTTAACCTGGTCTGTGGGTGCCACTGTCAGGCTCCCACTACACTGGTGCTGAACTACCTGGCTTCGTGGTGTTCCATCTGTGCTGCTTCCTTGCTGTCTGGGTCCCACTTACCCATCCCCTTCTTGCAGCTGGGTGCTCTTCAGATGCCCCGACTTCTGGGTGCCAGCACTCTGTCCCTCTCCCGCACTGTGGTGCTCCCTGCATCACTCTGTGCCCCCTCCCCATCACCTGCTCTTTCCCAGGAGCTCCTCAAGCCATCGATTACAGAAACTAGGTCAGGCTTGGAGCAGAGCTCCAGGGGGCTGCTTTGATTTCTGCCCCAGGAAAGCTGTGTCAGCCGGACTTTGCCTGCATTTCCCTGCCTGTCCCTGCCTGGGGAAGGGCTCTGACCCCCATCATTCCCCGGCCTGTTTACATCCCCTGAAATCTCCTGGCTCGTAAAAGCAGGGACAAATGCCCCGAAACTGGCAACCACTGCTCTTCCCACAGCAAGGGGAAACCATGCCCTTCCTGGGGATCACCCAGTAGGTGGGCTTCTCTGCCCACACCTCCACTGGGCCCCTGGGTGCCACTTGTGTTTCTCCTCCCACCAAGGCAGGCAGGATCCCACCCGGAACGGGATGCTACAGACTCCAGCCCCCAAAACAGGTGCGACCTCCACGTGCCGGGTTCTATTTTTCCACTGTTTATTAACCTCTAACCTTTTATCTGTGGGGCACTGAGATGCAAAACCACGTTACATCAAACAGGGAGCAAAGGTCAGCTTTTAAGTGGAGACAAGAGTGGAGCTGAGTAACAGGGAACCAGCCGGCAAGGCCCTTGGGTATGCTGGGATGCACCAGGTATTCGTGATATTTGGGGATGCTCAGGCTGCAGAGGAGGTGCTTTTGGGGGAATCCTGCTGATGGGAGGTGGGGGCTGAGTCCCAGACAAGGATGGTAATGGCATCCTGGCACCACGGCTTCACAGGAGTGACACGTGGGTGGTGGCACAGGTGCAGACACCAGACAAGAAGGGACCCTTCAGCCCTATCCCCAAAGAAGGATCCGACTCCATCCATAAAGCAGGGCTGTGGGTCCTGTTGCTCACCCTGCTCCTCCTCCTACAGGGTGGGGACTGTGGTTCCCTCCCACCTCAGTTGGGGACTGACCATCTAGGAAGCAAATCACAGACCTCTTGGGTCACACACAGTCGCTGTGCAGGGGGACACACCTCACCTGGGTGTACGTAACCCCCTAAGGGCTGACACAACCCCGAATGGGTGTGCACAAGCCTATGCAAGCACATAGAACCCTACACAGGCATGCACAACCACGTATGGGCTTGCACAACCCCACGAGTGTGCACAACCTTCTGTGGATACACTCAGCCCCCACAAGTGCTCACTACCCCTTATGGGCGTTGCAACACTCCACACAAGCATGTGCACAGCTCTGTACAGAGACACACATCCCCCCATGGGCCAGGAACAGGCATGTACAACCCTGCACAGGCAAGCACAACCTTGCATCAGCATGCACAGCAGAACATCACACGAGTGTGCACAAGCCTGCACATGCACACACGGCCCACACAAGCACAAATCCCTACACAGGAACCAGGTCTGGGTGTGCACAGCCTCCCACGGGTGTGTACAGCCCCAGGTGTGCAGGCATGACCCCAAGGTGGGCATGCACAGGCTTTCATGGGTACACACGGCTCTGCACAAGTATCCACAACCCCATATGTGCACATCCAGACCTGCATAGGCACTCACACCACATGTACATTCACAACTCTAGGCAGGCCTGCACAACCCCAGTGGGGCACACACGGCCCCAGACAGCCACAGACAGCCCCAGACAGCCATGCACAGCCCCAAAGGTGCACGTACAACCCCAGGTGGAGCATGCACATTGCTGTTATGTGCACATACAACCCCACATGTGGATCTACAACTCAAGACTGGAACACACAACCCCAGACAGGCACGCACAACCCCATATATACATGCACAACTTCAGGTGGGCTCACACAGCCCCAAATGGGCACACACAGCTCCATGTGTGCATGCACAGCCCCAGACAGACATGCACAACCCCTCATGTGCACACACAACTCTATATGTGCATCTAACAACCCCAGATGGCCACACACAGCCTGAGACTGGGTCACACAAATCCAGACAGGCACACACAACCCCAGTCAGGCACGTACAGACCCAGATGGACAGCAGAACGCTGGAGTGGAACACACAACTCCAGATAAAGTCATACAACCCCATATATGCACAATGCTAGACAATGACATACAACCCCGGTTGGGCATGCACAGCCCCAGACAGGCACGTAGAGCCCTAGATGGGCAGCACAGCTGCAGACTGGAACAGACAACCCCAGATGGGGATGCACAATCCCACACATGCATGCACAACCCCAGACAGGTACTCTGTGTGGATGGACACCCCCACCCTGCAGGGGCACGCGCCACCCCAGCTAGTGGTGTGGGCCTTGCCCGGGGGCAGTTGTGCAACATAAGCAGCGGCTCCTGGTTGTGGTGACCTATGAGCAAGGACCCTTTTAATCGTGTTTGTATTGATATAATTAGTAACTCATTTAACGCCATCGATGTAACTATATTCTTCTATAAACAGAAGTATTAAACTGTCAAGTCCCAGGATCGATATCCCGCCAGTATGCAGTGCAGCTCCACTCTGCTGACCTCAGGGATCCCGTCCACAGTGCTTGGCCACCCCATCAGCCACAGAACCCCAGTAACACCCCAATTCCACCCAGCACTGCTGCCTGGGTGCTGGTGCAGGACTAGAGCAGTGTCCTCATCCCCCACCCTATCCTGGGTGCAGCTCTGGGACCCTGCTCCCTCCTGTCATCCCATTGCCATAGCGACATCTATATTCCTTAAGGGATGGGGATAACAGCGTTTGTCAGGCAGGTTAAAGGTCAGTGGGTCGAACATGGTTTATTAAAGGCATGTGAATAGACCTTGTGCCTTCTCCTCCTCCTCTTCACGGCAATTAAATAACATTGTTAGCACCACTCACTCACCCAGGAGACACTTCTCCTGGAGCCAGGGGCGCTTGTAGGAATGGAGCTGGGGTCCCTGAAATCCCTCAGACTAGCTGAGCCCCTGGACAGAGGAAGGATGTGGTGAGGTGCTAAGCCACCCAACAAGCATTTTCAAGTTGCCTTGCCCTGACGAGTCCCCACAGGACACTGCTGCCACAGGAAGACATCTCAGAGGGACCCGCCACAGCCCCTGCCCAGCTGCCACCTCCTGCTGGCAGCCAGGGCTTGGATCGGAAGCCAGGATTTAATCCACTTAATAAGAGTTGTATCGATCCCGAACCCAGCTCAGCAACCCCCCACCTTGCAAACCCCCCTAACCCTGAGCCGCTTAATATGCACCACATTGATTATCTGCACTGCTAATTTTTCCATCTGGCCACTGTTCACGCAGGGCACTCAGGTAAGGCTCGTCTCCTTGCACCCCTCGGCCTCCCGGGGTGCAGCCACACACCACGGGGGGCTGACCACTGACTCACTGTTTTGGAGTCACTGCCTCCTCCAAAGCACCACTGTCACCTCTGAATGAGGGTCTCTGGCTTCTTCCCCAGGGAGATGGTGCATGACCAGGCACCCAGTCACTGGGATGTCCTCCCCTGTGCCCTGGTGGCATACGAGGGATAGAAAAGCCATGAGTACCTCAGTTTATCCTGCTAGTAATCAAGGAAACCGGCTATTCCCACTTGAGGCACAGCCCTGTGCACCCTGGCGTGCAGGGACCTCAACAGTGTCCACAGTCAGAGCCTTCCCCAGCCACGAGCCACACACAAGAAGCTAAGGGCTTGTGGGTCCCTCCTGCCCATCCCCACTGCCAGAGCTGGGGGACAGTTCACCTCCCGCCGGGCACAAACCACCCCCTGACCTTGTGAGCCACCACTCGCCTCTGCCACCAGTTGTTAATAAGTTAATGGTTACGGGACGGCTTTGCTGGGATGCTGTCTGAATGCGAAGGCACTGGTGGCTCTTGGGGGGGACGGTGCTCTCCTGACCCTGCTGCCCCAGTGGGTGCCGGGGTGTTCGCTCACCCCAACATCGCCAGCTCAGCAGACACCCCGCTGGTGGGGCTGGACAACTCCACTTAGAGACCTCTCCCAGCGCCGTGGCTCCCCCCAAAAGCCTTTCATCACGCTTAATATTTAACGGGGCTTTATAGAGCAGCAGGTTTAATCAGCGCTGATAATGCGGCAGATCCGGCAGGTCATTAAAACCCCACTCCTCGCCGCAGCAGGCACTGCCGCTCCCGAGAGGGCTGCCTGCTGCAAACATTAACCCGGCAAGGTGAGGGACTCTTTGCTGGCAGCGCTGGCCTTGGGACAGCAGCCCCCTGCCCGCAGCCTGGCTCTGGGGTGGAGTGGGGGGCTCACAGGGTCCCCAGCCTCCTGCTCAACACATTTTTCAGGAGGGGAAAGTGAGGCACAGGGTGCTGGCATGTCTCCCCACCAAGGGCCAGGGCCAGAGGAAACATGCTGTGTGGTGCCACCATGGGCGCCGTCCATGGCCCTGTACTGCTGTGTGTCCCCTCTTTCTGGGGGCTGCGGCAAGTAGGCGTGGGGTGGTCTTACTTCCCGGCAAACACACGTCCCCCATGATCAGCCCCTTGTTACTCATTTATGGCTGAGCAGGCAGGGAGTCAATGAGCGGATTTGTTCGGGTTAACCTCCCTGACCCTCCGGCGCTTGCCACACCACTGCCTCCCCCTCCAGCCTTGCTTTCCTCTCCATCTCTGCCTCCTCCTCCATTCTTGTCTCCCCTTCCATCCCTCCCTGGGTGACTGGATCCATGGGACACCCCCCACGTTGTATCTCTCCCTGGGTGACTGAAGCCATGGGATTCCATTCATCACCAGCCCCATCCCAGGTGTCCCCAAGGGGCGGACGCATGCACACCCATGGTACATGCCTGGGTGTGCACAGAGGGCACGTTCCGGCACATCTAGGGGTCTGCTGGGGGTCTGTGCACATACACACCTGCTAGAGGGCTGGGTGAATATGGGGGTGCACACACAGGGAGCTCTGTGTGTGCCTGTGATGCTCCATCCTCTTCCTCTGACTCCTTTGAAGAGATAATGTAGGAGAAAGGGCTGGTGGCTCCTCCACCCCAGCTTCCCTATGCAGGAAACCTCAGTCCCTGCCTCGGCCTTCAAAGAGCTCCACGCTCAAGCAGAAAAAGCAACTGGGGCTGGTGCTCACTGATGCCCTGCCGCAACATGTGAGCTCTGGATCCATGACGGAGCAGCCCCAAGCTGCAGCCTACAGGAGACAACACAGCCCCATCAACACAGGCTTTTCCACTGGGTGCCCAGTGCTCCAGGGAACAGGGCTCCACAGCCCCCCTGTACAGATCACAGTATCCTCAGTGCACACCCCTGCACACAACAGCCTGCTCTGTAGATGCACACATCTTGTGCAATTCACCCTGGACACGCTCTCCTTGCACAAACAGCCCCACACAAACAGCCCCACCATGCACACTCACACAGCCCCTAAATGTGCTCCCCCTCTGCACAGACCCCATGCACACTTATGCACCTCTATACACTCTTCCTGTGCACAGACCATTCTTGTGCACTTCCATCCATTCCCTACACACTCTCCCTCCCCATGCACAACCACAGATCGTGTGCACACACACACAACCTGCTCATACATTCCCCACACACAGACCCTGTGCACACTCACACACCCCTAACAGACCATGTCCCCTATGCACATTCAGCCCCATACACACCTGAGCTCACTCCCACACCCCTACACAGCTGCAGAAGGCCCATGGGACCAGAGTCCATCACCTCAGATCTAACCTCTCCACTGCAGCCCTGCCCAGCTGGCTGCCAGCACAGGGGATCTACCTCTGTTATTAACCAAATTAATGGATTATCAGACGCCCAAGTTGGTAAGGGGGTGCACCCCTCCCCAAATTCTCCACTCTCGTCTGATTTTGGGTAGGTAACTGAGGAGGGAGCCAGAGGCAGCTGCAGGATGGGAGTTCCTGACAGTGCTACTCTCCCCTCTACAGTGCCTTTATTCTCACACCCTCAGCTAGTTTTCACACCTCCTCTTTAGAGCCCCCAACCTCAAACCCGCAGGACCCCCAGCTGGAAGATGGTGTCATGGCAGCTCCTGAGGCTCTTGGCATTCCTCAGGCTCCAGTGGGGCTGGGAAGTGCCCTGGGGGACAGTTGGGGGCTGACACTCACCAGGACCACTCAGCTCTGTGGGCTGGACAAGGGCTGCAGGGGTGGTCTTGGAGGGGAACAGACCCCAGGCCCTGCTTCAAACACCCATAGGTCCATGTAATTCAGTACATGGAGACTGTGGTACATGCATGCACACATACATACAGACTAGGACACCACGTGTGACCCTGTACATGCATACAGGTGTGTTCAGACATGCGTGAGCACACACATAGAGTCTCATACACACCCCTATACACACATACACACCCACAAACACCTGCACACTCTTACAGAAATCTGTAAGCATATTCCAGATCTCACATCAGTTCATACACAGTTGCACATACCTATGAATCCATACAGACACACAGGACCCTCCAAAGGATCCCTAAACACAGGGGCACTCACAGGTCCACTCACAGGCATCAGTCCTCACATGGGTTCAGACACACCCGACCGTACCCCCACATTTACATGGGCACTTACATGGAATCACGCACTCACGCTGGTCCGTATGCACACACACCCCCAAAACACCACACTATGGACTCCCAGTTGTACCCCAGCAGCCCTTTGCTCCTGCCCTGTGCCCAGCGCTTGTGCTGAGCTGCTGGAGTTGTTGGACCTCCAGGGATTAGCAGAGTGACCCTTGCTGCTGACGACACCTTGCCGCAGCAGGTGGTCCCGGACTAGGAGCAGAGCTCTGCCCACAGGTTTGCTGGAGTGAAGCCTCCAGGCAGACGTGGGCAGAAGCAAACACACCATGTCCACCCCCTCCCTGCCTCTGTAGTGTAACCAGAGACCCTCTAATTTAGCCTTAGGAGCCCTTCGGTTGTTGTTCCTGCACCTGGATTGAAGATGTGCTGGAGGCGAGGAGGGGGCTGGGGAGTGGAAACTACTTCCCTCTCCCTGGGGTCCCACTCCTCAGCCACCTTCATTCCCTGGACATTCCTGCCTCCATTCTTTCTATCTCCTGGGGACAACACCACAGAAGAAAACAATGGGGACAGAGGCAAGAGAGCGCACACCACAGACCCTGCCACCCCATTTTGGGATGAACTCAAGGGATGGGGTGGAGATCTCTGGCACGAGGAGGTCTGTGGCTACAGCCAACTTGGGGCACTTTCCTCCAGGCTTTGAGATGGGAGTGCATTGGTTCACAACAAGCAAGTTCTCCCTAAATCCATGTAAAGGACAGGTGTGTGGGTGCAAGAGGCAACTGCCGATATCAGGGACATGTAGGACAGCAGGGAGGAGGAACAGCCAAACCACGGTTAGGCTGAGGATGATGGCAAACAGCTGCTGGCAAAACCAGCCACTTCCAAATTAACTGCTGAGGCTACCAGACACCTGAGAGTCCCTAAAGGGCTGGCTGGGGCTCACCCTTCTCAGCTGCTCCCTGGCAGGAAGGAAGGAGCTTCAGAGGGTCACAATCCCCCCAGCCACGGATGGACATGAACATTCTGTCAGGGCTCTGGCAGGGAAGGCATCCTTCTGTCAGCAAATACTCCACTAACAGAGATCTGGACACAAAGCCCAGGCGTTTGAGTCCTTCCTGCCCTGGGGGATGGAGAAGGAAGCCTAGGGTTCTGGTGCTGTTGTCCTGTCGCTTGGAGGCAACAAGGGCACTCCTGTGTATATGCATGGCTCTCCTGAGGGGAAAGCTGAATTCATGGAGCTGAGCTGGCACCAGCAATGCTCTTACCAGTGCCCTCCAAGTCAGATGTGACGCAGCACCACAGCACTGCAACTTGGTGGCATTTCTGTCCTTGGGGAAGTTGGGGTTCACAGGCAGTGCACAGTCAGACCCCACTTGGTGCCCCCCACCTCAGGGCTGGGACTGCCTCACAGCTCTGGGTGTGGAGACCTCCCAGACCTTTGCCCAGGTCTCTACTCCTGTGTTCTTATCAATGTACATAAACCGGCGCCAGGGGCTGATGCAAGAGGCAGGCGTGAGGGGGTCTCTCAACCTCGTAACATCAGAGAATCCCCCCCCCAGTCAGAGCAAAGGTCCCACGAGCCCCCCCTCCCCAAAGCAGCATCTCAGGAAGCATATAAAACCAGGGCAAACACAGCGGATGTTTCCCCAAAGTGCTCTTCTAGGCAAAGCAGCATTTGCCTATTAACCCTCAGTGGGTTTCTCCACCACGATCTCATCCTCTGCTCCCGTTCTCAGCAGTGCTCCACTGTGTGAAAACCCTTCTGTGGCTGGTCCTGCACCAATCTCCCACTCCATCCAAATCAAATTTCTCCCCACTGCAGAGAGATGGGAAAGTGTCTCCCTGCCCACCTTCTACCAAACAGACTGGATTTGGTGGTCCCTGTTCTCTTAGCTGTGTCTCCCACCCAGGAGGATGACAGCAAGGACAAACACTGAGACCCATCTAGGGTGATGCCATGATGGCTTGGGGCAGTTTCAAGCAGGGAGTCCTAGTGGGAAACACAGCCCTGGTCACCACAGGGTTTCTCCCCAGCTCCAGGACCCTCATGCCCACACTGCCAGTGCTCTAGGAACTTTGCAGCAGGCAAATGCTTCCCCCCACGTTTCCCCATGAGCATCCCAGCCCAGGCCCTGTGAAGCCTCCAAAAGCTGAAGCACAGCCACCCTCCCCTCTTAGTCCCTGTGGAGAGTGGAGAACCTGTTCCCCAGGCTGGGTGAGCCACAGCCCTGCAGCCTGGGGAGGGCCCAGTAGGGACATGTCTAGTAAGAGTATGTCCCCTCCTGCATGATCACACGGGAGGGACAGAAGTGACAGTCACCCTGCAGACCACAAAGCAAACTGGCACCACAGCTTGCTCCAAACTGCAAGGGGACATCTCAGTGTTTCCTGGGCTGGCTTGGACATGCCACCAGGTTAGAAACCCAGGTGTGGGTCTCTGGAGTAGGCGTTCATCACCTTTCCAATCACAGCTGGAAAGAAGAAAAAGAGAGCAAGAAAGGAAGGAGCCAGCTCTCACCCTGGGAAGTGGCAGCAGGATTTATCTCACACCCCAGCCTCTCCTGCCATCTGTCTCCCAGTATTCACAACGAACGCTCCTGTCCTGCACAAGGAGCACGGGCAGCTCCAGCAAGGGGCAGGGCATGAGGCTGAAGGACGAGAAATGCCGGGGATGCTTTCTCTAGCCTCGCCGGGAGGGAGGAGCCGCTTCCCACCTCCCGGCTGACCCCAGGAACCGGACAGTCAGCCTTTTTCTGTGCAGCAGGGTGTAATGTAACACTTCCCCTATGAGCTGTTTGGCCTGTGCAGCTCACTCACCCCGGCCCTCCCTGCGCTGCTTCAAGGAGCGTCGGGCACTGGCAGCATCCCTGGGCACAGCCCCTGGGGCAGGTGTTGCCTAAGCCCTGTCTGCACCTGTACCTGCTGCCTCAAAGGCAGGCAGGTGACCAGTGGGTGAGCCCTGGCAGCCAAAAGTCGTATCCCTGCTGCTCTTCCCATCCTCTCCTGCCAGACCTGGATGAGGCAGTAACTGTCCTCTTCCTTCTGTCCCTGAGCAGTGCCATCCTAAAATGTCACACACCAGCTGTACAGGGTCATCTCTGTCTGTCCTGTCCCCTTGCCACATCTTCCCTGTCACCCACTGTGCCCCTCTCTCCCCCACAATGAAGCTGAGCACATGGGGAGAGCAAACCTGGCCTGGTGGTGTGCACTCCATGCCCATACCCTTCTGTGGAGTGGCACCCAGGCTTGCACAACACAGCACCTTAAATACAGGGAGACCTTTTTTCTGTCCTATATATGAACCTCTAGAGCCGTTTCCCTGAGGCAGATCTTGGTGGCACATGGATCTCCCCTATGCCCACCAAGAGCAAGGCAAAAAGGCCATTGCTCTGCTTCCTCCAACGTAGGAAATCAATGGGCCACATTGACCAGCCATAATACACCCTGGCCCTTGCAGAGACACGAGGGAGGTCAGCTCCATGGGGTAACCACACACCAGAGCCCTTGCCCTCTTTCACCTCTCCAAAACCTCCGTGGACAGGGGGACAGTCTGTTTTACCCATTACAGAAAGGACCAGGGATGGAGCTGGCACAGATGAGGGTGGGCACAGGGAGATGCCCAGACATTGGGCACCTCATTGTGATACAGAACCTGTGGACAGGCATAGGGGACACTGAGGAGGCCGGGCCATGAAGCAGCGGTTAGGTGGGGTTTGGTGGAAGGGAGATGGGGAGCACATGAGGATACCTATTACGGTGGGATAGGGCTTAGGGGCAGGGGCAGTAAAGGAGCATTCAGGGGGTATCCATTAAGGGAGGATGAGGACCAAGGACTGGGATGCTGGGTTACGCTGACTATACCTTCCGGGGATAAGGTTTGGGGACAGTGGATGGCTACTTGGGAGGGTTCTCATTTAGGGTGGCATTGCCATAATGCCTGGGGTTAATGGGGGTACTGGCAATACCTGCTTTGGATGGGACTGGGATGGGGTGTGGGGCCGCACATTTAGGGTGGGACGCAGATTGGGTTTGGGACCAGTGGGAAGCATAAGAGGTGTCCA
>VWZF01003015.1:385685-421849 GCA_013396755.1 Sclerurus mexicanus
CCTCCATCCCCTCCCGCTGGACCCCGCGGTGGAGACCAGCACAGCCCCAGGCAGCGGGAGTCACGGGGATCCCCCGCTGCGCGGCGCGGATGGCAGCGGAGCTCCCGCACTAGGACGGGGAGGAAGGGAGGGGTGAAGCTGCGAGGCTTCAGACGCTCTTGCTTGCCCCGCTCCTGTTGGGGTGGAGGGGTGCGTGTAACCCCTTCTGCACCCCGCTCCTCTCCCCCGCCCGCAGAGCACCAGCACTCGCGTTACAACCCCCTGCGGGACGACTGGGTGCTCGTGTCCGCCCACCGGGTGAAGCGCCCCTGGCAGGGGCAGCTGGAGAAGCCGCCCCCCGAGGATGTGCCCCGCTGGGACCCCAACAATCCCCTCTGTCCCGGGGCCACCCGGGCCAACGGCGAGGTACCACCAGGGACATAGGGGTCTGGGCTCCCCCTGACACGCACTCCCACCCTAATCTCATCTCTCGCCCCGGCAGGTGAACCCCCAGTACGAGGGCACCTTCGTCTTCCCAAATGATTTCCCTGCACTGCAGCCTGACGCTCCAGAGCCTGGTAACTTATGGGAGTGGAGCAGGCGGCCAGGGACCCCCAGACTCGGGTCTTGGAGGGGCTGCAGAGTGGCCTGGAGAGGCATGGGTGGTGCCCCAGCACCTTCTCCCTCCCTGTACTTCTCCCCCTCTGTACTTCCCCAGATGACAGTGATCACCCCTTGTTTCGAGCTGCCCCAGCCCGGGGTGTGTGGTAAGTACTTCCATGGCTCCAGGGAGTCTGGGACACAGTTTGTCCAGGACCTGTGAGATGATGGTGGACTGAGCCTGCTCCCGTCTTGTGGTGCCTATTCTGCACATCTGCTCTATTTTGGCGTCATTTTGGGGGGTCTTGTCCCTTGTTCCATGGCACCCAGCAGGGCTGTGAAGGTCTCCAGAGATACCCACAGTACCACCCACCTGTGTTTCCTCCACAGCAAGGTGATGTGCTTCCACCCCTGGTCAGACCTGACGCTGCCCCTCATGTCCCTGGCAGAGATCCGGGCTGTCATCGATGCGTGGGCAGAGCTGGCAGCCGATCTGGGTGCTTCCTACCCCTGGGTGCAGGTGTGGGGCTGGTGGGGGCTGCTCTTTTCTGGGTGGAGGTGGGAGGCCAGTGCTGGCTACTCCAACAGCACGTTGGGGTTGGGACCATCCTCCTTATGTGCAGGTCCTGTGTCCATGCTTCTTGCTCTGTTGAGCCTTTCCATGTGGGTGTGAGGCTCCATTCCCCTGTGGATGCTTCCCTGCTGTGCTGGGGACACCACAGTGGGGACTCTGTGGCTGGGACCTGCTGGCTGCACCTCTTCCTCCGCAGATCTTTGAGAACAAGGGAGCGATGATGGGCTGCTCCAACCCACATCCCCACTGCCAGGTGAGGCTGTCTGACCTGTGACCTGGCTAAACCAAGAGTCCCTGCTGGCAACCCTATAACAAACCCCCACCCTGGTCCCAAAGCTTCTTGCGCTGAGGACACCCTCCATGCCTGTCGTGTCACCTCCCCTCCTGGGGACACTGTCCCTTGTGCCTGCCGTGTGCTGGACTCTCCACCTGGTGGCAGCAGGGACCTGCAGATGGGCGGCGTGACTTGGGGTACCCCTGCCAAATCCCCCAGCCCTGTGCCCCGATGTGCTTCCCAGGTGTGGGCCAGCAGTTTTCTCCCGAACGAGGCACGCCTGGAAGACCGGACCCAGCGTCAGCACCTGAGCCAGCACGGTGTGCCCATGCTGTTGGAATACGCTGAGCAGGAGGCTCGCCGAAAGGTCAGGACGTGGCTGCTGTCCATATATCCCCTCCCTGGCAGCTGGATATGTGCTGGGATGGGCTCCTGAGCCCCCAAGAGCTGCTCCCTGGGAGCTCCCAGGAGTGCCCTGGGGCGTTGGGACTGCGTATGTCTCTGTCAAGCACTGTCGTGCAGGAGAGGCTGGTGGTGGAGAATGTGGACTGGCTGGTTGTGGTGCCGTACTGGGCCACCTGGCCCTACCAGACTCTACTGCTGCCCCGACGCCATGTCTGCCGCCTCCAGGACCTCAAGGAGGGCGAGAGGGACAGTGAGTGACCCTGAACCTTCTTAGCCTCTGTCCCATGTTCTTTGGGCTTTGAGTTTCATTAGGAGGTAGTTCTGTGGCACCTGTGCTGGTGCTGGAGGGACCATGTCCCCTTGGGATGCAGGACCACTGGGCTTGGCTGAGGAGGGGACTGACACCCCTTTTATGCTGGCATAAGAGCTGGATGTTCAGGCACAGGCAGCACTGCTGGTGGGAATAGAGTTCTTTGTGGCGTGATGAAGCACATGTTGCTCCCTACTTTTGAGGGAGCTCCTCCTGCATTGCTTGTGCTGTCTGCATGGGTGGGGAGGGGGTCAACTACCAAGTGCAACCCTCTTGCCTGTCACTGATGTCCACCAAAGGAGAGGTGCTGAGGGTGGCACCCCTCATGCCTGGCACACTGCCTGCACTCAAAGGGGCTTGGGCCAGCTCAGGTTGGAACTCTTCTTGCAGGCCTGGCCTCCATCATGAAAAGACTACTCATCAAGTATGACAATCTCTTTGAAGTCTCCTTCCCCTACTCCATGGGCTGGCATGGTGAGGCATGGCTGGGGGACCCCCACAATCCTCTCATCCCCATCCCCTTCCCACGGCTCACATGGCACCTGCACCTGCGGCAGGAGCCCCCACAGGCCCCCACCTGGAGGAGGACTGCAGACACTGGCAGCTCCATGCCCACTACTATCCCCCACTGCTCCGCTCTGCCACTGTCCGCAAGTTCATGGTGGGATATGAGATGCTGGCACAGGCACAGAGGGATCTCACCCCAGAGCAGGTAAGCACAGCTCGCAGGGACTGGGGGAACCGGGGGGTCCTATGCCAGATTGTCCTTGGGACCAGCCACTGCCTGCCCTTTGTGCTGTGTCCTGCAGGCAGCTGAGCGCCTGAGGAACCTCCCTGAGGTGCACTACAAACAGAAGGACAAGGAGATGTGATGGGGAGCAGTGGAGCCAATTCTCAGATGTGAGTGTGAGGGAACACCTTATCCCTCTCTGCAGCTACCTGAAAGGAGGTCATACCCGGGTGGGAGGGTCAGTCTTTCTCCTAGATGGCAAGTGATAGGACAAGAGGAAACAGCCTCAAGTTGTGCCAGGTGGTTTAGATTGGATATTGGGGTAAATTTCTTCACTGAAAGGGTGGTCAGGTATTGAAACTGGCTGACCAGGGAAGTGATGGAATCACTGTCCCTGGAAACATTCAAAAAACTTGTAGGTGTGGCACTTGGGGACATAGTTTAGTGGTGGCCTTGGCAGTGCTGGATTGATGGTAGCTGTCTATGATTCTATCATTCTATGTGCTTGGTGAGGCCTGGAGCCAACTGAGAGTGGTGAGAGCTGAGGCCTGGGAACTCATATCACTTGTGAGCCCTCTGAGATCCCAGATTCTCCTGAGCCTTATCATGGGTAGGCTGGGTTTTGGAACTCATTTTGCTTGTTCAGGTACTCCAGGGCTAATCCTGTGGCATCCTCACATAGGTGGTGCTGTTTCTTTTCTCCTTCACCATCCCAGGCTCTGTCTTCTGCCTCTGCAGTGTGCTCCTACCACCACTGCAGGACTGACCCTCCTTACCAGTCCAGTCTCACTGATGAGACTGGGAGTTCTTCCTGCCCTGTGGAGGGACATACCTCCCCCACAACCCAGACAATAAAACCTGGAAGCAAAGTGCCTCTGCCTGTGCCCTCATGGCTCTCAGCGCTGGGTGGGAGGTTTAGGGTCTCTGGTGGGAATCCCCTGCTGCTGAAGGAGAGGTAATGCTGGGTATGTGCTGGCACCCCATGCCTATTACCCTGGCCCTGCCTCTGTGCTGCCTCCTCTTTCTCCATGGGGGGAGCTCTGAGTCTGTCTGAGAGCTGCAGGTTTGAGGATGAGTGGAAAGCAGAGAGAAATGGATGTAGATCAAGGCCCAGCCAGCTGCCGGGAGAGGACTTAGTCCTGGAAAACTCACTGCATGGAGGCTGCTGACTGGAATTCTCAGGCCTGGAGCTGCTCCTCTTCATCCTCTCTGCCTGGGACTGGTGGCCTGCAGCCCTTGTGCTGCCTGCTGTGGGTGCTGGGGCTGCCAGGATGCAGCCAGGGGCTGGTGGTCCAGCTCTCTTCATGGTACTGCTGCCCTCTTTCTCCTTCCCTGTGACCACATATGGTGTGACTTAGTGGCAGCCTCGTCCCAGGACTGAGCTGAGGGATGCTGCATTCACCTCTCTCTGCTCTCCTCCCTTGCAGCCCCTCCCTCCAGGAAAGCCCTGGAGGACTGCAGGGATAGGTTGTGGACAGTGATGCCACCACAGCTAACGTGGGGGGATGCTTTGCGCAAGTAGTTTTTATTTGTCACTAAAGAACCCTTCTCACAACTCTGTTGTCAAGTCTGTGAGTGAGCTCCTGAGGGCTAGAAATATCTTGCAAGGAGAGAAATGCTCTCCTTCTACCTACAAGATGAATTTGTGGGGAGGGCTGTGTTCCCTCTGTCCCATCTGTGCATCCCTGTCCATGGGGCTGGGGCAGGCAGAAAACCCTGGCCTATGTGATGCTCGAAGCCACTGGCTCTGATGCTGGATGCTGGTCCTGTCCTTTTGTCTGGGTCACCCCATCCCTGAGCCACAAACCGTCCCACACCTATCTCAGGGCTCTCCAGGTGCTGCAGAGTTTTAGGGAGGAGCTGGTGGGTGACCCTTAAGCTTGGAGCCATTATTGTACACAACACCCCTGTGCATGGTATATAGGGGTTGCCCAGCTTGGGATCTGGCCTCTTGCAGGCTGATTTCTTCACTCCGGGCGCAAGCAGGGTCCATTTGGGCTCTGTGACCATCCCCATCGCGGCTCTCATCCCTCCTCATTGCAACAAGTGCTTGCCGTGCCAAACTCTTTAACTTCCACACGTTTCTCCGGGGTCCTGGAAAAGCGGCAACAAATTGGCTTAAATGCGGCAGTCCAGATTGGGGTAATTAGCCGGTGAACCGGTTGTAACGAAGCTAGTCATCGCCCTGCACACGCAGTTAGCTCTGATTTAATAGCCCGCGGGCTCCCAGCCCGGGCTGCCGCGCCTCGGCCGGGGCCGTAAACGGAGCTCGCAGTTAAGTCAAGCGGTATTAAACTTTACAGTCGCCGTCTTTGGAAAAGAGGCTCTCTCTCCAGTAAATCAGTGCAAGTGGGATTGTAAATATCGAGGCAGGATCCATATTGCTTAATTAAACAGCACCTAATGAACAGCCTGTTTGTTGTGCTGTGATTTAGGGTGCAGGCTGGGGAGGCAGCGGATGCTGAGGAGTGCTGGTACCGGTGCTGGGATGCCCTCTGCTACAGGTAGTGGCTGCTGGAGTTCAGCTGCTGCTAAAAAATCCCTGAGATGGCCCGAAAATTGATTTTTTTTCATTTTGTTTTTAATAAAAATTAAATGCTCACCCTCCAATCTGAAAAACTCAGGGCAGAAGTCAGCAGCAGTTGGAGGAGGAGCAGAGGATACAGCCGGGTGTGAGAGTGGGACTGTGCTGAGTTCTCCACTTCCTCACAACAGATCCACCTCTTCTTGCTCTGATATTTTTAGCTGGTGCACAGGGGTGTCAAAGGCTGGAAGGGAGCAACAAACTTTTCCCATGGCACAGGGAGGCATCAGACTGGTGCAGACGGAGCTGCTGTGGATGGAAGGGCATTGCAATTCACAGGAATCATCGCTGGTGTGCTGTAAAGCCCCAAAGCCTTTTATATTTTAGTGGTTACAGTCCAGTTGTAATTAAAAAGTGATTTATGGCATGGAGGTTAAAAAAGTCTAACTGGGTGAGGGATGCGGGAGTGGAGAGTCTGCAGGGTACCCAGCTGTTGCTCTTGTCCTGGGAGCATCAAAGGGAAACAGGCCCACTGGGGTTTCCTGTAGGGACGTCCCTTGATGCCATTTTGTTTCTGCAAAGAAGGTGTCAGAGATCCTGGGTAAAATGTCCCTGTGGTTGGGTCATCCTTGTCCTGACTCCGCATCCCCCAGCATCTGCAATTCCTGTCCTGAGCCGCTCTGGAGGAATCAGCAGGGCAGGTGATGGGGAGAGCAAGAGGAGCTAAGATGAAGCTCAAGCATGGAATTAATGAATTAAAACTGCATTGAGGCCCCATGGCAGTGTTTGCACCCTCTATGGCATGTTAATAGGTTTGTGAGGGATTAGGAAAGGGATGCAGTGCTTCTGGGTTGTGCTGGCACGTCCTGTGCTCTGCAAGAAGCAAGGGATAAGCCCAGTGAAGGATGTCAAGATGTAGGGATGCTTCAGGGAGGATGGCTGGGAATTTATTCTCATTTCTGTTCCATTTTCTGATGCCAGAGAAAGAAATGGGTCAATCTGCCAAGGGATGTTGCTTCCCCAAGGCTCACAGGGTTTTGTCCCAGCTGAGACTAGTCAGTGTGCTTGCTCAGGTTGTAGCAGTGGCTGTCTCCATCATCATGCCTGTCCTGCATATTTGGGAGAGCTGGAGCACCTGCAGCTCTGACACTGAGGCCTTCTGCAGACACAGGTGAGTCCTGGGATGCTGGTCTGGGGTGCTGCCCTGGTGCACAGACACCATTTGGTATGAGCACTGAATGGTAGAGACAATTGCTGGAGGCACATTCATCATCTTTAGTCACACATCCTTGTCCTTGGCAGCTTCCAAAGGCTGCAGAGCTGCAGACATGCTGCTGATTGCGAGTCCCCAGTCCTGCCTTCCCCTCTTCCTCTCCTCCCTACTTTCCAGTGCAGGTGAGACAATAAATACGGAGCAAAGGAAGTTAATCTGTGACCAGAGTGTTTTAGTGAGAAAAAAAAGTTATTAGTCCAGGCCTGCTGGCTCCTGCCAAACTGCAGTTTTACTGTTCCTCCTGGTACTAGGTTTATGGCTGTCATTTCATTCCAGTTTTACTGTTGTTTTTGCCCTTATCATTGAGTTTCTCCTTGCCTGCTGCTGCCCTGACTGAATGGGGGTTTTGTCAATGCAATAAGGAAGAAATTAGTACATTTTTAGGGAGGAAAAATCGAAGGAAAAGGAGGAAGAGGGGAAGGATGAAAGGAAGGAAGAAATGGAGGAAGGGAGAGAGAAAAGAGGAAGGGTAGGGAGAGAGAAGGCTAAACCCCTCCCATTCCTATGTAGAAGACACCATCCAACCCTTACAATGAAAACAACTAAAAATTTTTAGCAGATACTAAACACTCTGGTGCCCTGCAGCACACATCCCTATGCTGTGGGGAGATCTGCTGTGCCAGGAGAGTGAAAAGCAAAACCCAGACTCCTAGATTTTGTCTTAGGTGGACATGCAGGAGTACGGGAGCAACTGGGCCAACAAACAGCGCCCAGCTTGTCCTGAGTTGTGTGGTGCATCTGTTTCAGGAACTTTCCAAAGGGTTGAGACCAGCAGGAAACAATTTTGGAGGTGACTTGCTCATGTCTCAGACAGCTGGTGTGTTTTCCTCTGCTGATGGTCACTGACTCCTCCCTGCAATGAATTTTCAGAGCCCTTGGGGACTTGTGTTTTGGGAGGGCTGCTGGTCCCTTGTGGACATGATAGGATGTCTGGATGCTGCCTGCCAATCTCTGCATGGACTTTAGAACAGCAACCCCAAGGATGAAATTTAGTTTGTTAATCATCTGATACCTGCAGGTGATTAAATACTGTCACACTGCAGCATCCATGTGGTCACTAAGCAGTGGCTTCCCCCAGGTCCCCCCAAATTTCCTGCATTCCTGGAGTTGGGGATGTACCTTGAGTTGAGTTGAGGCTCAACTCTTGGCAGTGAGGACCTGTCACTGCATGTGGTTTGAGCTTCTCTTCCAGCCTGAATTACCCATCCTGGAGTCAATGGCCTCTAAAGCAAAAAACCACAAGAGGGTCCAGATTCCTGCTATATTCAACCCAAACACAACAAGCTGGGGAGAAAGGAGAGCAGATGTGGATGGGAGGGGCAGGGTACTGGTCTGAGCTAGGGACAGCCAAATGCTTGAGCACAAAACGGGGTTATTCACCAGCAGTGGAGATGCCGGAAGAAGGCAGGAGCCCTTGAAGCACCCAGATTGGGCACCCTGGCTGTGCCTAGCACACCCCTGCTGCTGGAACCAGCTGTGAGAGCTCACAAACATCTGTGCCTGCCCCAAAGGAGGGATCCCCCTTCATCCTGATGTTCCAGAGAAGGAATCTGTAAATATTTGCTAACTATAATCAGCAGTGCTGAGGAGTCTGCTACAAAGCCCTGGAAGCAGGATGACAATTGCAACACCAGGATGAATCTGGGATGGAAAATCACCTGGGGTTCCCCTGGGCATGAGGTGGCTCCCGGCAGAGACAGAACCCTTGGGAGAGGGGAGGAAGTAGAGAGATACTAATTAGGGTCTAATAAGAAAGTAATTAGTAGATCTCCAGCTTTCCAGGTGCCCTCAGGCTCCCTTGCCCAGCTCCAAGCCAAGCCACCTGCTTCAGTGTTGTCCCCAGGGCGGTCTAAGCCCTGCAGGGTATGGCTGGAGTAGGGATGAACCAGCTGCTGCTCCCCACGCACGCTGACATGCTCGACCACAACGAAATGTCCTCGTAAATTACCCTCGTCAAACAGAACTTGACAAATAAAAGCCAAAAGACCGTTCGCAGCCAGTTTGCTTTCGGTGTTTAATCCCTCACTTATCTTGCTCGCGTTTGTCTGTAGCTCATGGCAGCTCGTCCACTCCCTCATAGCCACATGATTGGGCTGGGGGACAAGACTCCTGGGCTGCCTGTGCTGTCCCTGTGGGCAAATTGCTGCCCCCCTCATGCCTCAGTTTCCCCATGGCTCAAGTTGTCTCAGTGACACAGTGAACAGACCCCACCAACCGGCCCGGATACCTCTGGGCTTTAAGGGGATCCTTGGGACACCCCCAGTATGAGACCCTCAGGGTGCCATTGGCTTGGACTTGGCTCCCTCCCATCCAGCACAGGTCTTGCAGATATGAGGAAAATGTTTTCCCCCCCTGGGGCTGACTGCTGCCCCAAAACAGCACAGTGCAGCAGACCCCTGGGTTAATGCACCCAAATTGCCGGCTCACTATTTAATTTACATGATTAAAAAAAAAAATTGATTTAATTTTAAAAAATAAATATTTAATTCTCCCATCGGCAAGAAACAGAGTGAGAGCAAAGCCAGGATGGGTCCCCAGGACGCCAGCTTGGCTTTTAACCCTTCCCATCTCACTTTCAATTTCCCCTTGGGATCAGAGATCCTGAAAAATCATCCATTTTTGTTCCAGCTGCTTCCACTGCTCTTTGGTAATAGCAGGACCCTGCTTCATCACAGTCAGGCAGGTCGCCTCTGAAGTAGCCAATACATTGGCACAGGAGAAATGACCCCCCAGCCTCTGCTGGGGTCTAAAATTCCTCCCACCTCCCAAAAGGACTAGCCGACACATCAGGAACTTGGAATGATTATGATAAAACCTGCGGGACACCAAGGGCATCACTATGATTTGTGCTGTCTAAATGTTAATCAGAATAATAATGCCTATTGAGACAGCTGTTTTAAAAGGCTGTGATGTCGGAGTAAAAATTCCAATAAAATTCTATTAGCCCTTCCTCGTTACACTAATGGTGCCTGCTGCTAAAAGCCCCCTGCTATAGACACCCGTATTAATGGGCTTATTACAGGAAATAAAATCTGAGGCTGAACATTACAGTGAAGCCTGATTAATTCAGCAAGGTAATCTTTTTTTTTCTTTCCCCTCCTCTCTGCCTTTTCTTTTATTCCCCCCCTTTATTTAATGAATATGCTTCTTGAAGTGCCAACTTTTGAGCTTTGTATAGAGTTTGGAGATGATTTTATACTGATCTCGTTTACAAAGAGATGAATCTTTGTGCCGGCTCCTGGTGCAAATGCAGGGGAAGGCTTCTCAGATATCTCTATCAAACCAGGAAAGACAAAAAGCAGCCAGGTTAGAAGTGAAGATATTAGGGAGGGGGGAAACAACAGATATCCCATGGATGCTCCTGGAGTGGCAGCTCTTGGGCTGGAACAGCCCATTGCTTGTCCCTGCACAGGTGTGTGGTGATATTGGCCAAGGTGAAGCTGTTGGGGGACAAGCAGCAGCTGCTCCTAGCTGTTCCCTCCTGTCCTCTCTTGTCCTGATTTCTCCTCTTTTGCTGTCACTCCTATCCCTGCAGGAAGGTCTGCCTAGGTCTCAAGGCTATATCCAGTTTTGCAGGTGCCATCCCAAATGCAGTGTGGTGTCACCCAGTGAGGCTGACACCCTCAGCACACGCTGAGAGGCAGAAACACATGGACAGACACACTACTATTCATCCAGACTATAAATAACTCCCATAAAAATCCTCTTCTTAGCCTTTTGTGTTCAGCCAAACCCTGCCAATGGGAAAGGAGACGGCATCTATTTTATGGGCGGCTGGAAGCCGGCTTTGCATTTTTCTGGCTCACATAATCCCACAGGTACCCTCGTTTCTTTTCTTTTTTAACAGCCTTTTGATTCACATTCCTCCCAGCCAAGTTTAATTATGGCTTCAGCTCCCGCTGCCTAGCGAGGGAAAGGGGAAAGTGCAGCCCTGCCAGCCTATGCAAGGACATGGGGCATGGGGCAAGAGGGAGCGAGGGAGGGGAAGGGAAGAAGGGAGGGAAGGGAAGATGGAGAGAAGAAAAGAGAGCAGGAAGGAGAACACAGGTTGTGAATAAGGAAGGAAAATTAAAAGGGAAAGGAGGAGTGCAGCACAGGTCTATGCCCATCCTGGGAAGCCCAGAGTAGTGTCCAGGTGTCAGTTTGCGTAATGACTACATTTATCAACGTAACTAATTTTTTTAATTAACCATAGCAAGAAGCTGTGGACACCATGAGACACTGAGCAGTGGGCTAGCAAAGTCTGTAATTCATTGATCCTAATTCCACGTGGATATGTTGCAGTCATTCCTTCAAGTTAAGCACAGGGCCAACACACTACAGGCTGGTAATAATTTAATTACAGTATATGGAATTTCAATGAAAATAAAAAGGTGGTGGGATTGCACAGACCCTGCCAAGCAGTCCTCAGGGGTATGCAGGTGAGGCTGGAATTGAGGTTCCCCTCTGGGGATCTGTGGCCTTGGTACCTTGAAAAATGTAGTATTCTTGGACTGGGCATGGCTGGAGATTTTTTCCCCACTGTGCCTGTCAAGGCAAACACCTCATTCACATCAGGGATCTCTTTTGCCTCATAGGATAACACAGCCAATATTCACTTAATTACCTGTCCACCCTAAAAAAAGAGTGCCTTCAACCTCATTAGTCCCTCAGATCTCTCTGAATAGGTTCATGCTGTGATCACCTCCCCTTCACACTCTTATTGGCACCATCTGGCAGTGAAGGTGAGGATCTGCATAGGAAACCCTGTGATGAGGGAGAACATTCTGGTGAGTGGGAAAAAAAGCATACAGAAGGAATAAAAAAAAAAGGGTGAAGAAATCAATTTAGTTACAATAAAGCCTCTTACTGTATTAACTGCTAATCCACAAATACACAAACACACAGAGGGAGTCCTTGGAATAAAGGCATTTAATTAAGATATTTGCTTGAAGCTGGCTCTGGAAGGTCTGGCACGATGGAGGAACAGGCACAGTGGGACCCTGGGGAGTTGCTGGCTGGGGCTTTCCCCCTTGAGTCACAGCCATGGAACAGTTCTGTCCCCTCCATGGGGACACAGCCTACCCTCCAACCACATCTGGATGTCTCTGAGGTTCCCTTTTCTGGCTGAGGAGAATATCTCCTGACCCCCTATGGATACAGAGGAGCTGACTTTTCATGATGTTTCCCATCCAGCTGGGGTGGGAACTGTTGGCATCATAGGGCCATTTGCTCCTTCCTCCTTTCCTTTTCCTTGAAGGGAGGGGGCCACAGTGAGGGGGGTTATAACTCTTCTCTCCTTTCATTTGATCTCCAGCGGGCTCAGCAGGGGGAAGACCCCGTCTCGGCAGGCTGCCCATGAGATAAAAGGGAGAGAGGGCCAAGCCAAGACATTTTTTCCACTGTTCCCCCCACCCCTTCGCCCTTTCCTCCATCCCCCCAGTTTTCTTGGCAAAGGACGAAACAGGGAAATGAGCGTACTCCTTTCAAAGCCCTTCTTCTTTCAATATTGAACGGGGCCTGGATTCCCTTCTGGATGCCTGATTGCTGGCATTCCCGCTCCCCATGCAGCCTAAACTGTAACAGCTGAGGGCTGGGGATGATGTCGGGGGACTGCAAGCACGTGTGGGGAGGCTGTAAGAGAAACACCAGCCCCCTTCTTCCTATCCCAGCATCTGGGCTGTGCTGCCCAGTTGAGACCCGTTCCCCTGGGGGTCCCTCCACCCCATCACCACCTTCAGCCTGTGAAGCACTGCTGCTCTGACATGTCATGAGTTGTGGGGTGTCTGCTCCTGACAAGCTCATGGGCTGTAAGATGTTTGGCCATGTCACCATGTCTCGCAAAGCCTGTGCTTTGGGTCATGGGAACCAGTTCCACTGTCCTGGAATCCTTGTAAAGACTTGGGAATCCTGTCCTGCCCCAAGCTGGGATGAAAGCCATCCCAGGGAACCTGGCAGAGTGCAGCACAGCTCCTTCTTGCTGTGTTGGGCTCAGCAGAGTGCTTCACTTTAACTTTTTCCAGATATTTTCTTTTGATTTCACCCTTTTTACTTGGGTTTTTTTTTTTTTTTGGTGTTTTCTTTTTTTTTAAAGGAAGATAACGATCTTGCATTTCCAAATGAAGTCATTTGGCACCTGGGTGGGGTGGGGGAGAAAAGATTTATTTTTCATTTAGAGCTGTGGAAACAGGATAGCTAAAACATTGCATGTCTTTTTATTTTATTTTATTTTATTTTTCCCCTGAAGGTTTTTGGAAAGAGAAATTTCTCTGAAGTGACCTTTTCTTAGGACGTGTTTTGATGAACTGGCATTTTCTGGATGAAAAAGCATTTCTGTCCAAAGTGACTGGCCCTTCCCAAGGGAAAGGGCAGGAGCAGAGGGGCCATGAGAGCTGTGGAGGGGGAGAGCTTGGTTTTGGGTTTTCTCCAGCAGTCTGGGGTGGATGCTTGGGGTGGCGTGGGAAATTTGGTGCCAGGACATGGGGACTAATGACCAAGGTGGTTGGGGGCAACTCTGGTGTGGCCCTTGCAAGGCATAAAGAAAGGTGAGATGGGACAGCCCAGATCCTCAGCACAGCACTCCCCAGTTCCTTCATATCAGCCCTTTAGCATCTCTCATGCCTTTATCACACTCTGTGGAACTTCCTGAGGAAGGTGGGCAGCCCACCAGTGAGGCTTTAGTGTAAACCTTCAATCACAGCTGCTTCTAGTTACTGCCTGAAATCCTTTGAGGCAGGAGGATTTGGATTTGTGAAAGGACACTGGGGATGGAGAGCTGCTGGTTGTGATCCACTGTGCTCTTCCTGGGAGGGTCTCACATTGGTACATCCCCCATACCCAAGTCCTGGCAATGCACACTCACTGGGCCTGGAGAAACACAGTCTGCCTCTGCTCTGCCATGATCCTGCCTTACACCCATGTTTGCAATAACCTGTTTCTTCTCCACCAGCCCGTGGATTGAGCTGGTCATCCCATGGGGCTTCATCCAGATACGCTGCAGAGCTGCTGCCCCCAACAAGGGTGCCCACATGGTCAGTGCAGCCCACACTGTCCCCACCCCCAGGAGGGTTTCATCTTCTTGCCTGCATCCCATGTCCACATGTGATGGATGGGAGCTGGGGATGCCCCAGGAAACATTGTCTTGGAGGTTGTTACCCTTCTTTAATCCTGTTTGGATGTCCTCATTTTCTGCTTTCCTGCACATCTCATGTAGCATGTCGATTCTCTATCGCTCTGGTTTATTAATCAGAGTGTCAGGCAGGGGCAGATCAAATGGCTTACAAGAGCCTAAGTACGTTACAGCAACACTATTATCTCTCTCCACTGAAATTCGTAATCTCCATGAAAAATTAGAGCAAGCTGCTCTGACAAGCACCATTCTCCATATGCCCCACGAGCAGGACCCTAATTATTTCACCTTTCTTTAACTCTTTATTAATCCCATCCTCCACCAGCCGCCTGTTATTTTGCCTGGGATTAATGCAATAACAAAAAAAGATTGACTTCACACACACTCCTAAACTCCTGGTGCTTGCAGGCTACTGACAGAAAACCTTTCTCCTTGCATTGTGATACCTGCCAGAGAGGCAGACAGCTGCTTTTGGAGGGTCCCTTACGCTTTTTGAGATGACCTTGTCTGGCAGGGTGGCAGTGGCTGAGGATCCTTCCCACAGTACCCAGCAGGTGGTGGTGATGTATAACTAATTCCTCATGATCTTTTCTTATCGGAGGCTTTTAATGCTTTAGTCAGTTGCAGGTTGACATTATCCATCTCTCAGGCTTTCAGTGGGGGCTCACTCCACCATAAGACCTTTTTTTTTCCCATATTTGCCATGCTGGACACAGGAAGGGCTGGCATCCTTTGGTTCTTGTGTCCCTTTTTGTGCTCTGCAGGCTGTGCCGTGAGCAGACTTTCACATGAAGGAAAAATAAGCAAAGCCTCTTATTACTCCTGCAAGTCTAGTTGACACAGTCTTTCTCCTCTTTGACTGTAATTAATATCTTTTATTTTACATCTTTCAGCACTTTACAATAGGACCAAAAAATATAATATCTATCATAATGCCAGTTCTGAAGGGATAGTGTCTGGAAGGAGACAGCAAGGGGACATTAGACCTGGGGCACAGGGGATGCCAGAGAGGAAGCAGTGGCAGATGGCTCATGTTTAGGGGGTTTGACTTGCCCCTACCTGAGGTTGCCTTCCCCAGGCAATGGGGACTTGAGCTTCAGCTGGAATGTCACTCTCCAGACTTTAATGCAATCCTCCAGGACACTTGTGGTGTTAAGAGGGCTGGGCTTGCGGCGTTCCAGCTGCTGACCTGGCACTTGGGCATATGGATGGAGATGGTGACAGGCTTAGGAAGAGGCAAGAAGGAGCAGAGAGAGGCATTTAGACAACACCTCCTCTGCCAGCTTTGGGAGGCACTTGCTGCTTGGGAGACAGACGAGGGTGACGTTGTGGGTGTACATGGGCAGAGTGGGTGGACTGGGAAGCTGGGATGCCCTTATCTACTCTTTGGGCATGACAAACAGTCCCATAGTTCTCATCCAGAGCCTTGCAGGTGGCTATTGGGCCAGCTGTTGGCCTCTGGGGAAGGCATTGGGACAGATCCTGGGAAAACTCATTAGTTCTCCCAAAAACTGCAACCAGGCTGAACCAGAGGGTCTTGTTGGGGTGGAAAGTGGAGAAATCAGGAATGTTACTCCCAGAATCTTTGGCCAGGGCTGCCAGAGGAGGGGCAGGTGGGAGCTGAGGGTATGCAGGCTGGTTATGCTGGGCTGGAGTCTGGCTGGTGTTGATGAAAGGCTGAGTTCAGCTTGGCACTGTCAGGTTTGCAGCCAGAAGCCTCATTTCATTCCAGGGACGCTCAGCCTCCCATCTACCCCCCAGGGCCATCAGAACAGAACAGCTGAGGGGCACAGTGATCCATCTCCCTGCCCTTCAATGTGGAAATACCCAGATACTGAGGGAGTTTTTATTTCTAGCAGCCACCTACTTCCCTAGAGAAGCCAGAGGTGTTCTCAAATTCAGCATCTTGAATGCCTCCAGTGCCACTGCTTTGCATGTTCCTCTTTGCTTTTTACTCCATGTTTATGTCCAGGTGTTTAACTTTGACCTTGGATCAATTTAAAATTATCCATTTTCCTATAACAAGGGCCTCTGAGATGATGAAAAATTTTCATGGTGTAATAGCAGAGAAATGTCTCTGGATCTGCAGCCAATCTCTCCTGCAGTGTAGAAATGAAGCCCTCCAAACACTGCATAAAATCTGAGCAAATCCAATAGTTTCTAATTTTTATATAGGTATATATATTTGTATGTACATGTGCATAGCTCTATACATATTCGTATTAATATTCTCCACCCATTTCATTGCAGCATCTGGCCATCAGAAATGCAAGTCCTGATGCCAGGGGCTAATGGGATATGTTTTTATTTGTCCTTGTTATAAAATAGGTACCTCTGTATTAACTTTGCAGGGCATTATATTGATGTAGGGCAGTAAACTTTATGGCAGATTTCACAACCCTGTTAAGTGCATCATCTTAGACTGTAATAGCTATCTGGAAAGACAAGTGAAACCCTTGCCAGCAATACATGCCTGGGAAGATGGTGTGAAGATGGAAGAGGAGAGAAGTGATGCTGATACCTGCAGGATCCCGGCATGTACAGGAGCCTCCCCAGATCCCGAGGAGAGGTGTTTGTTCCCTGTTCTTTGGCTGCTCATGAGGCCTCTGTGAGCAGTGTCTTTGCCAGCAGTGATTGCATCCCTTAGGGTTCTGGTTGACTGCTCCAGAGGCTGTTTGCTCTCCTGTCCCTCTGCCTTTCACATCCCCAGTAAATCTAATGTTATGCACACTGTGGCCGCTGGTCACAGATAACTGCTCAGCTTAAATCCTGCTTGAATTCCCTTGGCTTATCTGCTAAATGGGATCTGGGTTATAAATAGAGTCCTGCAGACATGAAGGCCTATTTGGGCAGGGGCTTGTTTGGCAAGGAGTTTTACAGAAGTTTGAGCAAATTGCTGAGGAGCAGCTGAGAGATAATAACAAGGAAAATGATATTAAACTGAATTCTTAGCTTCCTCCTTATCCCTCAGCTGTTAGCAATTCACCAGGAGAGTACAGCTCTCAAGCAGACAAGGCAACATGGGTCTCCAGAACTACACAACGGCAACTGCAGAGGTGAAATGCTGTCTCAGAGCCAGGAAAAGCAGGGAAAAGTGTCCCCATATGTGTCCCCACAGCTGCCCTCAGCAGTGGCAGAGGTGCAGGTCCACACAGGATGAAGACAAGCCACGTGCCTGCCAAGGCACCAGTGCTGCAGGGATGCTGGCCCTCCTCCCCCAGATCCTGATGGCTGGCTGCCCCCACTGTCAGCTAATTGGGATGCTCATAATTATTGGTGTTTCAGGCTTTAATTTTCCCCTCATTTCATTCTATGCCTCAGCATTGATAGTGCTGAACACACCACTACAAAGACCATGGGAGATGGAAGGGGTGACCCACAGCCTTCCAGGACACGGGTGAGACCAGGCCAGATGCAAAAGGTGCCTGGAGAGACTGAATCAAACCCCCATTGCTTTGGAGACACAGCGAAGACCAGGCTATAAAAAGGGTTAGCAAGGCTGTGTCTGCAACAGGTCAGAAGAATCCTAATTCTTCTGAAATTCTTCTGGGGTATGAGTTCAGCATCTGCAAAAGGCAACCATCCAGAGGGGTGTGTGCAGAAAATCTCTGTTGTTGTGTACCTCAAGCATTACAGTCACTCAGAGTATTAAAGGTAAAAAAAACCCCAACAAATTAATTTACTTGGATTGAGAAAGGATAAGTACTCTGTGGGGAAACCAATCCACTGGACAGGACAGCGGGGCAATATTTGGTGGTGATGGGAGTCTCCATCACAAGGGTTCTTGCTGGGCCAGAAGATTCGGCCAAGTATTATCTTGCTCAGTTCTTACAACCTGGCTGGCCATGATCCTACCTGAGCCTTCAGTGTATGCATAATTCAGTACCATTGATGCCTCTAGTACATGAAAAATGCCTCTTAAATATCTTAACTACATACAGAGGACCATCCTACATGACCGTTCCTACTGATGACTGGCAAACCTCTTGTCTCTGCACAGGGTGGTCACTGCTGCAGCAGGGATGCTTCAAGACTTGCCTCCTTCTAGGATGGAGGTCAACACTTTCAGGTACACAGATAGGGCAGGACCACCTGAAATTCCCACCTGGAGGCCTGTAAGAATTAGTCAGATACTTGACTGTGAAGCTGTCATGGGGGTGTTCACAGCCAGCATCGATTGTAGGCACTTTTTATATCCTTTTGCTCGTAAAGCTTTTTCATTTCTTTCCCTTGTCTGGCGATCAAACCCCAGCAGGGAAGAGTCAGGTTTTCCTGGAGACTTGAAGCTTCAGGATGCTGCAAGAAAAGGACATTTGAGCAGATATTGCTGCATGGAAGTTGGCACCAAGACCCTTCCCTGTTCAAATCCAGGCCTCAATTGCCAAATAAGCCTTGGTTTGGTCCAGATGTTCCCCAAGACCAGAGGGATAGGTAGGAGAGGGACCTGGCAGCAGGGAGCCTTGGAGAAAACACCGGCCAGGCAAGTGCAAGCCCAGACTGATGCCAGCTTTGCCTGAGGTCACCTTGGCCCCAGGCTTGAACCAGAAACCTGGTTTGGTGCAAATGGGAAACATGAGAGGCAGCTTGACAGAGAGCAGTTTGGGTAAAACAGCATCAGGAGTGTCAAAATAGATTTGTTTCCAATATAGAAAACACCTCCCTTGGGAGCATGAGGGAGACTTAGGAGTTGTTACTTTTGGATGAGAGAGGCAGTGAATTAGATCTGCAAACAAACTCGAACTGGCAAAGCTGACAACTTTTGCTCTGATTGCTTTGCTTCCTCCATGCTGGGCTATGTCTTTTATATATATATATACTTTAATTTTTTTCCTTTTAATTTATTGAAATGCTCTGGATCCCTATCCACTTTCTTTCCTCTTTACCTCTTATTGCCTTGGCTGAAACTTTAAATCCCCAGTATGACTGGGATCAGGACAAGAATAAAAATATCCCATGGAAAAACAAACCAACTCAAGGACATGAAAACAAGCTGCTGTGTTTCTGCTGTTCAGTTTTGGTAGCAGAGGGTGGGTGTCTCTTGGGAGTAGAACAAGGACATGGGGGCTGTGGCCTCTGGCACAGAGGGCTGTTGTCAATCCCTGTACAGTGGGGTGTCCAGAGTGAATTAGTGGGCTACACTCTGGCTCCTAAGGATGGAGCTCTGCTGAAATTGGCTGCCTGACTTTGAAGGGCAGGAAAAGGGAGAAATCTTGCTGCCAAGGGGTGAGGCTGGAAGCCTTTCCTGAAGCTAAGAAAGGCTGGAAGCCTTTCCTGAAGCTAAGAAAGTGCCAGGAAGGAAGCCTTGCCCTGTGGAATATCCTCAGAGAGCTGCAGGGACATGGAGAAGTGGCTGCCAAGCCACCTCCTTGCATGATCCTGCTTTTCCAGAAACAAGCATCATTTTGCACAGGGGGAAACTGAGGCCCAGGCAATGATGTGGTATCAGTAGGCGGGGAAGGCTTGGAGCAGTACCCCACATTCCTGGGCATCAGCTGCTTTCCCTCTATGCAGACAGCTTGTGTAGTCAGTCTGTCACATTACTCCCTTTTCATCAGTGTGAAATTACCTTTTGTAAAAAGGGAAAGGAGTCCAAATCTTCAAGAAGCCACTCGGATTGTTGTCTGCAGATTGTTTGCTTGCTTGTTTGTTGTTTTTTGCTTATTTTGTTTTTTTTTTCCAATCAAAGAAACAGATGTTTCTATTTTATATGAAATGGGCTGCAGGGCTGGAGTTTGGACTTGCTTCCAGAACTGTGTATCTGGAGTGAAGCAGCAGTCACTCCAATGGGGAGCGGTGCTTGTCTGCGGTGCCTGACCCCTGAAAGTTTTGGGAAAGAGGCTTTCCCCTCCTTGTGGCACCTTGCTGTTAATGGCATTAGTAACAGATGTATTTACAGCCTACCTGCTGTGGAGTGACTCTGGGAATGTTTCTCCTTCCTGATTGCTGTTGTGTCTACCTCAGAATGGGGCTGCTCTAGCTTTGCTGCAGCCTCCTCATGTGCCTTTGGCTCAGCTTCTGATTCATTGGGACTTTTCTAGCACCCTTCATGGTTGTCACTTAAAGAGACACATTGGACTACTGCAGCTCATCTCATGGATTTCCTGGGGACAAATATTCCCCAATGGGATTCCCTCAGCACAGCTCAACCTGAGCCTTTCTATCAGTGTTGGTAGGTACATTTCAGCATCCTGCAGTACCTTGTGTGCAGAGACTGGTTTGGAGGATGCTTTTCTGCATCAGTTGTAGTGTTGTTGCATGTCTTGACCCTTCTTGCATTTTGACTCCAAAGGATATGGTGAGAAACTATTTGCCCTGCCAATGACCTTGAAGCACGGGACCAAGAGCTTGTGTTCACATGAAACCTCCTGCACACCCTGCATGGACTTGGCCTGCTGACAGGGTCTGATTCTGCCAGCTGTGTTCTCTGATCTGTTTCAAAATTGGATTTAGCTTCTGGTAAACAAGATGAGAAAGCTGGAGCTGAAGTAATGTGGAAAGCTGGTTCCTCAGAGCTGCAACTTATCCTTGCTTTCCCACAGACAGGTGATTGCTTTACAAATCATAACAGATACTGGTATCTGCCCACACAGTATTCAAGCTGAGGGTAAGGCAGGAGCTCAGCAATGCACAGTGCTGAACCTCATCAGCAGATTGGCAACGGAGCTCAGCAAGGCCAGGAGCTGCAGCACAGGGAGAGATGCCTGATGGGAGTAACATCTTCTCAGTACTATCCTCTGGGCTCTCTGCCCTGAAAAAGGGTATATATATTCCAGAAATGCTTCATCCTGGGCCCAAGACCCTGACAAGCAGAAGCATCCTGCTTCTTTGAGAAGCAGTATCTCAGTGGTATCTGCTGCATTTCTACCACCAAGTTTAGCATTGAGTCTGGGAGAGAAGAAAGTGCATGAATGCCATGCCTGGCCACACTGCTAATGGTGCTCTCCATGCCTCCAGCACCACAGACGGGCCAACAAAGCCCAAGCTGCTCTGTGAGGATGATGGCCACTTTTCAGGAAAGGTTTTGGACTCCCTGATCAGTAACTGAAGCCTCTCATGGCTCCACATTAGGGCTGAGGTATGGCAACTGCAGCTGATTAGGTGCAGAAGAAAGCTCTGGACTGGATCAGAAGCATCTAACGTGTCAGATCCTCTTTAATCATCAAAATACAAAGGCAAGAATCTCATCTGACTGCTGGGCTGTGCTGAAATAATAGCTTATTCAAAGATAACATAAGGAATTTAAGCCTAAAAGCCAACATTTGTGGTGTACATTTACAACAAACAGGCACAGGGAACCTATCTGCATTTAATTTCCTTCACAAACTCCTTTGATCCAGACATTATTGTCCAGGAAAAGCTGGCACAAGTTTCATCACAGACATGACCAACCATGTTGCTGTGAGCTTCCCAGCATAGGAAGTGAGAGTAGGTGCATTATTCATTTTATCTGAGGGTTTGGGCTGGTGTGAGTCTTGCTCCAGTTTGTGACCAGGAGCTTGTTGCCTCCAAAATCTGAAGCCTTGCCTACCTCACTGACAGGAGATGAAAAATTAGGGCACTTGTCAGGCCCTGAAGCAGGTCTCAGCTACAATGTGTTTGGTGATGCTGGGAGTGAGGGGGCACCCAATTCAGATGGGGTAGAGTCAGTGAGGTATTTGTGCAGGCTGCTGGATGCCTATGGGATGTGTGGAGTGAAATCCCTCAAGACAAGGCAATAGATTCTGAGTTTCCAGCATGTTTTCTGTGAGCTCATGGTCCTACAGACTCTTCTGCTCCTGTGGCTGAAAGAGGCACTATTCATTTTTATGGTCATGTCAAACTGATTGTCACATTCTTTTCTGGCTGTCTTATTGTACATTTATGTTTAACCTGCCAGAAGCTGTGCTCTTTTAAAATTCCTTAGTTGGATGAGCCTTCAACATGTGAAGACTGTCCCCTTTCCTTTCTTGCCCTGCAGTTATACCCAACTGGCCTTTCAAAGGTCTTTTTCTGTGAGAAGAAAGGTGCCTTGTGCTGAGAATCTGAAAGGGCATCTTTAACCAGTCCCTGTGCTGCCTGCATGATCCATCTCTTCAGCTCTTTAGCTCATTTAGATTTTTTTTTAATGGCTATCCTCATTGTAATGTCATTCCCTTTTCTCAAAGAAACACTGGCACGGTGGACTTTTGCCATCCCTGCATGTATGTGATGGTCACCTTACATGCAGGGTTTGGGTACCGTTGGCTTGGAGGACAGAGCAAAGGTTTATGGCTTCTATTGTGGGCTTGGGGGCCAAGTGCTCTGTGCAAAATTCTCCCTAACGCCAAAAAGATCACATCAGTATTACACAGGGAAATGGTCTGGAAACTCTAATTTGATTTCAAAGACTTCCTAAAACTACAGTAAGAAGGAATCCTGCAGCTGTTCTTCAAGCTAGAAATTGTCAGCAGTGTTGTCCGCATGAATTTCTTCATGGAAAGGGTTGTCAAGCATTGGAATGGGCTGCCCAGGGAGCTGGTGGAGTCACTGTCCCTGGAGGCACAAATATATATATATAGATAGAGAGCTGGATGTGGCACTTAGTGCTGAGGTCTAGTTGACAGGGTTGTAATTGGTCAAAGGTTGGACTTGGACTCCTGGAGGTCTTTTGCATCCCAAATGACTCTGTGATTCTATGATTCCTCTCCACCTCCCACCCCTTCTCCCTCAGGAGGAGCCTATTTCTCTTCTCTGTGGACCCAGAGCTGTGAGGGATGGCTGGTCCTGTGCTGCAGCAGAGTGCAGCAGACACCCCCGTCTGCCTTGCAATGCCTGTCTGTCAGAAGAGGACTGTTGTGTCCACCTGGTGCCATGAGATCTCTTTCTGTGGTCATTTTGAAGGGAAATGGCTCTCCAGCTGGCACAAGTGGCTGGGTAGCTGAGGAGGAAATGTGTATTCTTTTAATTTTCTTGTTATCAATCTTTGCTTGTGCAGCAGCTGAGTTGTCTTCATTGGTAACTTTTCAGCTTGCAATATTTGAGCCTAGTTTCCTGCCCTTGGCAGTCCCCCATGACCAGCCATACTGTGCCAAGAGTTTTCCCCCAACACTGCTGCACTCTTTTATGCTTGCAGCAAACCCAGAGCAGAAAGGTTAGGTGTTTTCAAGGCAAACTGCACCATGTCTGGCAGGATAAAGAAAGCACTGGTTTGCTTTACAGGGATGTTTCCCATGTACTGTTGGTCCTCACAGCTCCTTTGGAAACCAGACTGAGTGTAGCGAGCAGGGGTGGGATGGCAGTCTCCCAAAGGCTGGGTCCAGCTCTGCTGCAGCTCCTTCAGGCCTGCATGTTGAGGTTTGTGTCCCACTGCTCTGCAGCAGGCAGAGACACTGGGTACCCAGATCAGGCAAGATGAGAAAGGCCAACAGGAAGAGCTCCAAGACCAGCAGCTCTCCAGCTGCCTCCATTCCATCACAGAAGGCAAGCTGAGGCTGAGCTGGAGAACCTTTTGCACTGGGACTAGCAACATAAGCAGGGGTCTTACAGTATTAATTACACATCTGGAGAGTCTGGCAGGAAGCCCACTTCATTATCGCTGGTGCTCAAGGATGCTTTCAGGAGTCCTTCCCCTCCTGCCTCTCCTCTCAGAGCTTCTTCCTTCCAGCATGTCACCGTTTGCACACCCTGGAGAGACCCTCGTGTTTAGTCCAGATGGGGAAACAGCTCTTCCAAACTTTGGGGGCCAATCAGTCATCAGACATAATATGGGCACCATGAGGTGGTAGGGAGGGCAAGTTGAGGCAGAAAAATCAGGCTGAGGGGCATAGCCCTTCTTGTGGGGCCCATCTGCGTTGCCTGGAGCTGCACTGTGGAATGATCTGGAGGGCGTGTTTGCATTGCTTTGTCCCTGGTGTTGGGCACAGTGTGTGCAGCTGGGTGAAACATCTCTGAGGTTTCCCTTCCAGCACCTCCCAGACTCAGAAAGCAGTTAATTCTTCTGCTCTGTGATGCATTTCCAACCCTGTGTCCCCAGGCTGCTGTGAGGGTGGTGAGGCACTGGAATAGGTTGCCCAGAGGAGCTGTGGATGTACCATTCCTGGAAATGTTTAAAGCCAGCTTGGATGGAGCTTTGAGCAACCTGGTCAAGTGGAAGGTGTTCTTGCTGTTGGCAGGGGAGTTGTAACTAGATGATAATTAAGGTCCCCTCCAACCCAAACCTTTCTATGATTCTATGATTTTATGATAAGCAGCTGTGCACAGGGCAGGGTGTTTAGATGCCTTGTCCTTCCTGTAACCACAGTTACCTACAGCCCATTGGGCAAGGAGGTTCTTCCTGCCTACTGACCACTTGGCAGCTGCTTGTAGCCTGGAGCTCCTTAGATCTGCCACCAGCCCCCAGAGCCTGGATTTGCATCATACTCCTCTATCCATCAAAAGAACGCTGGCCATGTCCCCTAACCCTCTGAAAGGGCAAAAGGGCCATGGTACAAGTGCACCAAGCTGCTCTTTGAATGCCTAATGCTGTTAGCTGGGGAGGGACAGCTCCTCAATACTGCAGTTGGAACTCCAGGGGTAGGTAGAGAAGTGTGAAAAGCACTGGAGAAATACATCTGCTGCCTTGATCTTTCCTAAAGCTCAAATGGTACTGATAGGCTATAGGAAACAGTTAGTTTGCAATTAGTACATGAAAGACACAATGAGATAATTAGCCACCAGTTAACAGGATAAATGTGACGACCACATTCCCTGTTTACTGATGTTTGGCTAATTTGACATCAGCAGCTTTGTTAAGTGATTATGAATTACACAGGAGGCTCAGTGAGCTGGATCTTACTAACAAGGGTGCAATGATGTGTGGCTTGCACCTGGGACATTTACTGCTCCAGGGGTGACTAGCCCTGTCCCACATGGCTGTCATGTCTCCCAGCTTCTCCCTTTCCCCAGCTCCTGTGAGAGCCCTGCCAGGGCTGTCTGCTGGCATAGATCCTGTGGGGAGGGAAGGCAATGGCCCCTGGACCTTGGTGTCCTCTTGGACAATCATGTTGAACTTGACAAGACCATTCTGCCATCCTCTGGTCTGTTTGACCAGGAGCAGTGACAGTACAGGGCTGATGCTAGGATGGAAAGCATGAGGAGGTCTGGCAGGATTTTCATGGGTCCTATCAAGTACAAGAAGGTGGCTTTTGCAGACCAAAAATCAGCCTAATGAGGAATAAGCAAGTATTCCAGTGCGTGATGTTAAGAAAATGATAGATAGCACCAAGTTGAGGACAAAGGAGGGAAGACGGTAAGGAAAAATTTCGTGATGGCCCATGGGAAGTCTGTGGGCTGGGACTTGCAAGACAGGGAAGCTGTGAGCCCTGAGTGACTCTTTGACATGCCACTTCTGTCCTAGGCAGAGAGGATGGCCAGAAGACATCAAGAATACCCTTGAAAGACTGCAATGTTTCCTGGGGCTATTCCTGGGAATTACAGCCTGTACTCCAGAAGACATGAAGTCTTGGTCTAGACTGGCACCCATCTCCACAGCGGTTGTTTTTCTACCCCCACATTTGGGCACAGCAAGGAACTGAGTAGGGGAGCGAAGCAGGAATGCTCAGGTGGTGCCTGCCCAGGCTTTCAGACAGGCAGACATACACATGCCCGTGGAGGCAAACATGTGGCTGGGTCAGCACTGTGCTGGGCTGAGCCAACTGTCCTGCTGGGAGATGGGGATAATTAGCTTGAGCCCAGCATGATGCTGATAGTACTTTTGAAAGATGCTGCCTGAGATATTTCAAGGGCATGGGGCTAAGCAACCTGTTAAATGCTCTTACAAATCTAACAAGATAATCAGACCCCTGAGAAGCTGAACAAACAGTTGTATTTTCACTCAAAGGAGGTGAGCAACCTTTGCGAATGTCAAGCCATTCACTAGGAGACTTGGGGGTAGTGCAGGAAGAACCCCCAGGGGCCACAAAATGGGAACAGAAACCCTTGTAAAGCAGTTTGTCCTCAGCGATTTGTCTCTTTTCTCCCTGACTTGAATGAGAAGCTGCAGAGGCAGCATGAAAATGAAATATAACCAGGAGGAATACTCCTTTTCAGCTCTCCTGCAACTCTTACTGCTCCCTCTGGTCCCTGCTGCTCGTCTGCAGAAGTCCAAGGCAAAGTGTTATTGAGCTGCTGGATCCGATTGAATTTTTTTCGCATCCCTGAAGGGCCACTGTGACTGGAGTGCTGCTCTGAACAAGAGAGGACATGGTTAGCCAGCTGGCAGGACCAGTCCTCATGAGACCCAAGCAACGTCTGGCCCAGACTGCTGAATGAATGGGTAGCAAGGCCAGGTCTCTGCTGCCACGTGGGAACTCCAGCAGATATTTGAAGCAAGGATGGAGACTGAGGTTAAACCTGCCTTGATAGCAGATTGGTGGGCTCCAGACAACACCCTTGAGATTAAACAGTGTTGGGAAATGGACCTTCCTGTCCCTGGATTGAATGTCTGTCTTAGGACCACCTGGGCTTTGACTTCACTCTGAGCTGCCCACCTGCTGGGAAGCCCTGGAGGGCTACCAACACCTCTGGGAGGAATAGAGAAGCAACTCCTGATTTCAAAGAGAGCTCTGAGCCCCTTGAGTCTCACAGCAAATCAGTGAGTGAGCATGGACTCAGAGACACAATCACCCTTTCTCTGCAGGCTACAGTACCAGGATGTGGTGGACAACCCCTGCCAGCTCCATCACACAGTGGTAAAATGAGGAAGGCAACATCCCAAAGCCTTCAGGGACACTCCTCTCCTGAAAGCCCTAGGCCATAAGTGGCCACCATGGTGGCTGCGGGAGCTCATCTGGAAATGCAAGGCTGTGCTGGAGTCCATAAAGTGAGAATAAAGATGCTGTTGGTGTCCAACCTCACTTGTTACAGAAGGGTTGACAGGGGAGCCGTTCCTAGTTCTCAGGGTGTGCTCTGTGACCTTCTCAAGCTATTCAGCCCAAGTCAACGGGCTCCATGTGGTGCAGCTCAGGAAGTGAGAGTGCAACGCGTGCCCTGTAGCCAGGAAGCATGAGGGCTCCTTGGAAGTTCGAGTGGGGGAAGAAGAGTGAGCTTTTGCAGTTGCTTGCATAGAACAAGTCTCTCCATAGTTTTCAGGCTCTCTGTCATGTTCAAAAGCCAGCTGACCCACAGTCTTCAGTCTCTGTCCTCTCCAGGGGCCTCCAGCTGTGTCCCTTTTGGCTTTGGAGGGTGCTGCACAGCTGGAACATCCAAATGGGGTGTGCATCTTCTCCTGAGCCAACACTGCTCAAGCCTGGCAAGGAAATGGCTCCTGCTGGCCTCAGTGACATCAGGCCGAGCTGTGAATGGAGCTGGCTGGGGAGCACACATATTTGCTGTCCAGCTGGCCCCACCAAAGGCAGGAGTAGGAACCTGGCTGTGGTACCTGTTTCCACCTCTCCAGTGCAGTTGGCAGGGGAAAGCAAGCCCAGGCCAGCAAGGATGATGGATAAATTGAGGTGAGGTGAAATGGGCAAGGAGACTGGCAGGGGGGCTGGACTGAGCACACAGAAGCTGGACCATGATGAATTCTGTCAAACGGCAGTGGAGTCTTGTAGATTCTCCTCCCCATTCCATGGGAGTGGAGAGAGACCTCGGCTCCACATTTCTGTGGTTTCTTTGCTCATTATAGGAAAAACGAAGGGTGAAGACAGGTCAATGAATCATTACTGTTTGGTTTGGCCGCATCGCCTTGCTGTATTTAGGAATGGCTGATTCTTTTTCTTCTTGTGAGTTGTTCTCTCTTCCCCTGCTCCTTCGGGTTTTGGGGTTGTTTTATGTTTTTTTTCCCCTTCGATTATCCTGAATTATTGCAAGATGGTGAAACAGAAGAGTTCCTCCTTTCCTTGCATTGGCTTCTCTTGCAGCAGATGTCAAATAAAAGAGTCTGGATTTTGGATAACTCATCCCAAAAGGGGGTTGGTGCATCCTGGATCTTTCACTCGTTCTATGCTGAGACATTGCAGGAAGCCACTGGTGTGGCCTTCAGGCTTATAACAGCACTTTCCAGGGAGAAAAAAAACAAAACAAAACACAAACAAACAAACAAATGGAAAAAGGAACAGGATTCCTGTATCTATTTCTTAATTATGTATTTTTTTTTTGGTTGTTACTGGAACATCTGTTCTGCATTTGTGCACAACAGTAATATCTCTAGATCTGTTCATTCCTTCATAGCTGGGATGCTGGGATTGTGTGGTGAGAGTGTGTACGCCCCACCACACACTTGTACCTCAGTAGGACGTCATGAGGTGTGGGAATGATGGAGGGCACATCAGCAGAACAACCACTTCCATCTCATGCTCCACAGGCCTCATGGGGAGTTGGGACTACTCCCTTCCCATCCCACTGCTACACATCAGGGATGCCCATGCCACATGATTTTGGCATGTACAAGCTCTATCCCCAGTTTTTATCTTGTGGTAGGTATATGTGCCTTGGGGCTGTGCTAGTGGAGATGTTTGCAGACCCATCTCCCTTCTGCTGTTTCAGGCTGAGACTGGGAGGGGAGGCAGAGCCCCTGTGTTTGCAGTGATGAGGGTCCTGGAAAGACAGGGTGCAATTTTCTCATTTGAATCTGTGCTGGGTTATAATTTTTCCTAATTCCTCACCTGTCATGACACGGAAAGTAGGGATGAGAGCTCCCTCTTACACATCACTGCCTGATTACATGGTGTCAGAAGAGGCTTTCACAAATTATTCCACACAGGTAGAACAGTCTGGAAGGGGAATTGGCAGAGCCACACACAGGGGCTACAGTCTTTGCAGCTCACGCAGCAGCGAGTGATTCTGAGGAGGCCAAGGGGTGGACACCCTGATCTTTCAGGTAGACAGACACTCCCAGCAGTCAAAAATCAATTTTACATGAAGCTGGATGGGAAAGGGCAAATTTCCCCACGAAATCTGAGTGCAGCTGTCATCCTGACAGCATTGCCCCTTGGCAGGGCATACTTCTGCCCTGTATGTTCTCCCAGGCAGCGTAGGGATGGTTATGGAGCAGACTGGCATCCTGATAGAGATCAGGCAGGAGAGCAGTTAACCAGCCACAACTCTGCAACAGGATTGTCCTGGACATTGCAGCAGGAGGGCTAATCTGAGAACAAACTGCTGGTGATATAATCAAATCAGGGAGAGGCTGCTGTGAGTATTGGAGGTGACATTGTAAAGGATATGTGGGGGTTGATCGTGAAACAATGCGTGTGCTCCCTGAAGGAAGGCAAGCAAGTGGCCAAAGAGTGAGTCTGGCTAACAGAGCCAAGATCCAACATGTATTGTGAGTAGGGGCTGAGATACTTCTTCCCTTTTTTTCTACCCTAGCTTTCATGGGCTCTTTGGGGAAAGCAGGCTTGTGTTCCTCAGAGTGTCCTACAGGGGCAGTGAGGGGTCACAGATCTGTTGAAAGACCATGTGGATACTGGTTGTAGAAAGCAGTGGCACAACACCATGAACAGAGAGAGGATTTTTAGATACTGTCCTCTTGTCAAACACCTCATTTCATGCTTTGTCTCCAGTGCTTTTGCAACTGCATGGTGAGCCAAGCTATGGCACTGATCTGGCTAAACAAAAATATTTTTTAGGGTTCAGGGCATGACAGGTTCATTTCAGATGGATCAGCTGCATGAACAGGCTTCTTGTGCTATGGTATGATTACTAGTGCTCAGGAAGGGAATTATGAAGGGTGCAGCCTGGACTCAGGGTGCTTCAGCACTTTAATGAGCAGCAATGCCAAACCTGAGATCTTCTACTCCCCTGAATCACTTCGGGAGCTCCATCACAGTCTCAGCTCTCTAGCAGTGAGCTGTTACCTGCAGCAGCACAAGCGTCAGAGAGCCTGAACTGCTGAACCCCTGCTATTACACTGTCCCCATATGAAGAGCTTGGCTCAAGCATCTGCACTCATGTGGGGTTGAATTTCTCCCTTCACCTCTTGGTCCTGGGTTTTCCTACTGAACTTGAAGCAGAGGCTGGCTGTGGAAACCATGGTGTGGGCTGTGTGAGTGGGTCTGCAGCAAGCTGAGGCATGGTCAGGAAAGATCTCTGGTCCATGTGCTGGCCTTGTCCACCTCAGGCTGTGCCCAGAGCAGCTGCAGGACAGAACCTGACATGGGGAGTCCCAGGAGAAGGAGGTGGTCCAGACCGTGGTGAGCAACAGCTTTCAGTGTCTATACAGTGGCTTGTAGTGAGGTGGTGCCCTCAGCATGGTTTTGAGGAACAGGTGCCCAACTCCAACCCCAAACAGTATGTGGCTCTTTTCTTCAGGTCCCTGTGACTTTTCACGGTTTGTCTTCAGTTGTTTGTCTTTACAACCCTTTACTGACTATGGTCCAGGGGTCTGGGGGTTCCCTAAAAAGATTGTGCAGCTGCCCTGGGCTCATAGAATCAATAAAATCATAGAATGGTTTGGATTGCAAGGGGACCTCAAAGTTCCATCCTCAAATGTGCAGGGACACTTTCAACTAGACCAGGTTGCTCAGAGCTCCATGCAACCTGACCTTGAACACTTCCAAGGATGCGGCACCCACAACTGCCCTAGGCAACCTATTCCAGTGCCTCACCACCCTCACAATAAATAATTTCTTCCTAATATCTAATTTAAACCTACTCTCTTTCAATTAAAACCCATTCATCCTTGTCCTGCCACTACATGTCCTTGTAAACAATCCCTCTCCATCTTTCCTCTAAGTTCCCTTCAGGTACTGGAAGGCCAAAATTAGGTCACCTGAAGCCTTCTCTTTTCCAGACTGAACAATCCCAATTCTCTCTGCCTTTCCTCACAGGAGAGATGCTCCCTCCCTCTGGTCATCTTGGTGACCAACTTTGGACTCGGTCCCACAGGTCAATGTCCTTCCTCATTGCACTGTAACAGCTCTGGCTAAAGTGCTGCTGAGATGCTACTGGCTGTCTCAAGGGGGTCAGCAGCACATGCCAGGCTTTGTCATGGGAATTTCAAGACTGTGTTTGTGCTACCTGAAGCTGCCAAGGAGATTTAGCTGTTTGTCAAGCTGGCAGAAAGGGGTACTTAAAGATCCCTGATCCATGCTGGCCACGGAGGCCACCTTCCACATTCTCAAGGACCAGGGAGAGTCAGATGATGGATGTGGTAGGAAAGCATGAGTAGATAACACAACAGATCAGGAATAAATTAGCAATGGGCAGTGCCTTGCTCAGCTCCCTCTAGTCCAACTCTCCTGCAGCACAAATATTTTCCCTGTCTGCATCTCTGGATTCACTGCTTAATCTACTTTCAAATGTCCCAGGCTTTCCTTGGGAGAAACTTCTCCACAGTCTCATAAATCTTCCTGTCAAGAAGTTTTTTTCTTGCTACAGACCTGAAATTTTCCCTTTCTTAATTTCATGCTGTTTATCCTCCCTTCCCTGTTCTGAGCCCTCCCCTGGAAAGGCACTGGAGCAGGACAGGAGCAGTGCTCTCAGAAGCATCTTTCTCTCATTCTGCTCTCTAAAGAAGTTATTTGCCACTCAGGACTAGTTCCTTTCCTCCTGCTTGGTCCTACCTGCTCCCAGGTAATGCAGTGAGAGCCTTGGACTGTGCTGGTGGTGCTGGGAGAAGCACAGGATGATCTGATGGGAAGGTGGATGAGTTGGAGAGGCTCTTTGGAGCCTCTGGTCCCATGATCAGGTCTTAGCCTTCCCTGCCTCTTGTGTCTTCCTAAAGTCCTTCTCACTTCTCGCTGCTGTTCCCTCTTTACTCATGTCCACCCTAAACTTTGTTTGCTGCAGTTTCAGTCACTCCCTATTTTTCTTTTCTCAGCACAGCCATGATGAAGAGCTCATTGCTGTGGCCTTTCTTGCAGCCTTCCCTGCACAGAAAGCCTGCTAGTTTTCTACTTACATCAGTGATAAGAAATGCTGGTTCTGAAAGTCCTTTTGGCTCTCCTGGGAAAGGCCTGCAGGCTGCTGCCTTTGCTGCACACGTACTGCAAACAGATGAGCCCAGAGGAGCACCTTGCAGGTTAATCTTGAGACTCTAAATGTGGTCAGGTTGGGTTGCAGATGTTGATGCCAGAGTGTATTTATTCATTTCACAGTTTTGCTTATTTATCAGATCCTGTGATCATTAAATTGTGCATTACCATTTGGCATGTGGCAGGTTTTAATTCCTATGGCTGGTTTATGCCCTCCGCAGGTATTAGCCTAAATGCATTTCCTGACAAGTGATGGATGCTCCGAAAAGCTGTGGCAACATATTTATTGATCAGAGCTCTCCGTAACCCCAGCTCACTAATGCAAGCTCTCGCAGCGCCAGGAACTATTGTCTCCTCAGACTGTTTCATTAACTCAGATGTGAGGGTTTGGTCTTTCCTTCCACGCCGGATGGAGTAAATCTTGAGCAGTGTCAATTCTGACAACAGCTCTGGCTCACTAAGTAGGGTAGACCTGGCCTGTGCTTGGCAAGGGAACCTCTGAGGAATATTTAGGAATAGAGAAGCCCTTCAATGACTTTCCAGTGAATGTGGAGGCAAACACAAACCTCCCAGGTGTATTTGGGGTTGGAGGGTGCCTCTGCAATTGCCTCTCTTGCAGATCCATCTGACCTGTCTCTGTACAGGGACCTGCAGAGGCAGAAAGAGGGGGAGCACAGCACCTGAGTGCTGCTGCAAGTACTCCCTGGCACAGATGGAGCTGGCTAGGAAAGTGCCAGCTCGAGGCTCCCTGCAGGGTCTTCATGCAGAGCTGCCTTGGTGCTGCAGGGAATGGGATGTGTGTGCTGCTGGCAGAGCTGTGCTTGGAAAAATCTAACAGGAAAAGTTCTGCTTAAGAAGACCTGTTTTGAATAGGGAAAAGCTTCAGTTAACCCTTGAAGAGGTGGAGGAGCAGAGAGGTACCCTGAGTTACCCCATGTTTCATGGAGGTGTACATGGACTCTGATGCACTCAGAAAGCTCAGGGCTACCATAGCATGAACAGATGAGGAGTAGTTAATGGTGTGGCCAGGCTTGTTAGAAAATGAATCCAGCCCAAAGGTGAGTTATGGAGGCTTGAAGGAGTGACGAGTCACTGGGTGTTGGTAACAGAGTTCCCATGTGATCTTTGCCTGCCCACTCAGATGGCAAAGCACCTTGCTGAAGTCCTTTTCCTTCCTGCAGCTGCAAAACATTGCTCCTGCCTCTTTTTCCCAAGCTCAGTCTGAATGAGTTTAAATTCTTCAGGGACAAAGTCCAGAAGCCTTGAGAATTTCCCCATTCTTCTAGGAGAGGGTAGGGTAGACAAATGCAGGACATACTGTGCCAACCAGAGCCACATCATAGCTGGGGCTTCATGAGGTGGAACGACCTTGCAAGAAGATTGTGCCTAGAACTCTGGAGGTGGCACTACTGCCCTCAATGATCTGCAAACCTCCTATCTCATTTGATGTCTGGGAATTGTTACATCTCTGGAGCAAGGAAGACAGCTTCCAGCACCTCTGGTTTGCAGGATCCCATGGATGAAGGTGTGTTGCTGGGGGCTGGTTGCTAATGCCTGCTAATGCTGATAACGCCCTCCCTTTGCTCTGTGCTGTCGTCCAGTGGTGCGAGAGGATTTTTATGTCCCAGAAGAAATATCCTGTGATACAAGTGGCTGCTACAGTGGACAGACTGTCCCATTTGCTTCCCAAGACACATTCTTAGACAGCCTTCCCTGACTCTGCATCTTGGGTCTAGTCATCTCACCACACTCCCCATATAACAGCATCCAATCCCCTCAGCCCTTCATGGTCATCTCCTCTCCTTTGAGAGCAGAAAGGTGACATGACAATACCTGGGGTCTTATTGTAGCCCAGGGCCTTGGAGGGTGAAAGAGGGATTTCACACTGTGTGACAGCAGAGCCACAGCTGGGCACGGGCAGTGGAGGATGGAGGATCATAGAATCACAGAATATGCTGAGTTGGAAGGGATGCACAAGGATCATCAAGTTCAACCCTTATCCCTGCACAGGACCATCTCCATGAGTTGCACCATGAGAAGATGGTGGTGAAGCTGCCAAACCCATGTCTGGGGGGAAAGTGGGAAACAGTTGCAAAGAGTGGGTAGGAGTGTGATGTGGGATCCTCTTGGCTCCCCAGTTATGGGAAAGTCCAACAGATTTAAACCTGCTGGTGTAGATGCTGCTGTCTGCTGGAAAAGCTGCTCTTCACTCATGCTGGAGAGGAGTGACATCCCCCATGTTGCAAACATTTCCAGAAACCAGCTCCTCGTCACTTCTCCTGCAGTTTGCATGGTCTGAATGCCTGTGGTAAGAGTAGACAGGACTGTTAGGAGAGAGAACTCTGGCCTCAGTGTGACACTGAAACACTCCACAGGGCTCCCGTATGGTCGAAACTGGCAGCAGCTCTACCAGTTCTCCGCCAGGGCATGGGTTATTGGTGTGCCCCAGGACAGGACACTGGCTCGTCTCTCTGACCTCTCGTTCACACAGCCCCTGGTCTGGAGCTGAAAACTGAAAATGGAACCCTAATGTACTGAGGCCAGAAGTCAGAAACCTGTGCTTTTGCCAAAAGGCAGGCTGTGTGCCCCTCACACCAGTGCTCACAGGCACCTGGCACAAGCATCTTTGGGACTTAACTGAACACTAAGGTGGCAAATCCACCACCCGCCAAACTCTGTGCTGAAACCAGAAGAGTTTCCACCCAGTCCTACACAAATGTCCTCAAGTGCCAAAGGCATCAGGGGATGCCCATCCAGGTACCCACCACTTTGAGGGAGAGACCTTCTTCTTTGCTTGTGTGAGGACCCCTGTCTCTCCTCAGCCAAAGGTCCCTGGGGCTGCTAGCGGACAAGAGGAGGGACAGACACTGACCAGTAACAGAATCTGAGGGAATGGCCTGAAGTTTTGTCAGGGGAGCTCATGTTGGATATTAGATTCTTCCTCCAGAGGGTGGTTGGGCACTGGAACAGGCTCCCCAGGAAAGTGGTCACAGCACCAAGCCTGACAGAGGTTGAGAAGTGTTTGGACCACACTGTCAGGCACATGGTGTGATTACTGGGACTGGTCCCGTGCTGGGCTAAGGGTTGGACTCGATGATCCTTCAGATTCCCTTCCAACTCAGCATATTCAGTGATTCTGAGACCATTAGGTTTGAAAGCCCTCAGCTGTCCCCACAACTTGATCACAAAAGCTAATGAAGGGTGTCTTAGGCGTTTTTAGCAGGGTATAAACTGTAGCCAAGAACCTCTTTTTGAGGTTATTTGGTAGACGTGTGTGCAGGAGACCTTTGGGAAGAGCAAGGTTGACCCTTCCATCATTGCATGGGCTGCTGAATGCTTGGGCAACAGAATAGGATGAAGATATTTTCACCTGGGACAGCACAGATGAAAGGACTCTTTCTACCTTCACCTTTCCATGCTGGAGACTGGTGAAGAGAAATAGTTATTTTATAGAAAGAAACTGGGTCTTGCATTAATAGAGAGAGATTACAGCTTAATGTGAGAAGAAGTAAGAAGCTAAACGAGGTGCTGATGCAGTAAAGTTCTTTATTGTTAAGCAGTCTTAATAATGCATAGTGTTGTACTCATCTTTCAGTATAATTTTATTCCACTATTGTAAATCTGGTTTTAGTGATCCCATCATTTCAGCTTTAGTTTTAGTTAAGAGCTGGCATGGTGGAGCCATCTCCCAGCCAGGCAAAACTCTTACCTTCCTCTCCTCATACCAAACACTGGGAAATGCCCTGCTCCCACAAATACAGCTCCCGGATACCTGGAGGGCAGCACTCTGTCCAGAACCCATTTAGAGCAGAAACACTTCCCAGACACCACAGTGAGGAGAAAGAAGTGTCTGGCATCCAGAGGGAAAGCAGAAATCAGGCAAGGAGAAGTCCTGGTGGGAATGGCAATGCAACCTGATAATGCTAAGTCAAGGTGTGCAGTCAGAGGTACTGTCCCCTTCACACACACTCTCCAAAGAGCTGCAAAAGCTCACTTACCAGAGAAAAGAAACCCCAACCAAATAAATTATATACCTTGTGTTTCAGAAATCACTAGAACAGGATGGAAACCAGCAGGTTTTCTCCTGCATCCCGTTAATGCCCATGTCCCTTTCCTGCTCCTGCAAGGCTGGAGACAAACTTTGGGAGCTGCTCTCTGAGCGACCGGGCGGCAGCGCCCTGAGCTGAGCTTTAATTAACAGAAAGTGGCCACCATTCTGCTCAGCGCAGCAATCTCAGACTTCAATTGCTGATTGAGGCAAGAGCCATTTCTCACCAGGTAGAGGAAATAAGGCTTGCATCAGAACATAAAAGATTGTTTTAATTAAACCTGGTATTTCTAAGCCCGTCTCTGGCTGCAGCCAAACAGAGGAGGCAGCTGGAGTTGGTCAGAAAATTCCCAGAAAAAAAGGCACTTTTTTCACTTTGTAAGCTAGAAATGGAACAAGATAGGGAGAGAAAAAGAAAAAAAAAAAA